>CADDXX010000170.1:755933-950569 GCA_902810485.1 Alauda arvensis | reverse complement strand
TCTCTCCTCTCTCCTCTCTCCTCTCTCCTTTCTCCTCTCTCCTCTCTCTCCCTCCTTCTTCCCCCTTCTTGTTTAAATTTTTTTTCACATATCCCACACTAGCTAGAGCATTTTAGAAATACATCTGGTGAACTGTTCCATTCTCATTTCAGGTGCCACTGCGGGCATGCAGAAAACATGCAAGAGATGCAGCTGGGCAGATAATGGTCTCTGAAGGGGTTGGGTGGTTCTGTRCTGCCGTCAATCTTCTGAAAAAYATTTTGCAATTGCTACAACCRCACTCATCTCTTCTGGTTATGTTCCTCTGGGACAGMGAGTGTTGGTGACAGAGATCTTTCYCSTGGGAACTGCCKCCAGAGGGCAAAAGACAKGCTCCCAAGCCTGCTCGCCCTCACCACAGGATAGAGATGAGGCTGCAGGACAGTGATGCCCAAAAATTAGGCTGGAGATAAATCCACCCACAGAGCGGTGGCTATAGAGCAGGTGTTTTTTTTATTGCAGCGCTGGTGGTGAGGGGGGATTTCTCCACCCAGCTCACCCACCTTTGTGAAGTGCTGTGGTTTACTTATACAGTAAGTATTGCTTAATGTTGTCACTATAACATCATCATATACGTGCTGGAACTAATTTACATAGTATATTTATATATATTTACATGTATTTACATAGATCTCATGTTTATTAGATAGTTCTTTCGCGCTGCACTTGCACCTCCTCAATTCAGGGGTCAAGGCTTCCAAGGTTGCTTTTGTATCTGAACTTTTCAACTTGTCTTTGGAGCATGTGCAGTTCCTGTCTTCCTTGGTCTGTCTGGTCCTAACCAACCTGAATTCTTTATTTTGTGGCTAATTTGCTGGCTTTACATTTGCTGATTTCTCATCAGTATTACACCTATCTATCTCTGAAACTATCCACCCGGTGGGTATTTTCTTCYTTTTTGTCTATTCAGCATTAAGCAGCTAGTTAACCATATACCAGCTATTACATTGTATAGAAAGTTATTTATATCAGATTATATAGGTATAAAAAGTTATTATTCAGGTTATATATGATAAAAGACTATGATTTAGGTTACATTGATATCAGGCTATATAGATATATCAGGTTATATTGCTCTCTTATAACTCAAGCTATATAAACACCTTGCAACTTTGACCTAAGTTATAGAGGCATCAAGAAGAGAAAGTGGCAGCCCAAGACAGTGCATGCAACTGCTCCCATCAGGTATGAAACACTCCAAAATGTCCCTGCCACTCACTGGGCCTTGCCTTCAAGCCTGACTTCTCRCAAATCTAATTGAGTTTGGCAGTCTGCTTCATAGGTCTCCCTAGAAAGTTCAAGTTTCTCAACTATYGTATAATTTAAGCACTGATCCATTAACACTGCCTCCTGACTTCCTTAGAATTCCAAATGAGAGATATGTTACAGCTGCAATAGTTCAAATTGAACAAACTGGCACTGTGTATAAAACTGAGTTGCAGACAGTTCCCACTAAGTTGACTTCATTATACAGTAGCCAATAATGTGGAAWACATTGATCAAGTAATGTTGTGTTTAAATGTGTTTGGGTGGTCCTTGTGTATTTTCAGTTCTATACTAGAAGAAATCTTAAGGGATTTYAGAATTGCAATGAAATGTTAGTTAATCCTGGATGTCTTCCTGAGCATCAGAATGAAARATGGCCTTGACTTATATACCTATACAGAAGTGGATATTTTCTTTTTGAGGGTATGTATATTAGAAGAAGAAAGTACTGCCCAACTGAACAGCTCCAAAAATGAGGGTTAAACAATTTCCCTCCATTTTGGAAAGAGCTAAGTCCTGGCAATACTTTTCTCAGCCTAGTAAATCAGTAACCACTGTACTTATAAATGGGACTAGGCTTTCCAGGTTCATTTGGTGTAAGGCTGCTGACTGAATCAAATGCAACTCCTCCCCTCTCTAACAAGTTCAGCAGAGCTTTTTCTAGATTGGAATTAAGAATTAACACTGAACTATYTCGTACGAACAAGCCTAAAGCCCTTCCAGATATGTCCCATTCTGCCCCAAATCTGTAATATTCATAGGAGTGTTGATAGCTGCTGAGCCATGTTTCCTGGAAAGGTGATCTTTGCCCTTCAAAACCTGTGRAGCTTCACATGGAATTTGAGCTCTTTAGTTCCTTTCTCTTTAGACCTTGTGCCAAGTCTCCAGAGGTTGTAGGCTTTGATTGAACTAGATATTGAAGCATAAATAAATGTGTGGGGTTTTTGTTTTGGTTTTGGTTTTGTTTTTGTTTTTTTTTTTGTTATTCAGACATATTCCTGGGCTTGAACTTAATAAGTATCTCAAAGATATGATGCCTCTATAACAGACAGGTATTGTCAAATATCTGCTAATTTCATTCTTGTAAACTCTTTTCCCTAACTCTCTCRCCCCTATTATTCTAATATACAAGCTGTTATAATGAAATCCAGATTCATGTGAGCTAACATTTGGATTACCCTTTTTGGTTTTGGTTTGGTTTTGCATTTCTTCATGTCCTTCTAGCCATTTTCTGCATGTATCACAGAGAACTCTGCCTAATGCTTGTATCAGCTGCCCAGCCAACCTTTCTCATCAAGCAATGCCACTGAAAAGCCAAGAAATGCAAATCTGTAAAGCACTGAATAATTACATTCCCAGTAGGGAGGCTATTTTCACATCAACTGTACCACCCACATAGACATTTAGATGCCAAGTTACACTTGAGAGAAACCTTTGCAAAAATTGTTATGTTGGTTACACAAACACCGATTTCTTTAACCTCCTTCTTAGTCAGGCTTCTATCATAAACACTACAGGAGAAGAGACACAAATTATCAGTATGGGGAAAATGKTGAAAACTATTGGCCAGTTGCATCCTATCCTCAACTGCTAAGTAACAGGTAGATGTAATGTGTAGTTCATGGCCTCAGCACTATTAGCCACACAAAAGCTGGATTCTCTCTGGCTGTTTAAATTTCCCGTTAAGCCTCTTTAAACAAAAGGGTTTTTTTCTGTTGTTTTTTAAGTCCCACATTTCCAAGTAATTTATGTTCTGGTGYTGGTTGGTTTTTGTTTGCTTGTTTTATTTGGTTGGCTTTGGTTTTCTCCCTTTTTTTGTTTTGTTTGGGTTTTTTGCTTTTTTGTTTATTTTTTTGTTTTTGGAGGGTTTTTTGAGGGCTTTTAGGGGGTTGTTTTTGGTTTTTTGAAGGCTTTTGGGGGGCTTTTGTAGTTTTCTTGGGGTTTTTTTTTTGTGGTTTTTTTAATGATTTGGTTTGGTTTGGTTTGGTTTGGTTTGGTTTGGTTTGGTTTGGTTTGGTTTGGTTTGGTTTGGTTTGGTTTGGTTTGGTTTTTTCATGTGGTAACATGAAAATTGGCAAGTAAACTCTTTCTGGGATGCCCACTTAATATGGACAGTCTTGCCCCATGCTGATAACAAAGTTGTTCAAAGATCCACTACACTTTTTTTCTCCTTCCCATGTTGTCTAGTTCTCAGCATCATTCAAAATGTACCCCAAATCCATCACAATTTTTCAAGTATGTTCTAAATGCTTTTGCACCTCTCCTTGTCCTTCTCTCCATTGCTCATATATTGGACTCTAGAACAACACACCCTACCATATGCCAGAGTATCATGGAAGGGACCTTGGAAAATCATCAAGTCCTTTTGTGGGAAAGGGAACCTGACAAACAAAAGATTATTTAGCACCTCATCAGATTGCACCTTGAAAACCACCAGCAATGGGAACTCTACCAAGTCCCTAGGGAGGTTKTTCCAGTGATTGTTCTTGTTGTATGAAACTTCTTTCTTAGGTCAAAATGAAAACCTCACCCAGTGCAACTTGTATCACTTTGTCTTCTACATGTAGCACTTAGTGAAGAGAATTTCCATCATCTTTGTAGATGCCCCAGAGGTACTCAAATAATGTGATTAGGTCCCTTTTGAGCCTTCTCTTCTCCCTGGAGAAGGGACCGAACTCCTTCAGGCTTTCCTACTGGGGCAGGTTCTCTAGCCTTCTGCCATTGCTGCTGCTGCAGTGCACCGCTGAATCATGTCTAGCTTCTCATCTGTCGGGACCCTCTGAACCCTTTCATCAAGGCTGTTCCCCCACTACACAGATCCTAGCCTGTTCTGGGTTCTTTGAYTGATCTCCCAGATGCAGGACTTTACTTTGTCTTCACTCTGTTCTTTCCTGCCCACTCCTTCAGCCTGTCAGGATTTCTCTRTAAGATGGCTCTCCCTTCTCATGGGTTCACCTCATCACCCAACTTGGCACCAGCAGTGAAGTTAGAGAAGGTGCTTTCAATCCCATCATCCAGATAGTTTGTGAAGATGTTGAACAATGTGGAGCCCAGTATCGATCCCTGGCAGAGCCCAACTGGGGACAGGCTGCCAGGCTGAGTAATATACATAATTTATCACCATTTATTCCACCCATCAGTGTAAACAACATATACACAACTCCCATGACAACCCATGTGTGTGCAAGGTGGGTTAGCTGGTTGTCTTTATATTACTAAGAGCCTGTTATTTGCAAAGAAGAAAGTGCTTTTAGGA
The DNA here is from genome assembly GCA_902810485.1 of Alauda arvensis. Lineage (NCBI taxonomy): Eukaryota > Metazoa > Chordata > Aves > Passeriformes > Alaudidae > Alauda > Alauda arvensis. The sequence goes on along the minus strand of CADDXX010000170.1, from coordinate 946,008 downwards.
CAGTTGCAGTCTAYATGAGAACTCTAGAGCTGTAACACAGTGGGATGCTGATAATGATACAGTAGCAAGGCCTGAGGGCTAAATAATGTTCACCTACTTTCTAAACTGCTTTCTGCAGGTGCAAAAGGCTATATGAAAGGTAGGAGAACTTGTTACGATATAGGTCATCAAGCTGCACCCAAGGATACTTTCATTTTACATGGAATAACTGCAATTCTTTGGCTATCAGTGCATGGACAACATGGAAAGAGGACAGGCCAGAGTGCAGAGGTTGTTGCTGAACCTAATTCATTTTCAGCCTCAGATCCCAATGAAGTGATCTTCTGATCACTTCTTGCATTAAGTCATTTCTGATTGTTGCTAGATAGTATAATGTTGTCCATTGCACTGTCACTTGGAGATAAATATGCAAAGCAAGTTTTTGAGCAAGCTAAATTCCTTGTTGCACAGGACAAGACACGTTGTTGGGTTTGTTTTTGTTGTTTTGTAATTCCTCAAACCGTTTTCTGCATTATGGGCTATACAACATATTTGCCTATCTCTTACAATTGAAGTCATTCCTGGCAGTTACCACTTTCAGTGCAGTGTAAATAGGAAACTTTAAAATATGAGTAACTGACAAACTATAGAAGTGAAAAACACTGATATGAAATACCTCAGGTCAAGAGTGGAATTTTGTTGTTTGCTTCCCCCCTGCAGATTTTCATGTTTTGAGAACATGAATCACTACAGTTCTTTGAATTTCTTATGTACTACCACTGAGAAAAATATACAGTTCCTTCTGACAATTAACTGAAATAACAGTCATGTGAACAGGAAAGAGGAGCCTGYTGCTCTGAGGCAAGGTTCTGTCATGCTGCAAAAATATGTGAAAGGAAGCAAAATTTTAAGCATCTTTTGGAAGCTTTCCTCCTTTTCCTCCCCATTCCTCTTATTTTAGTTGCTTGTGCTGTGTTGAAGCTGTTCTATCTTCACTAAAGTGTAAAAGCTCTGGGATCTCCTGAACATGGACATTTGTCCTCCACCCTCATTGTGTCTGGGTAATACTCCTTGGATATTGCTTTAAAGATGCAAGGAACTTGTACCTTTTCCTACAGATGGGGAAATGAAACACAGAACAAGAAAGAACTACATTTGAAGAGCCTTGTAGTGAATCCACAACTCAAGAGCACAGTTTCATAGGATTCAAAGTCTATCTCATGACTGGGATATTATTGAACTGCTTCCCTTTCCAAACCCTTTTGACTACAATATTTCTTTCCCTAAGCTGGAGCCAAGAGCTCCTGTGACAATGCTCAGCTGACCATACTTGGAAAGAAGGAAACTGAGAACATATTTTTTACCAACTTTCATAAGCATTATTGAAATGAATATTTTCATTTCTCCTTGAAAGCTTTGTTTGAAGTGAGCATTTTAGCAACCTTAATTATAACCTTACGGCAGAATAATGTTTCATGAACAGTTTTAAATATCACAAATTTCAAGATGTGCTCTCAGTGGTGGATACAGCACATCTCAATCAAGGAGAATGCAAACTGTCATGTTAGCATGATCACAAAGCAAAATAAGTTTACCATAGACAGGTAATTTCTTTCTAAGACTCTAATAAGGATTAAAAAAATCAAGCTCAGGATGCCCATGTAGAACAAACAGAAAAAACCTACATACTGTAGTGTGATACGGGACTTCTCCTCCCACTCCCACCTCCATGTATCTGGCTGTTGCACAATGGTTTCCTATCCTGCAAAGTCCCCTGTGATTAGCCTTGCTCTGCAATTGTGGGACAGAGCACAGATTGTGTCTGTTCTTTACTTCAGACACTGGCTCGAATTCACACCCCTATTGTGCTTGCCGCCTCTGAAGACACACCTAGATTTAGATGTGGACCTGGACTGGACACAGCAGGAAGAAAAAAGCTTGGGCCCCACACTAATGCTGAATGTAGGTGTAAGCACATCATCACTGCAGAGGATGGTTATAACAATGTGACTCACATGGTTAGCCCTGCATCATCATCACTGGCTACTTGAAGACGAGCTGGCCCCAGGTCCCTCCAGAAAGGACTTCCACACCAATTATTACAGGGATATTTTCATCTGCTTGGACACTCTGGAGTAAAAAAACATGAGCAGAGCCAAGTCAGGCACAGTGCCAGGCTTTCAGCTTTTCTCTGTTGCTCTACCAGTAGCTACAGCACCAAGAGCTGTGTGCAGTTGTTGCTCAAGGAACTGCCTGCTTTTGGTGATGAGAAGAGATTCTGGAACTGGAATTCAGTTCCCATRCCTCAGCTCTGCCTTGAACATTTGAGAGTCTCACTTTTTTGCTAGAACACAATGCATGGGTTCCAGCTATGTGTTTGAGAAACACTGTTTGATAATGTCAAGATATATAAGGCCAAAAAAGGTGAAAGTCTGCAGAAAGAAAACYTTTTTGATGTAAGTTTTATAGTATCCAAATACATTTTCCAAGTAAAAGAGACAATTTGATCATGCATGCAGCAAAGCCAAAGGCAAAGCCAGCTTTTGAACCTTGCCAAGACTACTTTTTACTGCTAATCTGTTTACATCATTGTCCTGGTTTAGGGCAAATCTGGGAGGAAACCTCCCAAATGGAAATCCCTCTGGGAAGCAAACCTAAATGCCAGCCCCCCAGCACCCCCCTCCCCCCCCGCCATTGGTTCAGGGAAAAATCTCCCTAGAGATGAGTGGAAAAAAGCTATTTATTTAACAAACAAAGTGCTTACATAGAAATGAATCATATGAAACAATAAAACCTGGCAAAATTGAGGAAGTCCTTGCCGTGGGAGCTCAGCTCGCTCAGTCTGTTATCAGTCCCTCTGGCACTGGAAAATGCCGGCCTGGGCCCAGTGGCCCAGCGGTGTGGACTCCCGCTGCTCTCGCTCTTGTGGGTCTTTCAGTCCAAGAGCAGGTTTAAACAGCCCCAAGAAAAAGGAAAAAAAACAGTCCAGGGAACTTCTCTGCCCTAGCTAGCTAAAACTAACTAAAAGCAAAGCAATCTCTGACCCGCTGCCTGTCCGTGCCTCAGATGAGCAGTYCAGGAGCTGGAATGTGGAGGAGCGAGCTAATTTTCTGAAAACAAACTCCACGCTTCTCTTTTCTCTCCCTTTGCTCTTGGAACCAGTCTTAAAGCTACAGAACACAATATCTAACACAGATAGAACAGACAATTTGGGGATACAAGCACCATAAAGTCACCCTAGGACAATCACCCAAAAATATCTTAAATTTGACAAAATTACTTGAACAACCATTTCTTAAAGAGCAAATTATTATTTATAGTTAATGCAATTCACATTAAGGAAAAGTGTGTAGCTGTGGAAGACCAAAAAAGAAGTAATGGCATTCTTGAGAGCAGTGGCATTTGTCTTCTATCCTAAAAGTATGTGTTGAGACATTTAGATCTTAGTATCAGGGATTATTCCTCATTGGTTTGGTCATTCAGAAAATATTGCATTCCTGAGAATGAACAATATTTCATGATCACAATACGTAATCTAAATTTCCAAAGCCACTTAAGTGTAATTACAGTAAAAATATGGGATACAAATCACCTCCAGTTATGTGAGTGTGTATCAAGTAATTGCATTAGCCCTGCATACGGGAAAGAAAAATGTTGTAACTTCACAAACACTGGCACGTAGATAAAGTGGCTGGCTCAGAAGCCAAAGACATGAGATTTTTAACTGAGATTCAAGCATGGCATTGGGGAATGGAAAGAACTGTGCATAAAGATAGCTGCAGGTTTTTTCCCTTGTTTTGATGCCCCCTGCTCTTATTATCTGCAGCAATTAGAAACACCTGACTTRGGGACTTCTCTGCCCCTCCAGCTCTTGAAGGGCATATGGAATCACAGAATGGATTGTGTCGGAAGGGAGCACAGTGGGTCATCTGGTCCAATCTGACTGTTTAAGTGGGGTCATCCCAGGGCACATGGCACAGATTTTCGTCCAGATGGTTACTGAGTATCTTCAGTGAGCAAGACTCTACACTCTCTCTGGGCAATCTGTTACAGCGTTTAGTCACCTGCACAGTAAATTCTTCCTCATGTTCAAGCAGAACTTCTCGTTCACCAGTTTCTGCCTGTTGCCTCTCATTTTGGTGCTTGGCACCACTGACCAGAGCCTGGCTCTGTCCTCTCGCCACCCTCCATTCTGATAGTCATAGACATTGGTGAGGTCCCACCTCAGTCGTCCCTTCTCGCAAAGCAGCAGAGCGTGGATAGATTTCGGACAGCACACGGGCTGGGCTGCGCCGCCAGTGCGGGGCGGGGAGGCCCGGCCGGGGGTACCCCCGTCACAGGGGCCCAGTCGGGGGTGGTCAGGGGACCTCGGTCAGGCGAGCTCAGGGGAGCCCGGTGAAAGGGGCCCRGCGAAGGGGCCCGGCCAGGCCAGGCCGGCCAGCGGGGCCGCGGCCAGGCGAGGCGGGGCGGGGGGCGCGGGCCGGCACCGCCAATGGCCGCGGGCGGGCGGGGCGCGGCCGCCATTGCCCCGTTCCCCCCGCTGGTGGCCGCAGGCCATGCTGGGGCTTCGCCGCGCCTTCGCCGCGCTGCTGCCGCTGCCCAGGGCAGGGTCGCCGCCGGCCGCCGCCATGTCCACGCTGCTGATCAGCCAGGAGCGATACGCCTGGCTGCGGGAGCTGGGGCTGCAGGAGGAGAACCCGGGCGTGTACAACGGGCGCTGGGGCGGCCGCGGGCAGGTGCGGGGGKCGCGGGGGCGAGGGGGGCGGCGGGGCCTCGGGTGAGGGGGCCCCGCCGCTCACCGCTGCCGTCCTACTCTAGGTGGTGACCACGTACTGCCCCGCCAACAACGAGCCCATCGCCAGCGTCCGGCAGGTGAGCGGGGACGGGGCGGGAGGAGCTCCGCGGGCCCTGTCACCGGAGCCAGGCGTGCTGGGTTCGGGCGCTGCCGCACCCGCGACCCGCCTGGCGAAGGGCACCGAACTCCCCATACCACGTCAGGGTCCAGGGGATGTTGAGTCCAGGGCGGCCGCTGGAGCTCCTCGCAGCCAGGGCCTACTGCTGGCAATATGCCTGTGGCTTTCCTGGGAAGAAAAACAGTCTGTTTGCCTTATTTTATTATTTTTACAGCTTGTGTCCCCAGCCCTCCGCCTCGCACTCTTGCAAGCATTGTTGGGAAGAGCAAGGGCCCCTCCCTTCCCTTTTCATCTGTTCTTAGGGAAGTTGCACAACAGGGGCAGATTGTGCCTGTTTAGTAGGAATGAGTGGCCTGGGAGGAAGTAGGAAGAGGAGAGCAACGTGACATTCAAGTAGTAAATTCGTGAAAGTTTTTACTGTAAGAATAGCACTATTGTATTAACCTACTCCTTTTGTGTATTAGGACTCAACTAGCCCTTGATACCCAGTGAGGCTGATGGAGTAGGACATATTTATATATGTGTATGTATGTATGCATATATACAAAGATATATAAGACCGTTATTCTGTATGGAGCTTCCTCTAACACCTAAATGAAAATTTTTACTTTTTTTGTTGTTGTTTAGGTTTGCTTGGTTTTTTCCTTTTTTTTTTTTTTTAAATGTAGGCAGTGCATGCGCTTTTCATTGGTAGTGACTTCAGACAAGTCATATTGGGACCAAACTGCCAGGATACAAGCATCCTGTAAAAAGTGGTATCCTGTAGTACAAGTACTCTCTATAAAAATGTCTTGAATTGGATGCAGAAGCTTTTTTTGTGGCATTTCTTTTGGGGGTTTGATTTTCCTAACTTTGATGTGCTTCTTCATATAGGGTAATTTGGAAGATTATGAAGAAACAGTAAAGAAGGCTAAAGAGGCATGGAAGGTCTGGGCTGATGTAAGTTAATGGAGACTTCTCTTTTATTGCAGATCTCTGGCAGAGACACACTGTTAAATTGCCCCATAAGGTGGAGGTGTAAAAATGTGTTCATATGGTGTGTGGTGCATTAAAGCAAAAATCTGCTCTGGAGACCTCAAGAAACAAACCCAGATAGTGTGTGTGTGATACCACTGGGGTACAAAGATGAGAACATTGACTTGTGGGATATGTTTGTTTTGAAAAGCTGGCAGATTTACCAAGGCTTATGCCTGTGAGCTGTTGCCAGCAGGTCTGGTGAAGTTCAGAAATTTTGAAGCAAGTAAACCATTCCTGTGCATGTTTCACTTCCTGTTGCCCCTGCTTTCTTGTGGGAGAACTCTGTGGATTATTTGGATGTATAAGTTGTGTTGATCATCTTGTTCTTGTCGTGTGAGGAAGACTGCTGGTTATAAACATGGGAGTTTTTTGTTCACCCACTGTCTTCGTATTTCACAGGACAGCTGTGTTGTTCAAAAGCATTAGCGTTATGTTGTATGTAATAGCTAAGCTGTTTTTCCTCAGTGAGCTGTAGATCCTCGTGCAGCTATACCAGCTGTGCCCAGCTAGCACTCATTCTGTTGATATGGCTGTGCTTGGTTCTTACAGCTACCTGTTGTTTCTTTGATAGAACCTGAAACCTGGATTTTAAAAGGTGATGTGCACTCTGTGTTTTAGCCAGCAAAGTAGTTTACCTTGTCTGAAGACAGCAAAGTTTAGGATGAACAAAACAGCTTCCTCAGCTTCCTCAGGATATGTTAGTACGTGCTCTTTTGTTACGATTTGTGAGTATAATGTTGTTGACTTACTACATGTTTGGAAATAATCTGAAAGCAATCCAACAGATGAAGAATCAATATATGAAATGTTTCTTGAAACTTTTTCTCAAAGCTGTTTGTTATTGATTTGTGAACTCTGTTGCTTGTGATGAGCTTACTTGAAAGATATTGCCTGTAAAGAGATATGCTTGCATGGTTTATGCATTTCTCCTCAGTCTTGATTTTACAGAGAGTGCTGTTTTAAACCTGTAAATCCTGTTGCATATGGTTTGCAAATTGACCTTGGCTGTTGATTATTATTTACCATACTGATACCACGTTAAAAATATATTAAGAGTTGGTGTATGAGCTTAATATTTTCATGATTGAGGTTTCTATGTGCCTTAATTTCTGCTATCAAAGGAAACGTCATACTGAAAGAAAGTTTGAAAGTGTGGTATTAAGTGTACTTCAAGGCTCAGAAAGTGCACTAAGTGCACTTTTATGAAAAATGCTTGTTTCTTGAGATGCAGCTGATTGTTTGGTTGCATTCCAGAAGATGTAGTTGAATAGAATTAACAGATGTAGTAACAGAATTAGCAATCTGAATGCTTTTGGCAATATTCCATGGAACTGAAATTTTGAACAGACAAGATATTTTCAGTATTATCAGTCTCTGAGGCAGGAGACAGTTTCTTGTAAAGCACTGCACGTGATAAAAATGAACAAGTAACCATGTCTTGGGAAGATAAAAAAGCACAGCAATCAGTGATTGCTTACTGCAAGGACAGAAAACTAGCAGTACATATACAGCAGGAGTTACAGATTTTCAATCTCACATAGATTCTTCTGTTTTGTTTTGACTAGATCCCTGCACCTAAGCGTGGAGAAATAGTGCGACAGATTGGTGATGCCCTGAGACAAAAAATCAAAGTTCTAGGAAGCTTGGTAAGGTATTTTCAGAAGTAGCTTCCTTTTGTTGTGGGGGGGGAGAGTGGGGAATGAAGGCGAGGGGCGTGTCAAAACAGTTTTTTTTTTTTTTTTTTTAGTAATACTAGAAGTTTTCTCTGCAATAATTGTACTAATTAACCTTAGTAATTGTTAAATAATTGCTGTTAGTTCTGTTGGCTTGCCTAATTAAGTTTTAATTTAAATGAAAAGGAAAATAAAAAAGTATTATGGCATAGAAAGGACATGAAGCTGTGTCAGCTGASAAATTGGTTACTTGTTAAGAGAAGGTTCTTCACCCAGAGGATGGTTGGGCACTGGAGCAGGTTCCCTTGTCACAGCACCAACCTGGCAGAGCTCAAGAGGTGTTTGGGCAATGCTCTCTGGCACATGGTGCGACTCTTGGGGATAGTGCTGGGCCAGGATCTGGACTTCATGTTCGTGGTAGATCCCTTTGAGTTCAGGATATTCTGTGATTCTGTGAAATGACTATTTATAATAGGAAAAGAAAATTTATTATGGGCCTCTCTGGGATGAGTGGTACAACTGTTTTCCCCCCTGCCTGTCAGATAGGACTCTTCCTAATACTAAAAGTATCCTGAAAAAGACCTTCCTCTAATACAGAGCTTTTAACCTTGAGCTCTTTCTGGTGATCTGCAGGATTTTGCCAAGTGACATGTGGAAATACGAGGCTTCAGAAGTTGAGATGGTCTTAAAGAGATGATCTTGCAGTGCTGTGCAGGATATAAAGGCTAAAGGACCACTCCTTTAAAAGTCTTGCTAGTTGCTAGGGAAGAAAAGGAGACTACTGGGGAACTTCCACTTTCTTTTTACTGGGCTTGCCTGTCTGTGCTGCTATTCAGAAACAGCTGTCAGTGAATAACTCCATATGTAGTCAAGCCCGTATTGTTAAGCTCCAAAACTTTGTTCTGCTGTTTCCCTTGATGGTGTCTCCTCAGCACAGTTTCTGTGGTGGAATTAGAGTGCTAATGTACTCCTGTATTCAAAAACAGTAGAGCTTCCCTGATGAGTGTGGACAGACAGAAGTTTGTTCTATATGCCTTGACCAAAACTTACGGGTTCTTACCACATTTTCTTAGTTCTCCCAAACAGATAATATGTCTGTTCAGCTCTGCTAGGATTGAGGATGAATTTCAGGGTGAAAGATGTGCAGTAGGTATTCAGGTTTTAGGACTTTGCCTGGCTTTAGGATATGTAAAAAGGAACTGTATAGAAACTGATCTTTCTCATATGCTGTGGGAAATTTCCAGCCTCACCTTGCTGTGCCCTGATAAAATGTCGGGGTATTTTTGCTGCACTTACAGACCCACTGCTGTGTTTCTCAGTACATATGTCTGATGCCTCTCCATTTTTGGTCCCAGATAAGGGCTATTACTTCTGTCTTGAGGTGACCACAGGCATCAAATCATAGAAATACAGTTAGTCATCTTTATGTTAACTTTCACATGGAGAGAAAAATCCTGTGGAAATCCTTTGAACCCATTCCTCATTTAACAGCCTTTTAAAAGTGCAATCATCGGTGTTAAGGGGTAGGTGATACTCACTTGAAGGCCACAGCTAGCTATCGAAGCATGACTACAAAACTGAGTGGAGATAAGTAGGTGATTTCTYAGTTCCTAAATTTTCAAATTTTCTCAGTTTTGGATGAAGATATCTTCAAATACCAGGTTATTCTCACTGATACATGTCAGCTGAGTAAATCTAACGTATTTTTAGGAGAAGGAGGTAGTTTAAGATCAACTTTAGAAAAAAAAAATTGATAAATTGATTAGTAACATCCCAGGTTACTAAAATACTAAACATGTATAAGCATTTTCAGCCATGCCTGCAAAAGAAATCTCTCAAATTTGCTTTGAGATGTTGTAAAATGAGTAGTTTGCTTATGAAAACTTGAAGTGGCTGTTTTCTTTTGCTGGAGCAGAGTAATCCCTCTTTTCCAACTTGTTTGTTGCCTGACCCACAATATCAGCAAGCCTGCTGATGTAAATCCAAGGTTTTATTGATATAAATACATGAACTTCATTAGGGTTGGCTGCTCCTTTCAGTAGGTATTTTTAAATTTCTCTCCATTAATTTCCTTTTCTATTTTCTTCTTGTTGTACTGGGATATGACCCTTACCCAGTTGTCTAGTGAGTTGTTTCTTTAAGTTCTTAATAACTGGGGAAGCTTCTAATGAAAAAGTGTGTGAAAAAGTATTTCTTGGTGAGTAGATACACCTGACATTAGGGGGAGACAAAATATAGTTGGGATCCAAGAGAATTTTGTAAAAATGTTTGTTTTACTCTGAATTTTTTCAGGTCTCTTTGGAAATGGGAAAGATTTTTGTCGAGGGTGTTGGGGAAGTGCAGGAGTATGTTGATGTCTGTGACTATGCTGTTGGTTTGTCCCGAATGATTGGTGGACCTATTTTGCCTTCAGAAAGTAAGTCTGTGTTATTATTTTGTTTTTGTTTGTGGAGTTTTTTGGTTGTTTGGTTGTTATTTGGATTTATTTTCCTTAAAAGAAATGAAGATGCRGAGGTGTAACTTAAATATGCTGCACTGTAGTGCAGCAAGATCTCTGTTCTGTGTCTTACTTAGGGAGCTTTAGGAATAGATGTGGTGGGCAGTAGAGCCAGCTATTGAAATACCTAAAAGTGACAGATAATTGGGTCAGTCCATCCCTTTTCTCTTTGAAGCATTAGGTTCTCTGATCAGTGAAAGGTGGTAGAGGAAAGTGTGTGTAAACTTTGGAAGTGTGATTAGAAAGGAGTGACCTCTTTGTCAGTTATTGGTTACCACAAGTCATCATTATGTTAACTGAATAGCTTAAATAATAAAACTTTTTGGTGTCAGATCATTAGCATTTTGCACAGTCTAGCTGAGTTTGATCCAGGTAAGCTGCGGAGCACAAGTACTACAGCTCTTTGGCGAGCTAATGCTCTGGTAGATTGAAGAGTGATGCTAGGTTTCTTACTTACATGTTTCCCCTTTTTAAAAAGACACAAACATTAAATAGATGAAAACTGCATTTTGTTGTGGCTTTGCTTTCAGGACCTGGCCATGCCCTTATCGAGCAGTGGAACCCCGTTGGGCTGGTAGGAGTCATCACGGCCTTCAACTTCCCTGTAGCAGTTTATGGATGGAACAGTGCAATTGCAATGATCTGTGGAAATGCTTGCCTCTGGTAACATCTAACTCTACACCTTGCTAACAGTGTCTTTAAATTAGAGAGCTATTAACTCAGGCATGAAATTACCATTTAGTGTCAGGTGTTTGTGGCTATTTTATTCTATCTGTTGTAGGCTTAAATTCTCTTTATTTTTAGGTCTGTTTGTAGTCAGCTTTGTTTAATTTTGTGATAACCTCTGTTTTGAGGTACTGTGGTACATACAGATGCATCCAGGACTTAGCCAAATGGCCTGTGAATAAGGACCCCAGGGTGAGGGCTTGCAGCAATAGTAGTTAATATATTCAGAGTTGGTACAACTAAGATTAAAAATCTAAGTAAATAGCTTTGCTTTCTCTTCTGTCTCCTGCTTTGCTTTCATCTACCACCTTCACTCTGAAGTCTGGCCTAGCTCTTGTCCACATGGATTTCAGTAGAGGTTCTGAATGCTCAGCTGCAGAAGGAAATGCTTAGGTTCCTGTCTTAATTTGTACCTAAAGACCAGCCTAACCAAAGTGTGCTGTGGATCAGAAACGCTAAAATTTTTTTTTTTGCTTATTTGAATTGTTTCTTATTCTTAAAGAATAGAAAAGAATAGGAAGATAATGTAATTTTTTTTCTTTCTAGGAAGGGTGCTCCTACAACATCCCTTGTTAGTGTTGCTGTTACAAAGTGAGTTCTGGTTTCTTTGGTCTTCATCTCAATAAAAAGGAGAACTTCTCTAAGGAATAAATTTCATAGTGATACTTCCTTTAGGTTTATTGTTACTTTATGTTAGCATTTTAAGTACTTACTGTGCATTAGCAAGAACACTTATTTTAAATGCTAAATGAAAGTAGGCCCCTTAAAATAGGTAATTACTAAGTCTTGTAGATCTAATATTAACTCCTGAGAACAATTACCCCAAACCACTACTATCCCAAAACCTCCAGACAGTTCTAATTGTTCATTCCCTATTTGTACCTGTCAGAAATATCTTAACAATTTTATATCTTTGATTCCAGAATAATTGCCAAAGTCTTGGAGGATAACAAGTTGCCTGGAGCAATCTGCTCTCTGGTTTGTGGTGGAGCAGACATTGGGTAGGTAACATTTCTTGTGTTCTGTGAACCTTTATAAAAGATAAAGAATATTCTTTGAGGTACTTCTTGTAAAGTTATTCTAGTCTCTAGAGTGCACGTGTTGTCATGATGTTTATCAGCTGGTCTGAAACTGGCCCCGCACTAAATATAATATGTATGTCTACTTGCTGGTGTGAGATCAGCTGCAAGCAAAAAACTTGCCAGATATTTAATGGAGAGACATGACTAAGTTTATATTCCACTTCTGCATATGCTTACACCTAAAGAATACAGCTAATATTAGATTCCCCTTACCATGTTCTTGAAAGTTTTCAATGTATACTGCATTAGCCTTTTAGATTGTGGAGGAGAATAATTCCCCTTTTCCATGTTCATGCAGGACTCTGCCCTTGTTCATAGATGTATACGTGTGCTTGGAAGCGGTACAATCCACATCACTTTGTTTGCTTTTTACAATGAGGAAATCCCCATTACAAATGTATATTCAAATACATCTTTTGAGTACTTTAAGAGAAGGCAAAAGCATTTAAAAAGTCACAGATTTGCATATTTTCTTATGGATCATAACAATTGGAGCTGATCTCGCAATATACTTCAGACTGATTTTCAGTGTTAGTTCAGCTGATGCTTTTTTGGCCTGAAAAGGTGGATGGAAACAGCCTTGTTCCTCTTTTCTGGCTAAGAAGAAGTTTTCCTACCATTAGCTTAGTCACCTCATGTTTCAAAGAAGTGGCTCTGGCTTTAAAGATCTCCCTGGCTGAAGCAGATGTATGTGGGAGGTGTAAGCTGCTTTTGTGTCTGTGTGTCTTTTGTCGAACGCTGTGTTTTGTGTCCCGTTGTGCAGGACAGCAATGGCCAGAGATGAGAGGATGGACCTCTTGTCCTTCACTGGCAGCACAAAAGTGGGCAAGCAAGTAGCACTTATGGTGCAGGAGAGATTTGGTGAGTGTGTGGGTTCTTCTCTATTTCCTTCCATGTTTGGTGAAGGCAGCGCTGCCCCATAATATTTTAAAATAAGTTTGTTTCGGTTAGTTCTGTTGCAGTTCCGATTTCTTATCCAGGTTATCCACAAATCCATAGTCCTACAGTTAATTTGGGGGGAGGTGTGCTGTGCATTAGAGTTTAATTGTATGGAGATTGTTAGGATGAACAACCAGGGCTTGTGGTCTTTAGCAATGTGAATAGAATACATGAATACATTCCTCCTCAGCTTTTACTCCTGATAATACAGGAGAAAAGTGATGATTTTTTAGGTGCTGTTTTTGTTGCAAGTATTTAAAAGTGTACAGGCAAGAATCTCAGCTGCTGGAGTCTAACTTCATAGTTTATAAACAGCACCTTGCAAACATGTTTTTCTTTTTAGTGTTATACATCTGAGGTTTATACAAGTGTAAAAAAACCCTGCAGAAACCAGAATATATAGTAAATATTCACCCAAATGAAGGTTGTGATTTTTTGTCTCAGATTGTAGATAAACAGTTGCGAGGGAAGTGAATGATCTTAGTTAAATTTTGTGTGCATTTTGGTCCTTGTAGGACGTTACTCTTTATCTATGTCATACTATTTATGCTGCAACTTTTTTCCTGTTTTGATCATTTTCTTTCCAGAGCTATTTTTTTGCCTATCTTTTTAAACTTTTTTGTGCCATAACTGCTGTGCAGGTATCTTCACAACACAATGTGATAGATGTACTATTTGGTGTAATTTTCTGCTTTGGCTAGAGTGATTAGTTGACTGMAATCTATAAAACATTTTGTTTATGCATAAAAATATGTTTCATGAAGCTCAGGTCTAGTTAGAGGCGACCTCACTGCACTGAGGTGCAATGAATACATGTGTGCATGGCATAACTTCTTTTGTGTTTTTCATTAGGTCGAAGCCTGCTGGAATTGGGAGGAAACAATGCCATTATTGGTAATACGCACTGTAGAAATTTAGTAGATGATATTTGGAAGTGTGCAAATATTCATAGCTTATTGTCCCTTTTTTCCTGTTTCTTTTGGTTTTTTTTTTGTTTTCCCCCCACACTGGGCTTTTAAAAGTACATATAGTTTGTATAGAATAAGAATGTTGTGGGGTTTTTCTGTGTTTGGTATTGTGGAGGGAGCAGTGTTTTAAGATAAAAAGTGAGAGTCCAAGGTATTTTAAGTAATCAGTGTTGAAGAGAAGAACAAAATGAGAGGAGCAGTAAGCTTCAATAATGGGTTATGGACAATGCTAACTTAACTAAGTTTGATTTTAGGATAGTTTTAGGTGTGGAATCAATAGGTTGGAAAAGACCTTCTGTAGTGGTTTCACATTCACTAATTTTGCTTTCCCGACCAATGCACCAATTAATGTCATGGTTTTAGGGTTTTTCTGCTGTGAGATAGGATTAAGAGAAAGCAAAGCAGGCTCAAACTTAAAAGATGTAAAGATAGTTTTAGTCACACACACTAAAAAGAAAAAAAATACGAAGAATCAAAAAAACTTTCAAAACACTCTCCCCTCTCCCACCAGCTTCTTTTCTTTCTCACAGACATTGTATAAGGCAAGAACTCAGAACTTAAGGTCTGTACATAAAATAATCTTTCATCAATGTCTTTAGAGAGAGAAGTTTCTTCTGGTTATGGTAAACTCCACAAAGAAAAAAAAAAAGTCTACTTGTGGCTCTCAGCCCTCACAGAAAACAGCTGTCTGAGAAAATCTGTTTCTTTGATTCTCCCATATCTCTCAGCTTCACCCATCGGCTGCACTTGGGTCATGGACTTTATGCATTCTGGGGTGTCATTTTAAAATGTTCAGGTGCAAAGGATGTTCTTTATCCCATTCAAGGGCAGAAATATTACTCACTTCTTCACAGAGGCTTTTTCTCTCCAGCACATTTCAACCTTTGTTCAAATACCTCAGGGGACCACAAGGTCCTTGCTTCACTTAGTCTGTTGCAAATACCTTTGCTCACAACCACCAATCTGAACGATCATTTCCCCAGTTCATATTTTCCRTGGTTTAAAGATATATTCTAGCATATTATAGTCTGTTACCACAATTCACAAAAGATTTTCAGCCTAAGGTGTCTTCTCATCTCTTCATCTCTTAGGATCCAATGTCTCTTTCACAGACCTCAGTATATTCATGTGGCCTAAATAAAAATGTCCCCACTATGACTTTTTTTTCATTCTAGAGCGAATCGATGTTCTGCAAGTTTCATTTTAGCTCGGGTTTCAGATGGTCACATGATCTCGGCCAGGCAGGGCGGCAGCTCAAAAGATTCTAAAATCACATGGGGGGAGCAGGAACAGCAGCCAGAACTTCAGTAGCTGAGCTAGGAGGTGTTTTCTCTCCCCCTCCACCCCTCGGTGTCATTCGGGGTGGCTGAATTTGAGTTCAGGCTGCTCCAAATAGAGGGGGCTTCTCCAGATTGGGGCGAGGGGGTCGGTGCTCAGGAGATCAGCTGCAGTTTCTCTTTCCCCACCGGCAGCTGTTGGAATTTGGTCAGAGCCAGCACAGAGTATATTTTCCTCCCCGCTGCCTGTCTGAGAGTCACTTAACCTGGTGGGCATCCCGGGAGAAGCTTAGGCAGGGCCCAAGCCCTGGCTCCCCCCTCCCCCAGGAAGGAGGGAGCCGGGCTACCTCTTACCTCTGAAGAGGCGAGCAATGAAAGGGACCCATTCCCACAATTCTCCCTTGATATGAGTCATTCAAAAAGTTGAACTCGCTTTCTCACTGGCTGAACAAAGTGCCAGTCTTAGGTCTTGGCAAGGAGCTATTTCCTCTTTAACTAAAAGCTGTGCTAAGCCATGACACCTTCATTGAAGATTTACTTCAAACCAGTACCAGCATATTCACCATTAAACCATGTCCCCAAGAGCCACGTCCTCATACCTTCTGGATACTTCCATGGATAGTGGCTCCACCATTTCCTTGGGAAGCCAGTTCGAATGCCTGACTGCAGTTTTATATGTAATCTTGTGAACACTACACTTTCAGCATTTTTGAGTATAAGTACATATATATAGAGTTTAAGATACTTATGATACTTGAAAGATAAACTTAATATTAGTTTTGGATACTTAAGAGACTTTTGTGGGACTGGTTAAGCTGAGTGATATTTTGGGGATCCTTTGAGCTTTTTAAAACATCTCAATGTCTTTTAGCCAGATTAATTTGTTCAGTTAATCTTTAGTATGGTTTACTGTACACCTGTGTGTTTTAGCTATGCTTTTTGCAGGACCACCTTACGATTGCTACTTTATGCTGATAAACTTCTCAGTGAGAGACAAGGTGGAGAAATGGCACGAAAGTGCTTGTAGTTTCTTGAGTTAAAAGGAAGCTGAAATTATTTGCAAACTTCATTGCTAAAGGCTCTCTTCAGTACTTCAGACCTCTAATTATGTCCAATTGCATGTGTCTAATTCCAGCTGCAGAGAAATAATAGCAGTTTGAAGATGTTTATTTGTATCTTACCATGCTGTGCTAGTGCAGCTGTTCATAACAATTCTTTACAAACCTGTATGCTTCTAATATTGCTCAGCGTCTTAGGTCTTGTGAGCTGCCTGTTTACTTTAGTAACATTCTCATGTTTAAATTTTTTTTAAGTGTTTGAAGATGCAGATCTGAACCTAGTCATCCCATCTGCTCTATTTGCTGCTGTGGGAACAGCAGGTCAGAGGTGCACAACTGCTAGAAGGCTGGTGAGTAAATGAGTTGTCTGGTTTGGGTAGCTCATTGCAGACTGGCTCAGAGAATGCCCAACAATTCCTAATATTGTCAAAAACAGCAAGAAATATTTGAACCAGGTTTTTATTTTGTCAAAAATAAGTATGGTGGGAAAATAGGAACATAGTTTCATTCTAGTGTAATTCTAGCTCTGAACGGTTTCTTTGTCTGTATTTCTAAATGTGCTATATATCAGGAAAATAGTACTTGGCAAAGTTCTGTATTTCTGTTTTTATTGCCAGAGCTCTGCTTGTGGCTGCTACAAATTTCAGTGCAGGGTTTATATTGCAGCAAAGCAAGTGGATGTGTGTTACCTACTTCTTATTAATTCTTAACCAATCATTTTCAACAATTATCAACAAGTTATAGTGTCAGCCAGTGTCTGTATAGTCTTGTCAGGCTTGCGTTGGTTCACTAAATATTAGGTTAAATGGTTGTGGGTTAGTTGATTTGGGTATATTGGATGGGCAGTAGTTCCTCAAACTGTAGCAATAAAATTTCTTGAGTGTTTGTTCTAGAGCACTAAACTGAAATGTTTACAGAACACATCGATAACATTTATCTGAGATAAAATTAAAACACATTTTTGTTTCTTGGCTTGTTTTAAATCTTTATGATGTTTTACATCCTCRTTTTTTTGTGTTGGTGCTGTTTCAGAGGCCTTGGCCTCCTCCCAAATTTTAATTTTGGGATTTGCTGTATATGAACAGCATTATTTCTATTCTTCAGCCCCCTTGAGAATGCAGTAGTATTTTAGGAATAGTTACATGGGCTGTGCTGTCTTACAGCTTTCTTACCACATTTTAGTTTCTCCATGAAAGCATCCATGATGAGGTGGTGGCAAAGCTTGCCAAGGCCTATGCCCAGGTCCGCATCGGTGATCCATGGGATCGTAAGTAGCTATTTCCAACTCATGGGCTTAGGAAACAAGTTTCTGTTGGTTTCTTTCAGATTAAATTCTGGATCGATAAAAGATACAAAGTATCTAATTTTAGCAATTTACCAGTGGGTGGAAATAGCTGGTTTCATTTAGAATACAAACTCTGAAAGGGAGATGAAGAATACAAACTCTGAAAGGGAGATGAAGAATCTGGCTAATACTGCTCATCCTGGACAGATGAAACAGTTAGTTCCAAGATGTGATAAGAATATTTGCAGACATACACAGTTTTTATGAAAATATACTTCTGAATCTTTTTTTTTTTTTCAGCTGATACTCTGTATGGGCCACTTCATACCAAAGAAGCAGTGAAAATGTTCCTTGATGCAGTAGAACAAGCAAAACAACAAGGTGGCTCTGTGGTCTGTGGTGGAAAGGTGAATTAACTTTTATTTTCCTGCTACAGTTTGTGCTCTAGAAGAAAAATAGAGTAACATGATGGCTTAGGCCAAACTTGTACCTCAGCTTGTCCTGTCAGCTACTACAGGATGTAAGTTCAGTCAGATTGAGAATGTTTGAATTGAAATCCTGTCTCCAGAGTAAAGGCAATTCTACTTTGTAAGAATTCTACTTCTGCTCTTACACCACTCCCCAGTTGTAAATGATAGTGAAAATAAAAACAGCAATGTAAATGGTGAATGTCAAACACAAAACAAAGGAAAATTGCAGTTCTGCCCCTCACAATATCTAACATGAGGAAATACTGGAGATTCAAGACAACCGCTTGTACATCCTCATCACACAGGATGTTTCTCATTGACTTATTGTTCTGGGAGTTCTTGTCTTTCCTTAGCAACTTCTTCATACTTTAAAATTCTAAGTAGCTTACAAGTAGGAACAAGGAATTTTCAGCTGCTAGACATTACAATTTGATTACATCTTTAGTGAATATAAGTTATGCGTCTATATTTTAAATACTTGAATAAGTAAAATCTAAGTTAGTCAGACTGTTTGGCCTTCCATTTCTGATTTCTCAACTTTAGTAGTCACACCATGAAGGATTCCTAATACTAAGCTGGATGCTGATTGGAACTTGCTTATTTTTTATTTATTTTGAAGGTTATAAATCGCCCTGGAAACTATGTTGAACCAACCATTGTGACTGGCCTTCCTCATAATGCACCCATTGTCCACACTGAGACGTTTGCCCCCATTTTGTATGTGCTGAAATTTAAGGTAAAATAACAGTGGGGAAACTGGGGTGTCAAGGATGTAACAGTAGAGTCACGAGACAGATCTCAGACGTGTGYCATATCCATGCAATTGTCCCAGCCTTCAAGAAGTGGCAGCTCTTGTTCTGCGCTGTGAGGTAACTGCTGCTCGCCTCACTGTGTAGCTGTATTTATGTGAAGAGCACTGGAGCTGTGGTGAGGATTTGTGCAGGAATAGATTCCTATTGTTGGAGTTCACTGTAGATGCTGCTCATATCTGTTCAGAAGCAGACTGTGCTTTGTGCAGCAGTGGAGGTGCTGCTGGCGTGGTACATGGGTGTTTGCCCAGTGCCATTCTGTGCATTGGCATTGTGGCTGTGGTGTGTTGGGCTTTTCCCCACAGAGCTTCTTTGTGACTGCTTTGCTTTGGATAGTCATGGCTTAACCATTGACACATGCTTCTTCTAGGAGGAAGAGGAAGTTTTTGCCTGGAATAATGAAGTAAAACAAGGTCTTTCCAGCAGTATCTTTACCAAGGATTTGGGAAGGATTTTCCGCTGGCTTGGGTATAATTTAAATTATTTTTTTTCCTTCCTGAGGCACATAATATCAGTCTTTCATGTCTTTTGTAAACCTATGCATAATGCTGGTTAAGCATTTTACAGACCTCATTTTAGGGAGGAAGCCTTTGCTGATCCTAAGGAGGAATTGTGCCTTATCTTTGTTTGTAGGCCAAAGGGATCTGACTGTGGCATTGTGAATGTTAACATCCCAACCAGTGGAGCTGAGATTGGAGGTGCTTTTGGTATGTTACTTATGCTTCTTCAAGGTTTTAATCAGTCCATTTAAATGACTAAATGTGAAGAAATCAATGAAGTTAATTTTGAATCATACTTCTTTAGCAGAAAACAGATATTGACTAGTGGTTGTTAGATTTAAACTTTTAAAAATAACTGTATTTGGTTTTTAAAAATTCCATGTGTTATTTCCTTCTCCTCCCCTCCATCCAACGACTGTAAGTCAGAGATATATTCTGGAGGTGTTTAAAGATATGGCCAGGTGGAAGACTGTGTAAAAGTTGTAATTAAAACTATCTTGAGCAATTTTGTGTATATTAGCAAGTTTATGTAAGATGTACGGCATGTATTTTTGTGAGAAAATCTTTAAATTAAAATTTTGCCTTTATTTCTCTTTTGTATGTACTTAAGGAAGTGAGGGGGTGGAAGAAGTAATATTAATCTTACTATTTAAACAGTACAAGAACCAGCACATTCTTGTACTCCTGTCTTGTGTTAAGACAAAATGTGTTTTGAAACAAGGTCCTCTGGTACTACCATGATGGGACTTTGAACTCCAGGCAGATTATTTTTTTGCATTAAGCATGAGGAGAGAGCTGGCTGTGTGTGTTGTGTGGGGTGGTAATTTATTGCAGCTATAAGACAAAGGAAATGAATAATTTTTCGCACATATTTTTGTAAAAATGTCTTACCTCCTGGAATTAGTCCAGATTCCTATGTCCAAATACAGGTTTTAATTTATAATGTTTTTGCTACAGGTGGTGAAAAGCACACTGGAGGGGGAAGAGAATCTGGAAGTGATTCATGGAAACTTTATATGAGACGATCTACTTGGTAAGACAGACCAAATAAATTTAAACTACAGATGAATTTCCAAAAGTTCAAAACATACAAATCTTTGACAACAAGGCTACTGTCTTTACTGAATGTGAGATAGCCATCTCTAAGTGTAATTGCCTTTTGTTTATATTCATAGTAGAAGATTTGAAGGATTTTTATAAAGACAATTTCTTTACTTTCTAGAGGGAAAAAAATAGGTGGTTTTGGGGTCCCCCCCACTTTTGATTGATTTTAAACTCATCTGAAAAATTACTGGAACTTGTCAGGAAATACACTGACTTGAAACTACAGTGAGGGGACCATGAGGGCACCACTGTTGCCTCTAGTAGGTGATTCAGTTATATGCTGGTTATCTATTCGCAAATCTCCTGACAGCCTGTAGTGGATGACCATTAGTATCCTCTGCTGACTTCCATGGCCTTTACCTGGGTTAGCTTTGCTTTCCATGCAAGGACTTATGAACATGAGAAATCTCACCTTGATTTTTCCATCTGGATGTTCTCCTAGTAAGAGATTAAATAGATAAAGAGAAGATTCTCCATAAAGAAAGAGATAACGGGGAATGTGGTCTTTTAATGTACATGGTTACTGTATTGAAAAGTAAAGTTAGTTCATAATTTTAAATAGGCAAAGTGCTTTAGAAAAATCTTTTGTTTAGATGTGACAGGAATCAGAAGCTTGTAAATAGGAAGTGGACTGCATAGACTGTCTCAGTGATTAGGTCTGGTCTCTAAATTTCTTGTTTCTCTTTCAGTACAATCAATTACAGCAAAGATTTGCCCTTGGCTCAAGGAATCAAGTTTCAGTAACAACCTTATGAATGCCTGTGCTGTGAACCATCCTAGCATTTCAGAATCAAGCAGCTCCTAAGCATCATGGGGATAAAAATTAATTATGTGAAACCAGTTCTGTCAGAAAACCAGTTACTCTTAAACTGCTTCACTTTCTGTGTATGTATTTACTAATTTAGTCTTCAAATGATAAGTCTGTGGTCTTTGGGAAGAAGGGAGGATGACTAAAACTAACTGCCTTGGGTTAGGTGGGATAACCTGTTGCCTTAACACTTTCAGGGTGTTTCAGTGCCTCTATCCCCTCCCCACCTTTTGCTGATGTTTCCAGCTATGACTTCTGTGTTTCAAACTGTGTGCCAAGTTTCCTGCAGGTAACTGGGGGATGTTTGGCCTGCAGTACAGGGCTATTTTTCAATGAATAAATAAAGGTACATTTTGTGAAATATCTTGGGTTTCTCATGTGTTTTATTCACTGTTTTTTGAGCAGGTATATTCAGCAGACTATCCATTTTCACACACTGAGCTGCTAGCAAAGGGAGGAATCATTGAGCTAAAAGTATTGCTTTAGTTTTCCTCTGGAAAGGAGACCTTTAGCACACATGTTGGGAGATAGAAGTCTACTGTAGTGTCTTGTAATCTCCTTTTAACACTTGAAGGGGTTACAGCTAATTCAGGTTGTCACAGCTCTTGTGATACCCTACAAGCAAACTGGCTGGAGTTGAGAACTGGAGATGCAGTCAGAGGAAATACTTTTTTATAGAAAGGCATATTGTTTGCTAGTGTTCCACCTCAAGTGAGAGTTTCTTTTGGCCACTAGAGACTACAGGCAACAACGTCTCATTTAGGAGCCTTGCTCAGAACTCAGGATGAGAAAAGACACAGTGCTACTAGACTGATTTAGCTTTTCACAGAGGAATTTGAGGTTCTTAGTGTATTGTTTCTGGGGCTTTCTTTTCTTCTCAAAGTCATAAACCAAAGTTCCACAATCTCGGAACATGGCAGAACTGTTCATGATGGGCTCAGATTCTAGGAGTCTCTGATTTGTGACTATTGATTTATTTTGAAGAAGTTTTGATGGCAATGCCATGTAAACTGGGTTGAAAGTCCACCATACCACAATGCTAGCTGATCTCCTTTCAGCCTTTTTTCTAATTTTAAAATACATGAGGTTTAGAATTTTACATCTGTGGTATACAAGGTATTTTGGGTGTCACATTCTGTAGATCAAACATTAGGCAGCCAAAGCTTTTTTCCTACTGAATCTTTTACTGCCAGGAGTATCCTCTCCTCTAGCTCTTTGTGTCCAGCCATTTCATTAAAGAATGTTGTGTGTTTGCAGACAGAGACTCACTGGCAGATAGGGCAAAGAAACAATTCCGTTCTCAAACTTAATTGTTCAGCAAATAGCACCAGTTTATAGAAATTGTGCTCTTTAATGCTATTCTGAGGCACTGACTGTTACTATAAAACTTTTAACAATGAAAAATAAGTTCAAGAATTCTCTTTTCTTGCTCCTTATCATAGTTTTTGGGTAGCCTCATGTCACATCTGTTTTTCCTTTTTAGGACAAAATACTCCTTTAGGGTAAAATAATCTCACAACTCCAGTAGTTTAATTTACAGGTGAGGGAGAGAAAAGTCTCCCTCAAGCAAGGTCAAGGCAGTCCTGCTGTTGAGGGAGAGAAAAGCCACTCCCTCAAGCCAGGTCAGCCTRAGGTCCTGCCCCTGGTAATCGGAGCCTATGGTAACCACGCCCCCCTCACATTGTACACCATAAAACCGGCCAGTTCCGGCCGGTCTAGGTTCTTGGAYCATGCTGTATCTGGGGRGGCCACGTGTGCTTGTGTTCCCCTTAATAAATGCAACCTCAGATCTTCATTCCAAGAAACCGTTTCGTCATTCCTAGCCAGCTGATAAAAAGGTGAGCCCCGGACTGCTCAGAACTTGCTCACAAGCCCGCTGACAACATACAGGAATGAGATTAATTCTGCCATCTGGCTTTAGATATGGGAACTCAGTCCATGAATGGAACAAAACTGGTGTGATGAGTCTGATGTTTGACTGGTGTTCAAATCATTCTCTGGAAACTAGTATGAATGGAATAAACTCACAAACGTCATCAAGAGGTGACTGCGTAGCAAACGCGCTAAACTTTGGAAGGCTAACTTGGCACCTTGATACATAATTCCTTCTTTGATACAAACTTTTGTAAGGGTAGCCTCAGCATGAAGTACTTGTGTAGCTGCTTCTGTGTGCTATGAGTAAGTGGGCTGGATCCACCTTATGTAGGCAGAGTGGGCCCTCTGTAAGTCAGTTACAAATTCAGACCCACTTTTGCTAAGGATAGGAATTCCAAAGCTCTGCACAGTGTAGCATCAGGAGCAGGTAATCATAGTGATGCTTGTCTTTCCAGACAGCTTTGCATTCCTTACACGTGGTGATGAACAATTCTACTACAATTGGTTTGCTGAATGACTTCCTGTGAAGTGGCTCTGGGAAGAGTGTGTTTTAAAGACTACTGCAGATTTTAATATGTTTTGGCAAGCATTTTGGTGCCTATGAGTAGTTATGGTTATGATGAAGTAATAAACTAAGGAGGATTAAAGATACTATAAGCAGACAGTTTCTCAATTTCTGCTTTAATTTGGAAAGTCCACTCAGGAGATTGTAAACTGCATTAGCTGTCAGTGGGTTACCTCACCCAAGGAAAGCAATTTTGAGAATTCATAAAATGTGTCTTGGAGCTACTGGAATGTACAACATAATGGACTTGCAGTTTTAATACAAATTCTATCAGCGTCTTCCACTGTAGCATAAACTTAATTACCACTGAGTGTGTAACACCAGTGAATAACAAGTGTTAAATGACACGTGATCAATAATTCATTTGTTAGCACAGTATTRCTTACTGTGAAATGACCTTGATGGGAGCAGTCTTACAAGTAACTTCCTTTTTTTTTGCCCCATGTTTATTACCTGAAGAAAATGAAAATTCTTCAAATATTTTCACTGATAAGCAAAGAAATTGCATGTTTAATGAAACATGAGAATGGGAGCTGTAGGCTGCTTCTCTTCTATCCTATTGCGTCCCATCCCAGCTTCTTGCAGAGGTGATGATTTTTTGGAACCTAGAATACTACTGGCCAGTAGTATATGTCAGCTTGGGATTTTGCAAAAAATGGCCCTGCAGTGCTGAATTTAAAGCAGCTTGAAAGTGTTCACCATTTTCTTTCAGCAGTAATACACCAGCCCATTCATGTTAGATCATTCTTTTAACGTGGTGTTTTCATCATTCTGTTTGTGTTGTTGCTGGATGAGTTCAAAACCACATGGCTGCTGGAACTTTTAATTTGTGTCGTCTCTGTTTCTGTATGAGAAATCGTGTGTAGGTGCTGCATTCAAGGCTCATTAGGTGTACTGACCCATTTGTGGCTCTGCATTGATTTCATTAGTAAACATGAAAAAGTGTAAATTACAGGAGACTTCTATGCCTGGATTTTCATTTGAATCGCTGTCTATTTGGGTCCTGCATGAAGGTTTTGGTCATGAATTGCACAAGTGGTCATGAATTGCACTCTTATTTTTCTAGGTGGAAGCAGAAATAAAAAGTTTAAGGCTTAAAATATAGGGGCAAGATGGCTTAATCACACAGAATCAAATTCTTGAGTGAAAACAATGACTTAGTAAGGATTTACTTAGTGTCTTCTCTTTGGTATTCCTTAATCAACAAGCTGTGCTGTCATGTGGTATATGCTTGGTGTTTGGAAAGTGATGGATTAATTGTGTTCAGTGTGCAAACATCTGCTGCCACTGAAGTGCTGCTTGAAGTGAGAAGCATCTTGGCTCACATTTTGAACATGGTTTGCCCATGGATAGGTGTAGAAAGGCAAATACTGGATAGCAGTCTTTCATTTCTGTTTAATTATTAGCACTGATTTTTCCATACAGCTCATTAGTTCCTCGAGATAATAGGGAAATGTGCATTTTGGACAGGGACTTCCGCAGCCGAGCATAGCCTTTTAAAAAAAACTTCGTGTTCCTCCTGGTGTCGCTGTTGGTCAGGCTAAAGCCTGTGCAAGGGCAGCCCTTGCATTTGCCAGCCAGCTGTGTCGAACACAGACCTCTTTGTCTGAATGTTTTTTCATGTTCCAGTACATCTGGGACTGCTGCCTCTGAGCTAGTAATTAAATACACTCTATTCTGCAAAAGCCTCAGTTGATTAGTGCAATTGTTATATAAAACATTAACTCCAAAAGCCAAAGGTTAAAAATAGTAGTGTTTCAGCCAGGAAGAACAAATGGTTTAATACTTACTTTACCCAGTATGCTGCTGTTCTCTGGCATTACAGCTCTTTTCCTGCAGCCTGATTTCAGGGTGGACTTATGAGGAATAAACAGCTCCAGTTAGATCTCTGAATTTCAGAGGAAGGCACATCCTTTCATTACATCAAAGTCTGGAAAGCTGGCAGTATGTGGCAATTATGTTTCATGCTTCCTTGACACTCTCCTTACATGTATTCCAAACCTCCTTAGCTGTGATAGTGAAGGTAACTTCACCTGCCTGCTTATTGAGCAGAGTGTTAGAGAGGTAATGAAATGGCAGTGTGCAAGTTTAAAAATGGGAGTTTCAGGAGGAACAGAATAAATATAAGCTCCCTTTCTTCTAAGGATTTTTAGTTAATCCACAAACTGTTACTAAGTGATTATTGTCTCCTGTCTTCTGTGGATTTTATAAGGCTACTCCTTCACTGGCCTGATTTAGACTGACCTATAATACAAACTGCTTAGTCCAATGCAGCAGCTGTACTAGAAACTTGTCTAAAATATGTAGCACATACCTCTTCTTTGAGTTGTATTTTGTCTAACTACATTTTTTACCACACTTGCAGATACTTCTATTAACACATTATACCACAAGAAGAGTGCAGGATTTCTGTAGAACCCCAGAATATAAACCTCCTTCTAGCTCCTTTCTGACTGTGTTCACTTACAACTGTATGGGCTCATGATTATGTGTTGGAGAGATGGGGGCTATCTGTTTGCCACCTTCCTCTTGTCAGTTTGACCCAGACAGCAGTTGATTTATGGTCTTGGTTTAAAGCAGAACAAATAGTAGAATGAAGTTATGGAGATGTTTCATGAAACACTACAAGTCGAACTATGCTCTGAGGCTTTGCTGTTGTAGTAAGTCCTTGTAGGTTAAAAACCCAGTATGAGGACTTTACTTTGGCTTAACTAACACTGGCTGCTTTGACTCTATTTTGCCTACTTGTTTTCTTCCCATAGTTATCTGTGTTACTGAGTTATTTATTTTTTCCCCTGCCAATGCTGAAGTGACTCCCTGCAAAGTCTGCAAAGCACCTTARTTTTGCTGGATAATGTGTTGGAAGACATCAACTTATTGCTGGCTGCAGAAAGGGCCTTGAAAATGAGGATGAGGAATTCAAAATCACCAGAAAAGATGATGAAATGCTGATGATGGGGAAGCTAATGTGAAAGGCACAAGCAGGATTGTAGATAGATAAGACCCAGGACCAGGACTTTAACTGCTGGATGTTATATTTGGAATGCTAGGGAAGGTCAGACCAAGTGGGAGGTGGGGCAGAGTGCACAAAATAGGATAAATGGAAAGACCATGGGTTTGGATATATGAAAAGGTAAGAGGGATAACTGTGTGAGGAAAATGCAGGGAAAGAAGCCAGATGTAGCTTAAGCTAACACAAAGGTTTGCATTTATGGCAGATGAGACATAGATAGACGTATTCACTAAGGCACAGTATCACCCCAAACCTCCAAATCTGTTCAGAATTCATTGACTGGAGCATGAATCTAATAGGCTGTCAAAACTATCTATTGTGATTAAGGAAAATAACCTCACCAAGAACACAAAGGAGGGCATCTCAGAACAGAAGAAACATTGTTTTGATGGTTGTGTTCCTCTTAATGTGTTTTTTAAAATTTGAAGAACACATTAAGAGGAACACAACCAATAAAATTAAAATTCTGTTAAAATTGTCCCAGTCTCATGAAGCATGTTTTGTGAAAAAAAGCCCCAAGCCAAAACACCACACCAGTCTCTTTGTTCTGTGTTTTTAAAAATCATCTCTGATGTTGCAAACCATGCATTTCAAATCTCTGTGAGATTTATGTCAGCCATTGTTTGTCTATGGCTTGCATGCTGATCATATCATTTTCTCTTCCGGCTGTTCACTGCCTTCTTCTTTATGAACAAATACTTAAAGTTCACAGAAAGGGTAGCTCTTCCTTGTACTTATCCTGAGTTATTCCATGATGTGTTATTCCTAAGGAAAATAGTAAATTTGAAGAATACCATGCACAATTCTTTTTTGAGTATTTCACACCACAGATTTCCTAAGTAAGTGAGAAGTTTTTAATTCCTCAGTCTTAGCTAGTGTCTTTGGGGTTTTTTTGAAACTGGGATGAGAAATTGTTATTTTGGAGACTGCTGAATGTGCAAAAGATGAAAAATTTTCTTGGTTTTCAGTGCCTTTCAGCTACTCAGAAAACATTTGTGTTTAAGCTGCTAAGAAAACCTCAATGCAATGTGGGTTAAAACCTGCAAGTCATGGCCTTTCATGATTTGCCTGCCAGAAATCAGACCAAGTTCTGTTGTAGAAATATAGCAGATATTATCCAAGTCAAAACAATTGATTTTTCCCCTAAATACCTGGAGAATGACATAATATTCTCTATAGCATCTTCATGGATTTGCTATTAAAAAAAAATTATCTGTTTCATCTTTCTGTAGCTTCTCATTCCTTGGTACTGAGAGATTAGTCAACTTACGTTATGGTTCAGTAAATTGTGTGAGCAGAGCCAAAAATATTTGTGCTCTTTTTTCTGAATTTTTACTGTTTCTGTTTGTATAATTCTGTCTAATTACTCTAGATCTATATGTGGGAATAGAGAATCTGGATATACTAGACCACTTAACCTAGACTCAGGACATTAATTTTTGCTCTCTCCCACCCAAGCAAGATGAATACAGTGAGTGCAGCCAACACACTGTTGGCTGTTTCTTCCCAATCTCTTCTGATCATTTCCTTCGCAGCCCTTTCCCAGGAGAGAGGGTACAAAAAGCTGTATTTTTCTCAAGTATGCTTTTCTGCTGTCCTACTCGTCCAAGAAAAAAGCTGTTTGTGCTTTCCTGCTGCCCTTCCTGCCCCCTGTGGAAGACTACACCCACCCAGCTGGGCTGCCCTCCCAGTTTCTCATCAGCAGGGCTGACTGCCAGGAATCAGAGGTACCAAATAAAGGTCTCACACTGCATGAGCCACAGATGTGATGGCTTGACTGCAGCATCTCCTGACTGCCGGGCCAGAGCAATCCAGGAGCATCTTGGGCTCACCGAGGTCTGCTCCTGTCTACAACATTTCCAGAGGAATTATTATTGCTCCAAAGCCACACAGTGCAGTGACAGATTTCAGTATGAAGGGGGTTCCTTTACACAGGCATGGTCAGAGCACTACAAAGTAAGATTTTGGCCTGTGCATTGAATCAGAGGGTGAACAGGGTCTTGGTTGAACTGTTGCCTCATCCTGCTGTTTCCCACGCAGGGCATGTGCTCCCCTCTGAAACAATGCCCTTCTCTCTGGTAGCCCACCAGAGAGTCTGTATGAGTTGCTGTCCTGAAGCATTTGTCAGCCTGATTTGGTAAGTTTTCTTTGAGCCAGGACAGGGAATCTAACAAAACCTAGCTGTACCTCTTCCCTTTTTTGTCCAGGGATGTGTATGATGGTCCTATCCAACCTTGGCCTAAACATAGGAAAGTGCTACTAAAAGGGAAATAGATACCTGTAGGAATTCTAAAAGCAGGAGAGACCCCAGGATGTATGAAAGAAGTTTTAAGAAGTTGATAGGAGGCTGGGAGAAGCTGGGATATTCTACAAATTCTCATGGGAAACTAGGAAGTTAGGAACTAAGAAAATACATTTGTGTCTGTTAGAGGGAACAAGAACTCATGCTGATGGTTCAGGATGTAAAGGACTTAAATACCTTGCTTTACAAAGATAGAGAAAGTTTTTAATTTAATAATGAATTATTGTGTGTTTTTTTTAGCTTCATAGAAGGCTTTTGTTAACCTGGAACCCACGTGGGTCATTTTCTGATGTGCTAAAGTAATGTGACGCTAAGCTTGGTAATTGTAAACTATTGGTTGAGAAAATTCCTATAAAATGTTCTGTGGAAGTTTTTATTTTGTCTCTTGATTTAGCTTGCATAGATGTTTTCTTTTTCTGTATCTCTTGCTAATTGCTTGTATGATATAGACAAATAATAAATCCTAAGTCTGCAACTATCAAAGACCCATCCTGTTTGCGAGACACAAACTGAACCGGCAAATACCTAAAGCAGCATCTTCCACATCTATGCATAAGATATGGATGTGTTATTACCCCAGACTCTCATAATTTCCAGCTCCACATTCCTGCACAAAACTGATTACTCAGGTGCTGTAATCTGTTTAACAAAGCTGATGCAGCAAAGATGATGCAACATGCCTTTGCAATGTGGACTTTGCACAAGACAACTTCAGCTGATTTTCCTGGAAGAAAATAAGAGATACTGCACCACAGGTGTACTGGTAGTGATGGGAAGCAGCAGTAGGTAGGTGGTGATGGTAGGGTCACAATAATACTAGTCTTTAGGGGAACCAGCTGCTGGCAGGTTGGACAACAGTCACAGCTGGCTTTACTTAAGTGCTTCGTGACAAAGTACTTCATGTGCATGAATCTGAAGTGACTCAGGCAGATGAGTGTCTAAAACCTTAAGGATCAGGCAGTGCTTATTTTTTTACATAAATTTTTAATTTCAGGAAAGGCACCAGAGTTGTGTAGAAGCCTAACTTACTGCTGCTGACATATCTGGTCTGTTGTCTGTGGCTATGGCTCCCTAGGGAAGCACAGAGGTACAGGACAGAGGACTTGCCTTGGAATATTCTTGCAGTTTCCAATGTTACTTCACTTTACATGGAATACAATTACATAAACAATAAAGGAAAAAGGTTGTAATGTCAGCAAAGCTCCTAAAACATTATTTTAGACATTGCTCAACATGCCTGCATTTGGTATTGGGCTCTTTTACAGACTCTTATCTATATCTCTGGTGGAAAACTAACTGGTTTTGGATGGGTTACTATTTAGAAGATCAGCTTTTGGGTCCAGGCTACATCTGGCAGAACAAGATGACAACTGGAGGTGGAGGATGRTCTATAAGCAGAAGCAGGTATAGCTAAATACTAGAGCTTTCAATATTCAGCTACAAGGAGTCTCATTTCYGTAGTCCTAAACCTAACACAAATCTTGTACTTTCTTAGTTCAATCAGACCCCAACCCAAAAACTGTTTTTGTGTTAGCATTTACTGTGATGGTCAGAGTGGTTGCAGAATCAGAACTCCATGAAGAGGCTTGGAAGAGACGTGTAGAAGATGTGTTCATACAATCAAGAACTTGATCTTTCACACTGCATTCTTCATTTTAGCCATTACTATTGATCAGAGTCTTTAAAAGTGTGACCATTTTCAAGTCAGCTAATGTAGATGATATTGTTTTCTTCATGTGTGCTGTCAGGCACATCACTTAAAACAGTTTTTGGGAAAAACAGATGGACATCTCTTCATGTGAGTATCATAATCTAGTGTTGAGGCATTTATGTTTCATGATTCATTTCTGGGAGAGGGTTTGTGGTTCATTACACAGGTTGTGGAAACAGCTGTTAGAACAAGCTGACTTTCTTCCCACCTTGCCCTTGCTCTGGAATGAGCCCACGTGTGCACATTGCCAAGATAGCAAGCTCTAAGTACGGGAAGAATTCAGAGCTGGTTTTTGTCCTGCATGCCAGATCCAGCATGTAAGGTTGTAGTTAAGTTACTCATTACCTTTTCTTCTGGGGGTGAGCCTTTATCCATCTACCTGTAGATAGTGTGAAGAGCTGATTTTCAATTTTGTACTTGACAGCACATTGGAATGATTTTCCTTTAATCTCCTGCTAAGCACTGCTAAAATACCTAGTCAGTGGAAAATTACCTTATCAATACCATTAAGTGAGAACAGGAGTTGAAGAAGCCTTTATTGTACAGTCCAAACTACCTGCATTGCCAAAGACTATCAAATCATTGTTATAAAGCTTAATATACAATGTCACACCTCCAGAACATGATGCAGCCAGCTACTACATCATCATGACATAAGCTTGTTGCTCATATAATGCCAAGGAAAAGTATCTTTCAAATTTAAGAACATAATGCACATTTAAGCAGTTTCCAAATGGACTTAGTACAGAAACTGGAAAGATAAGGTCACATAGACAGTAAAATACATGAGCAGAAGCTCTACTCACAGTGGACAAATTAAAAAAAAACAGTCGGGGGAAGAGCTATCTAGACTGAACTCACAGAGTCTGGCAGCTAGTGTCAGCCTAGTCAGTACGGAGGGCAATCATTCTATGGCAACTCTCATCAAGAACTAATAATTTCCAAGTTTTTTTGTCACAGGTGTTTACTTAGCGAAGAGACATCCAACTCAGGGTGGACTTTTTGGCACAAATAATGCCCATTGGTGGGAAAATAGATCAAGTATTTGTAGCTTCTTTAGGGGATAGCTGGAATATTCTTGTCCATTTTGTATGTGAAACACATACTTGGGAAAGGCTTTACTGACATACCTTGAATTCCAGCTCAAAGTCTGCTTGCTAAGGTGCTGCATCCTGACYCCTTGTTTGTCAGTTATAATAGATATGAACTTCGGTACAGGAGAAAAAAAACACTTCTGATAATCATACTCACCCTGCTAGTATCCCCTCACAGCACACTTTTGATTAGTTCCTTCTAGGGATCATCCCTTTTGAGGGTACTACCAAAACCAGATGTAGCCAAGACCTTATAAACACTAGATCTAGGCCTTGTCACCTAAATAATTTGAGATTTAATCCAAGATGAGTAGGCATCGTCTCACTGGCCAGCTTGACTAAATGGAAACTTGAGGGTCACCAGCTGCCACCAGGAAAAAGACCAGAAGGTCAGAAACAACAACTGTAAAAGTGAAATGCTTGTATTTTGGACAGAAACAGCAATTGGCTTCACTCCATGAAGCTCAGGGAATAAACTCTCCCAACTGCTGTGGATTTACTATAGATTGTACATTGTTTTATTGTTCTCATTTGACTGATTTTTTGTTACAATCCAGGATGGCTTGTGATAAACAGGGAGTAACTTTAGACACAATTAAATGAAATTTACTGACATACATTTTTTGTGGTTGTTCAGTGAGCAACAGGATATTATGAGGCTCTACATTCACAAAATGATACTACACTGATTTTAAAACCCAGGAAAGCAAAAAAACCATCCCTTTACAAAAGTCTCATTACATGCAACCATGTTTAGCAGAACGCTCCACTGGGTTCAAACCATAAACATAGAAGTGTCAAATGAGATAAGTCAATTTTCCCTCTTGAGCAAATTTGCCTGTCAAAGTCAGATAGTCTCACCAGGCAAACTGAAAAGCAGGTGCTGATAAAATTCTTTCAAATGACATTATTCCTCTGCTGTTTATAGAAGCATACACACAGGCACTGAACACAAAAAGAACTGTTTGCTAAGTGTGACTGTTTGCTTAGTTTTCTGTCTAAATAGCCAGCTTTTTCCGATCATTACTGCACATCACATCTGCTCTGTAAATGCAAAGTCTCCTACGTATTTGGGAATAACACCTCACTAGCAGTTGCAGCTGAACCACCTGAGCAACAGCYTGCAAAGGCCTGGATAGCACCAACCTGGAGATTTCTTTAGCAGTCAGCTGAGCTGGAAACATGGAAATGAAAGTGCAGATGTAGGTAGGAAGCAGAAAGCATTACCAAATACCTATACAAAGGTTCATGTGAAAGCAGTTATTAGTATTAAATTCAGATATACTCAGACAAAAAGCACACACAAAACTGTTTGTCTTCCCTGTAAATGCTAATGGGAGCTATTACCTTTGATATTCTGCTTTCAGAGAGGCTTTCAGCAGGTAATACTTCCTGCCTAGAGTGTTAGCTGCATCCTTCACACTAACAGAAACATAAACTTGATACCTTGACAGAAAACAAATTCAACAATCCCCCAACCCAAACAGCCACCACAAATTCCTTTTTTCACTAATTAGGACTAGAGAAAACACAAGTCATGTGCCCTTTATGCCTTCCACCTGCAAACTCAAAGCATCTTCCCAGAACCTGGCACTGCTTAGGACCTACTAGGTCCTGTATGGCTGGTAGAACTCAGCTGTTTTTCTAGCCTCTATGCTGTGAAGAACAACAGGCAGACAAAACTGGAAAAACAAACACACAGGAAATTTTAAAATCTGCTTTTTAAAGCAGATTTCCATGCAGCCTATGCAGCAAATTATGAATGCTACAGAGTGTGTGCCAAGAATTTTGTGTGCATTTCTGACTTCCCTGAAGTCACACCTCTTTCCCATCTACTTCTGCAAACTTGTGCTTTTACCAGAAAGCAAAATCCCTCCTCATAGCCATTGTATGCACTACCTGCAACAGATATTGGAAGTCTCCATGCTCTTTAGTAGAGTCCCAGCCCTGGGGGAAAGCAGCTTTCCCTTGCTGATCCCTGCTGTTAGTACTTCCCTCCCAAACACAACGGGGGCAAAACCCCTCTTCTCTAGATGCAAGCCTAAATCACAGGATTTAAACCACTCCACTCACTTTCAAGCTTTCTCACATAGGGCCTTGCAGCGCTCTCTGAACTACCTCACACTGCCCACCTGTGCCCTGATGACTGAAGTGCGTGACATCCTTGAGACATCCTCCTACCTCTTGGAAAAGGAGGAGCGACGGTAGCACCAGAGCAGGGAAGAGGTCACACTGAACTGTGCCAGTGTGCTCACATGGGCACTGTGCCACAAGCCAATCCTTTCACTGGAGCATAGTTTACTTTCCTCTGTTGGAGGAACAGTTACACCTTTGTCCAGACTCGCCTCCCCCGGCATGCTGCTGCAGCAGGCTAAAGGGCACGCATCCACCTCTGATTGCTCATTCCCTCCAGTAATTATTTTGCTCTGTATGGCTAATGATAAGGGCTTAGCGTGCCTGATTTACTTAAGGCACATATCAAATATTCTCTCTCTCCCTGTTCTCCTGCAGGAAAGCACAGACTTGATGATGTAAGGTAAATAAAAGGCTAACTCAGTTCAGCTGATGGATTTAACAGAGTTTTCTTGTAGTTCCTTTGATAAAAGTGACTCATGGCATCAATTTTTCAACCACAGAGCTACAGACTTCTGATACAGAATTAAAGAGAGGGAAGAAGAGAAGGTAGAGGATGAGGTGAGAGCCCAAAACATTACATAAGCTGTGCAACTGTACATGAAAGTAGGGAAAAGAATGGAAAAATAATTAAAAAAAAAACTTATTTCAGTTTCCTAGTGAAGCCGAGTTTTCCAATAAAGTCACAATAGCTGAGGAAGCAAAGGCAGAGACTTCAATAGGGAGAACAGTTAAATCCCACAAATTTCTTACATACTGTGCTCAGGTGGAATCTTGAGCCAGGCAGGCACATTAGAGCCCACAGGGCCCTC
Source organism: Alauda arvensis (assembly GCA_902810485.1). Lineage (NCBI taxonomy): Eukaryota > Metazoa > Chordata > Aves > Passeriformes > Alaudidae > Alauda > Alauda arvensis. The sequence goes on along the minus strand of CADDXX010000170.1, from coordinate 911,398 downwards.
TAAGCTGCCTCAACTCATCCAACTAAGCCGATATTCATCCAATATCCTCCAGGGAAGAAACTTGAGAATCCTGGGGAACTTGAGAAAACTACTAACATGTCCTCAAAACTCTGGGGGCCAAACTGCTCTTGCTGTTGTCACTGAGATCCAGAAAGAAGTGCCACACAATGGAGTCAGAGGAAGGACTCTGCAGCAGGATGCAGTTCTTAACCCCTTGTGTTTGGTGCTGGGTTTTGCACAAACTTTGTACTGTGAGGTATAAACCTCATGAATATCATACTTGACCAAAACTGATGGGTGGACTTGGGTTCATCCAAATAATAGTATTGAGCCACTTGTTTTAAAAAAGTTTATTTAAACAAAGTAGGTACATTTCACAGAAATGGTTATAAGATGCATAGCATATTTTAAACAATACTGTTACTTCACAGATAGTAGTTATTATCCTAAATATTGCTTTTTAAAAACTAATGAGCCTGCTTGGTGAATCAGAAAGCTAAAAATCCCCATCTTAGGCACTCTGAGAAAAAAACAGTATGTGGTAACAAAGCAGGTGCCCACTTTTTCATTCACTCTACTGATTGCTTGTATTGCTGCACCATTAATTTGCCAGTTCTTATTATGTGGAAATATCCAGTCCCTGGAGTCAAATATCAAGACTAGATTTCCATTTACTGTACTACGAATTGCACTTGCTCAGCCAACCAAAACCCCACGCAACTCCTAGGAAAGCTGACTGAGGACCTTCACACTGATTAAGGACAGAGACCATATGAGTGGACAGAAAAGGAGCAGTTTCTCTAAGTTGTGCAGGTGTGTCACACCCATATTGCTATTCATAAGCAACTTGATTGTAAATTGGCAAGTCCATACAGATTTCAGGCTTGACTTCAACAGAACCTAATGCCCAGTATCTTACCCTTAGTGGTGAAACAGCATCACAGAAAGTGGAATTGAACCTTTTTAGAGCACTGGAGAACTGAGAAGACCTCAAACATTCTATGACTTTGCATACCCAAACACAGAGGTGTCTGTTTTCTGATCTTTGGGATGTCAGGGTGCAGAGAAGAACGTAAAAATGAAGAGCACAGCACCAACTCATAATCATAGCAAAACAGATACCTGCTCATTCACACATTCAGTACATGAATCATGACTGACATTCTTCACACTTATATTTGTATGACAATAGGCATAAAGTAAATTGAGGTAAAAGGATATGCACCAGGTTTGCACTGGTGTAAGCAACTCTAAAATCAAGCAAGCTATAAAATCCATTAATTCACACACAACAGAGAAAGAAAAATCCCCACRTTTTTTTAAACATAGATACATGTAGATCAAACCATATATGTTTTCAAAATATATAGATATATTCTGGAGAATCAGCTGACTTTTTTGCATGATGACATGAGCTGTAAAGTAGTTTCAGCTTGGCTTGGACTGAAAATAAAGAAACTTGAACTCTGGCCAGCAGAGCTCCTTTGGAACGGTATGTCAAGACAGAAGAATGAGTCCAAGAACATTCATGTTTCATTCACCATCTTCAAGTAGTTTTTGTAAGTTGTTCTGTATCTTAGAAAAAGAGAGGGAAAGAGTTTTGGGAGTCAAGAAGTGTTACCTTGCATTTTAAATAAAAAATAAAATAAAGACATATTCTTCAATATACTCTGTGCCTGCTAATTCTGTCACTCCATTTCATACTAACGGTATTCTGTCAAATGCTTCCTTTATAATAAGTGTAATGTAAGTGCCTCAAATGGAACACCTAGACAATCAACTAGCAGGACATGTAGGTTTCATACAGTGAATATTCCCTGAAATTTTCTCATATAGATTTTCTCCTCCATTAGTAATAAGAAAATAAGACAGAAATAAAAATTAGAGCTAGAAGCAATGGGACAAGAAACGGAATTATTTTCACCTTGATCAAAATCCAGTAAAAGCCTAAAACTTCCAAGTCACAGCTCTATGGCTAAATGGATAATTGAAATAGCTTTGTAACAGCTTCAGCCATGATGTGTGCACAGCAAAATATAGTCTTCCAACCATTATCAGACATATCCCATTTACCAGGTTTAGTGAATTGATTGTGGGTTATCTTCCTTTAGTTGCAATGAAAGTAATGTCAGCCAGTTGCATCCTTGAGTATAACTTGAACAGACCTATTTTTACACAGCCTATTTATCCACTTTTCATCTCCTTATCATTAAAAGCAGAGAAGAGGGAATAGAGTGGGTCACATCCCCAGACACATATGTCCTCAATCTCAGTATCTTAGTAACTTGCCAGCACTGGTTACAGATTTAGTCACAGCTACTTCCACACTTTAATCAGAGGAGCCATTGTACTTCCTGTTCAAGGACACTACTTTTTAGTCCTACCTCATGATTTCTATCCCACATGCATACCTTTCTCAAAAGGGCATTTTGAGGAAAGGTAGACAGTAAGAAGCACCTAATTTTATGAGAGGTGCTTAACACATAAACAGGAATTTCCTTTTAGCCTTAAGTTAGTGTAAGGGAACGAATAGTATTAGGCCACATTCTCCCTCCCACAATTAAATACTTTATCCTTTGATACACACGGTGCAGTTTAACAAGCTGCTAAATACAATTACAAGCCAAATCAGCAGAATTTTGTTAAACAGTGGTAGTTCCTTGGCACCAAGTATGAAGGAGAACTTGTAAAAATCAGAAGGTCACACTGAAAAAGTCATTGCAATGTATTTGTGCACTAACCATTTAATTGCAGAGCAATTTTTTGTTTTCAATCTAGATAATCTCAGCGCTCCAGTTTACAGTGCTGTGGTCACAGGGAAAGTAAGGGGGGAGACATGGCAAGTTATACTAGAACACGTATGCTAGCTTTGCTGCTGCAGCCAGTTACCAGCACTTCTCACTTAGGCATATGAGATTGTTAAGCAACTGCAGTAACTTTGCTCAGAGAACAAAAAGCTATTAGATTTCTAATCACTGCTCATCTAGATTAGAACAGAATTAGGCAGCAATATGCAGCCATTCCAATTTAGCTTGTATGCAGAGCACTTCATTGCCTTGAGTATTTGGCAGATAAAGGTAAGTCTTTAAGGTTCCACTCCTGTAGACACTAAACAAAGAAAGCAAGACACTAAACAAAATAAAGCATACTGCTTAAAACAGTAATTCAGGACAGAAGGTCACTTCTCTCGGAAYAGCTGAATGATCTAACTATCCAGCTGTCTACTACTGTCTCCAAGCAGAGACTGTATAAGGGAGTGGGACAATGCCTCGCCTTGCTGAAAAGGGCTAGGCTGGCTGGCTTCCCACCGAAATGAGGTCTCCTATGAACCATCTTGCCAGCCTGTCCCAGACAGCCAGAAAGCAGTAACCTCTTAAATGACCTAATTTGGCTGAAGATTGTATCTGGTAACCATCTGGTAAGCATTTTCGCCTTGTATTCACAGTTATTCAGAAAATACAGAGGAGTTAAGCCAGCATTACTCTAGATTTCCATAGCCAAGAGGGTGAAGATGTGGGGGAAGAAACCCCTTTTTGGCATTATTTCTAAAACCTATGCCACACATATAAACAGTGACATTATATAGTCTTAGCTTCATGCTTGGGGGAAAAAGATGTTGAAAGACCTAGGCACAGACTCAGTTTTAGAAACAGAGACAAAAATATCGCTTGTAACGTAAGCACATAGGAATTCAAGTAACTTTTGGTTTTGTTCCACTAGTGCTTTTGTCATGCTTGGCCTGTTCATGTGCACCCAACATACAGCATTTCACCCACCTGGACTGAGTGCATTTGTCAAGATTTGGGGGCAGGTGGGGCGAGCTCTGCAGGGGCAGGAGCTGTGGGCCAGGACCAGGGGCTGGCCTGTGCTGGACACAGCCATTCCAGCAGTATCCAGTGGGCCCACTGCAGGGCTCAGCTGAGCCCTAGCCGTAAGAGTGGCAGAGCCTCTGGTTAAGTGTTTTAGAAAGGGGAAAAACACCAAATAAGGAAATAAGGTCTGCACACCCACTCTGCTTCACAGAGGTTTCCAGTTTAAGTCACAAGAGTAAATCACTGATACATTTAGCTTTTCAATTAGAGAGTGGAAAAAAAGCAAGGGTGAGGTATAGGGAAATGCAACTGGAGCAGTAGCATTTGTGCTCCTGATGTAAAACAAGCAGGTTCCAGCAACTTTGTGTGAAGAAGCTGACTACATATGTAATCAAGCACCCTTTTCTTAATCAAAAACTCCAACAAAAGCCCAAAACAGAAGAACTCATCAAATACCAATAAAGGTTAAGTTCAAAATCCTTAGCCCTGATGGATTAAGAAAAAAAAAAAAAAAGTTGAGATCACTAGCATAATGCAATAATCAGCCCTGAAATATCTGCCTGAGGGACACTTGACACTTCTCCTGGTTTTAGCTCAAGGCAAAGCTTTTACACATACTAGCGTATATACTAGAGCTAATTTATAGTCCAAAATCTACTCCTTTGTCTAGGAAAGCAGGCCACCTTTGGTATCGAATCTGGGGGTAACTCAACACTTTTAAAGATAAAAGATCATAGAAACACAGCAAGAACCTGACTGGTCTACCAGCATTTGCATTATATCATACGATGTTACCTTTTCCAATTTTCTAAGATTAGCAGTCAACTCATCACAAAGGGCATCAGCATTAATTTGCAGGTGAGATCCCAAATCTTGGTGTGCTTGATGTCTGTTAAATAGAACGAAAAAATAAGTCTGGCAGACTCAAAGAGGAAAACAGAACTAGATACACATGTAGATGGCAACAGTAGCAAAATCGTAAAGTGTATTCCTTCACAGAAAAAAAGTGCCAATTTACTTCACTACATTTTTTACATGATCTCGTTCTCTAGAAGTTTGGATGGAACACATAAGTTCCACATCCTGTGACTTGGATGAAATCAGAAAGCCCAAGCCCTTGACACTGCAGAAGTGCACATAAGATCTTCCTTCCTGCATCTTGTACTATTTGGAATCAGAACAGTATCAGAAACAGGACGTTCTTGTGTTAGTGTTTCTGAAGAGGGACACAGTATCCTGCTAACAAAAATATGCCAGAAGTGAGAAAAAGGCTTTTGACTGCCTATTACATAAGGCAGGTTTACCCCACTTCTTGCACTGTAAGATGGTAAAATATAAATGCAAGACTGCATAGATAGAGAACCATTTCCTTCCTTATTCCCCTTTTTTATGAAGAACCTGACTCTGTCTTCTGGCACATGCAAACAAGTCCTACTGCTTTCCACAGATGACAGCTGAGAGCAGCTGGATCATAAACAGTATAGTCATTGTTTGATACGACCACAAGTGCAATGTCAGAGTGACCTGTTTTGTCATGGATGGGTAATCAAAGAAAGCTGAATTTAAAAGCACACTTATGTAACAGCTTGCTAAATTTGAACCATTTTGCAAACACCATGCCTGAGTCAGCTCTGTCTTGAATTTTATTTTTTCCCCTCCCTTTTTCATGTGGTGCTTCTCCAGGTGTCAGCATTTCCATGTTGCATGGGGCTGCAGGTTTTGCACTGAGTTTACAAATTACTTTTGAAGCCATATTTTTCAGACCAGCTCAGGGAAAAATCTGTTTTAAGAAGGGGAGAAGAGTTAATGCAGAATCTAACGCTCAATACACTGATTAGTATTCTCAGCAGTATCCAGTTTATCTTCCTTCTGTCTTAAGACAAGAGCAGAGAGCCAATACAACTTATAGAGGTAAAGCACTGTGGAAAACAGACATATCTCTGCACTGCCTCTCCATTTAATGTTTGCATGTTTCCTATCTATGCAACGTGGAGACAAAGAAAAATTCCAAAGAAACAAAAAAACTAACTGCAGGGGCAGATGACAGCCAGGACTCTAGCCACAGAAAGGAATTATTTATGTAACTATGGTCCCTTTCCCTATTTCCTCTTCCAATACACAGGTGCCTGCCCCTTGGTGTCTTTGGATTTTGTTTTGGTTTGGTTCTATGGTGTGGGGCTTTTTATTTCAGAAAGACAGTACATCAGTATCTAAAGGATATATAGACAACACAAAGCTGTATAGAAGCAAGACAGATGTATAAGCTCAAAGACTATGAAGTATGTTTCCAACATATTAATCAAATTACACTAAGACTTAAGTTACACCTTTTCCATGGAATCATTGCTCTGGAAAAAGCTTTTCTATCCCCAATATTTTTCCAGAGTTTATCTTACTCCTTAATATGTGAATCAAAGGCTGTCATGGACATAAGGCGTTCCTCCAGGACACTGATTTTATATCTCATGTAGAAGGTAGAAAGTATTAAAACACAAACACTGTAAGAGAGAAAAATAAAGTGTATCAGTTAAGGAAACTTTAGCCATACCTGATAAAGTTATTGTTAAAAGCCATTTAAATAATTACTTGTACATGTTCAGTAGTAAAGGTATTGTTCTTAGAAACATCTCAGGAATGCCATCAATGCATTCAGACAGTTATGAAAAATCTCAGACTTGAGTATGTGTTTGCAGAGTGACATGCAAAAGGAACCTCTGCAAGTACTTAAATGCTTCTTTCAGTTTTCAATTCCAATATTTTCAATTTCATCAATCAAAAGATCCTTTGCTTTTAAAAGCAATGTGCAGTTAAGTATAAGCCTGTCCAAGCAGACATATACAGATATTTATATACATATATATGTACGTATATATGTATATACACGTTCCCGGAAAGTGTAAAGGCCACAATTCCCAATAATGTCCTTTTTTCAAGTAAAGCTTAGGTTATATCAATCATGCTTGCATTATATCAATCATGTAAAAAGAAGAAAACCCTAGTTTTTGATAACCTTGTTACTGCTAACTTACAGAATTGCATAAAATACAAGTACATGGTTCAGAGATAAGAACTTCTGGGACTTCACTTTGTGGAGGAACCTGAAGGCTTCAGAATGGCCTGCAAGGGAAAGAACCAAGTCTTACTTTGAGCACAGCAGACCACAGAAAATAAACAGTGCTTTGAAGAAAGCAACAGGTAATGCAAACAGAGGGAGAAAAAGAAAGAGATGCTCCATATAATGTGAACTGACATAATTATGCAGACTTATCTCAAGTTATTCCAGCTGAAGATCTGTCCTTGATTGCTTACCATTTCGAGGACTGTTTCGGGCTTTTCCATCAGGCCCACGTTTACTATGTGCCTCTGAACGAACAGACTTCGCCTCAGGCTTGGAAACTTTCAAGTGAGTCTCTGTTTCAACAACATGATAATCTGTCAAAAGAAAGAGTTTTAACAGAGAAATATGAAGTCAAAGGAAATCATTGATAGCTTATGTTGGTCAAGAAATACAGGATGAGGAGAATTTTAAAAGTAATTTTTTTACTTTCGGGTGAAAAGCAGCAGTTGGTTTAGTATCCTCAAAACAGCTTCCACGCTAATTCCACATCAACATAAAATAAAAAGTAGCACCTGGATTGAAAGAAGATGATATGTGTTGCATTTATATTCCAGATCTTTTAAAAGATGGCAAGCCTGAAAATGTTGAAAGCTACAACTTTCCAGAAGAACTTTACAATCACAAAAGTAATCTCTCAAAAGGCCTGAATTTGCTAGAGTAATGATTTCAAATTACTTGAATAGCAATATCAAATGGGAATAGTGCACTGATACTTTAAAAAGGACATTACAACTCCCTTTCCTGACTGTCTTTAAAAATGCCAATGGTATTTTGAAAGAAATGGCACAGAAAAATCTAACCACACTCAGTTTTATGCTCTACCTGCTTACCCTGGACTTGCTCTAATGATGCACAAGAAACAAACATGAGTGACAGATGTGCTATCTGTCACCCCTGCTTTCAGTTCCTTTTCCTAGGATGTTTATTTGCCTGGATATTGGTTTTAATTTGTGGAAAAAGAAAAGGGAATAGTTTGAAGTAGTTACTAGCCATCAGGAATTAAGACAGCAAGTTAAAACATTATTCAGAAACACTTCTGAGGCACGTGATGACACCACAATTTAACGAACAGCACCACACAATTAAAGACAGATGTGCAGTAAATATCAAATACCAATGAAAACAAATAACTCTAAATCATCTTGTTAAACAAAAGACACAGAGCAAAAAGGAGAATTAATAAAAATAACAGGACAGAAAACTGCTATAAAAAATGACAGTATCTTTCAACAGTTTCTTATACAAATTATAGTCAGGATGGAACCCACAGTACTAACAGCATAACAACACATTAACATCTTAACGTATATTAATTGTACAAGAGATTACTCCAGGTTTTCATAATAACATTCAGCATAAGCTACACAAAACATGTATTGCTGCACTCATGAGGTTATGAAGTATGAGTTCTGAAGTGAATTTCAGTAAGAATGGCCGTTAGTTAGGTGAAAAACTAGAGACAAGAGATTAYAAAGAATGTGCTAAAGAAAGAACAACTTTGGCCAGTATCTTCAAGTATCTTAATAGCTGCAAAGAATAAAATAAATGTTTAAAAAATCTCACAAAAACACATGTCCAAAATAACCTTGTTGACAAAAAACCACCATGGTACAAAATGTTATTTGTATAGATCAGATGTTACACTGTGACTTGAACTACTTTAGAATGGGTTTTGACTGTTTGTTTTTCTTTTGTATTTTTAAAGCATGAACAGCTCCTACATTCTATCTCTGCTCACATGGCTAAGCAACTGGAATGAGTAGTGACAATTTAGATGTACTGATGACCAAGTCATTGCCTGAGTCTGGACTGCACAGGGCTATAGTAACAGACATGTAGGTACTGGGGCCTTGAGCAAGACCTCAGAATCCACATAATTCTCCAGGACTGCAGACAACCTGGATTCCACACCAGAAGGGGATACAGAAGCAAAACTGAGAGATTGTCCATTCACCTTCTCTTGGGCCTCCATGATCCCACTCACCTTGGAAGCATTCCAGCTCTGGTGTCTGTGAGCCTGTGCTGCTGGACTCTTCCATCTCTTCTCTTCGCTGCTGCACTATTCCATCCAGATCAGAATAATCTTCATTGAAATCCTGACAGGGAGAATGAATCACAAAAAGGCTCAGCCCTGCTCTAAATCTAAACAATCAAATTTCCTCTATAATCTGAACCAAAGATCAAAGCTTTAGAACTATTTAACCAGGAACAATCTCTGATACCAAGAGGTTGAGATTAAAAAAATAAGCTACATACTGTGACCAGAGTTCCAGCTATAAGAAAGTCTTTTAAGTTGGACAAGTTGTGAACTTCAAGAAAAGCATTAATAGACTTAGACTCTGGACATCACATGTGGCTTCACTGCTCTTTCAGATGAGAGAACTGTTTTACAAAGGAAGGCTTGCTACTAGAAACACTTCAAAAACTGTTCTTGGTAGACTTTACGTCAGTACAGTGAAACTGACTGCTAAACAGAGATATGAAGAACATACAGACCTTGAATAAATCCAAAGTGTATGCAGGTATATAAACTGCACGTCACCAGATAATTATGCTAATTATTCCAACTGTTTTCTAGCGTTAAAAGACTCATGGAAATTTTAGAAACAGATGTCATGATTTTCTTCAGTTTCCTTTCTTCAGGCATTATAAATAGTACTTACAATGAAAGGTACCATGCAACAAAAGAACAAACTTCTAAGCCATTTACCAGAGGCAGAGTTCTAGGGCGATCTGCCCTGAAGCTGCTTTCTGCAGAAGAGGGATTTGGACTGTTGCCCATGCTTGTATCCTGAAAAAAGCAGCACTGTTAACAAGGAGCACAGGCAGAAACTACCTAGTATATTCACAGCAGGATAGCAGTAACAATGAAGACAAAGCTACATACCATCTTCACTGCCACTAGTACTTACATCAAGATGTCTACAGATGGATTTTAGTAGCTTGTAGGTGGTATCTCTGGAGAGCAGTGAGACAAACATGTACTGCAAAACAAAAATTATCCATGATTATTTGCAAAAGACATACAGTCTTCCTTTTATCTAAATAAAACTTGACAGCTGATTTTGCTGATCAAATAACAATTTCCAAGAACTTTAGTACAGGAAAAACCTGTGGTCCTTCTAAACCTAAGACTTGAGGTTTATCACATGAACATGGAACAGGCCTATAAAAGTTACCATGTTCTGCTGCAGGAACAAGAGCATAATCAAGATCTGCTCTTTCTCTTAAAAACACTTTTCATGCTATGTTTTACCCCTTAAAAAAAAGTCCAAACAAGTAAAACCCCAAACTTACTTTTATGTACTGTCTCCTGCGCCCACAAAATACTTGTGCAATGAAATGCATTATTTCTAAAGCTGCTCACAGGATGACCATGTTTTCTACTGATGGATGCAATTACAATTCCTGAATATCACCGCAAGCAACAGTTTTTTGTGTGTCTAAACATGACTGGTTAGGTAAGAGGTACAAGTAAATGGAAGAACACAGACAGAGATGCCAACAAAGCAGGTAACCCCCGGCGCATGCACCTCCTGACTCAGCTTTTCCAGTTCCTCTGGTGCTATGAATTCTTGGAAAACAGGGAATGAAAGATTACAGAGAGCAGGCGGCAAACAGAGATTCTGTTTTTTATTTTCTCACTGAAATACCATAGTCCTCTAGCAGCACTTACCCTATCTGTCACTGTTGCTATGATCAGAGCATTTGGCACAAGAAGGGCAGTTTTGGTTTTCTTCAGAAGTGTCACTGACAGCACAGGTATACTAATCTGAAACAAGATCAGTGTAGCATTAGAATCCAAATAAATACTTGCATACAAATCTGCATCACACTCTCTCCTGAGGGGCCAGCCCAGCTACTGGGGTAAGGTAGACCCTCAACACTCAACATTTAAAGATGTCTCCACTGCATTTCTGCTTACTATTTTTTGTACGAAATAAGAAATAGTAATAATCTGAAACCATACCGAACTACTTGTGCTTCTGCTTTGAGAAAATACTAATGCTGGCTTTTGTCTACGTCTTTCTTTCCTGATCTCTTCTGGGTCTCCCAAGACTACAGCCTTAGTGCATTGCAGATCAGCAAAACGAACCAATCTTAATGCTATGGTTCTTTGTTCAGAAACCAAATTTTTCAAAAAATATCAGACAAGACAAGCTTGTTGAATAATGAACATTGAAGTCTTCTCACCACTTACAGATCTGCAATAAGCAGGTGAGTAAACAGCTTGTCCTTCAGAAAGTTGGAAAACCCAATACTGACACACCTGCTGACTTCAACTGATTCCTGTGTGTGTGCCAAGGAAGTACACATGTCTACATTTACATTGAAAAGTTCTCTATTTTCCTTCCTGCTTTATGTTTACATCCAACACCATTAGCTTAATGTCTGCTAAGTTTCAGAGTATTTCACTTCAGATATTCTGCAAGGGCTCTTCCTATAAATCCCAGTTAACAAAGAAAAATCTGGTCGGAGACAGTGAGTTGAAAAGCTTAGAGGTTTAGTGAGTTAGGCAAATATAACAATACTGGATATGCATATATTATAATACAGTAATAATGGATAGTAACATACATGATTAAGAAACTGATCCTGTTAAAAATACCTTCAGCACAGGCTTTCAGAACTACCTGAGAAATTTGGAAGCAAGGTTGAAAGTGTCCATAAATTGTTCAGTTAGCAATCACAGCACTGAATCAAAACATGCCATTGGAGGAGGATGAAGTTACACTGTGCAGTTTCTTGTTAACTTTTGTTCAGAACAGTAACACGGAATCATGAACTGAAAAACTGCACCAGGTGAAAAATAAATTATCTTTGTGTGTAACAGTTTGGTTGCAAGAGTCCCAAATACAGTTGGAACAGAAATCCAGCCACAAGCTACAAGAAAGCAGTTTAGAATTTTTCTAGTTGGTTTGGTTCACAATTCATCTTTAAAAACTTTAAATCAGAGATGTTAACAGCATTCTACAGTGTGTAGTAGGCGGACACACTACTGGATGTTGTTTTGATGGATAACATTACTGTAATCAAAACCAGTATGTCCATTTAGCATTTGCTTATTATTGCACTGTTTCCAGAGCATTAGTTTGAAAGGACAGAATCACTGGTTGATCACAAGTACTTTTATCTGGAAGTGTAATTATTTCAGAATAAAAGGTATACCTGCAGGCAACATACAAAGTAATTTAAAAGGGTAAAACAATGTCTAAATTCAAGGAAGACTCAAGGCGAATAAGAGCTACCTGGAAATGCCTTTTAATGCCTATTTAATCCTGCAGAAGCAATCTTTTACTTTAGAATATACAGTGTCTTCACTGCATACTCAAAACTCCTGAATTGCATAGCTGTTCCTTGCTTCAGTAGAAGAAAAAAAAAACATCTGCAGGTAGAATTGTTGTCAAAAATTAACTGGAATGTGTAAATCTTATTATTCTCACATATAAATAAGCTATAAAACAGCTTATCCCTAAGTGTAAATTGCTTTACAAGTCTTAAGCAATAGAAGCTTTATGTCTTGGAAACTTCATCAATGTATCTAAATGCTAAGAAGGTTCCTCTTCTGTCCAGCTTGATTTCCTCCTTCCCCTCCCACGACATCATTTGTCACTATATCCCAGATTTTCCAGCTTTCTTCTTGATGGTATTCCTAAAAGCTGAACAAAGCTGTAAATAAATGATAAGGACTATCTATCCCCTTCACTCTTCATTTTCCCCAATGTTTTCTGAAAATAAGACTGAGAACTGAGTAATTTGCAATATTGCTATAATTACATTTACAGTGTTTATTCTACCCTACCTTGTAAAATGTTTTCACTTTTCAGCATATACTTAAGTATATATATATTCCTGAATTTAAAACCCTGTTGACAAAGATAATTTCCTAGTACTACATCATCATCATTCTGCATCTTTTTTCCCAGGTTTTTCTACTCAGTAAAGTTCTACCACATTCTTGTATACATTTAGCCTAGTTGACATTAGAAAGCTGTTCCATAGTTTGAAGTAGTTACATTTGTTCAGGTAATCAGAAGATTGCTAGTAAAGCAGCTTAAATTTTAATAAATTGCCAAGATAGCTGTTACTAATATTGAATGACAGTATTCAACTGCTTGCTTTTTCCTTTGTGTCACACAGCTTTCAGCAACATTTACATTATCCACATTAATGTACTGCCTAAGACTAATAGAATCTTTTAACTAGAAGTCAACAATAGTCCCAGGCCAAGTGGTGAAACACAATAATCCATAAGGTTGCTATGGACAATGCGCTGTCAGTAATTTTAAGCATTCTTTAAACCTATTACACTTTACAAAAAGCCCTTTAMTAACAGATGGTATTCCATCAAAATAGTTGACTACAGAGAAATGAGATAATCTCAACCCCTAAACTGATTTCAGCATTCAATTCACTGGCTCTAGCCATGAGCTTTGTTCAAGGATGCACCTGAAAGGAAGAAGCCAAAGAAACCCTTGAAGCAGACTGATCTGTTTACCCAGAGGAGGTCAAAACCAAACCAGCTTATGTAAACAAAACACACTCCAAAAGCTCCAAATCAACAGATCCAAGTCTTTGTTTTTTTTGTATGCATATCATTCACCACAGGGGTACTAAGCCTTACGTGGATCACCAAGAAAGACTCATTTACGATCTTCCCGACAGTTCACATCTCATTTCTGATCCGCATACAGGGCTCACGAGTAAAAACCTTGCCAACTTGTTTTTCTTATCTCGCTCTCTGTTTATGCAAAACGGGACTGCTAGAAGAATCCTACAGAGAGCTTTGCAACTCAAGTCAGATGTCAGTTTTAGTTCTTCCTCTTTAACTGCCTCAAATATGCTTGATCCTTCTCTCCAGTGCCCCAGCTATAGTCTTGGAGCCCCTAATACCTTTCAGCCTTTGTTCCTCCTGGTCCTTCTCCTCCTCCTTTTAGTACTTACCCCAAGATAAACATTTTTGCCATTTGTGTTACATGGGTTTGACAATGCCCTCACTGCTGCTTGTCAGATCCTTTCATCTTTCAGTCATGAAGTACTTAAACAAAAGAGTCAATCTCTAATAATAATAGTGCTCAGTTCTAGACTGTATTTCAATCATCACTTATAAACAGTGATTGCATTCAATAAAACATGGAAATATTACTATTCTAGTCTTGCACAATAATCTGAACTGGTGAGGAACAAATTGTTAAGAATACCATTACCATTCTATTTTACTGACCTTAGTGTCTTTACCAAAAACCTTGGAATGGAAGCAAATCCAGTTTTCAGAAAGGAATAACTTTCCTTGGTACAGAATTTCTTTCTGCAGAGCACAGGTAAAGCCTGAAACAAATGGATACTCTATAATCTTGAACATAACTACAACCCAAGCCAAGCCAATTTGGCTTATGTTTTGTTCTTTTTACAAAGCTATGGTATGTTTGAATTTATACCTTTTGATTAATGTTGTCAAAACTCAAAATTTTCAGTACTGACAAGCTCAGAAGATGTCACAGGCCTAAGTTCAGACTCAAAGTATTTGAGGGACAACAACTTGAATACAATGAATAATAACATGCAAAAGGCCTCTCTGGCTCCAAAGATCAAAAATCTTTTCTGAGAGAATATGATCTAGCTTCCTATAAACTTTTTACTAACTTCTAGGTGACTGTATTACTTAAATGTGAACAGTTTAATGAAAGGTTTCATCTGTAAGCTTCCAGCTCTATGGCTGCTGTCTAAACTAGGTGCCCAACAGAGATACAACACATGTAAAGTAATACTGCTTTTACTTCACACACACATTGAGCAAACCATTTCTCAGTCATGAACCACCTTCCCTGCATTCCTTTCAAGAAACACTTGCTATACATGCCTGTGTAGAATTCCCTTCTTGTAAGTACTATAGGTAATAGTAAAATATTCCAACATTTAAACAGTGCTTTTCTTACTACTGTTTTTAAAGATTAAAACATTACCAACAGCAAAAACTCAAGCTAATCTCTAAATGCTGTCTCAAGTACTGACTTTATTAAGGATGATTCAGATACTGCATTAGGCTACTCTCCAGAAACGGCAAAGTGGGCTACAATTTCCAAATATACCAAACACGCAGAGATTTAAGTGTTCCATGATTACAACACAAAGCCCATTGCATGTTGATCAAGGCCCTGTAGCTCTAAGCAATTGGAATTAGAATTTTTAAAAATTTAGATAGCTCCTCTTGTACATCCCCACATTTGTTGGCTAACAACATTATCTAGCCACAGATAGATCCACAACCAACAACAACATGGGGATCAATACTTACTTTGTTTCAGTGGCTCATCAATGGGAACATCTAGAAACAGCTTATGAAAGTGTGCGTTTGCCTTCAGCTAGAAAACAAAAATCCCCACAACAAAAAACAAACAGTCTATTAGACAGTCTGACAACCAAGTGACCTGCTCCATTTCCTGTCCTCCACCCACTTTCCCATTCTTCCCAGTTGTTTTACAAGAAATCCTCATCTTTTTCTATGTGGCTATTAACTCTATATTGTGCTTTACCCAGACTGTAATACACTGATGAAAGACGAACATGTGCCTTTATATAACCATGAACTATAGTGTTGCTGAACAAAACCCCTGTCATGGAAGTTATGTGCTTGCTTTCATTCTATGTAAGCAAATAAGCAGAGTCTCTGCCTTACCTGATTTGAAGCACGCTTTTTCCTTTCAATCTTGGAGTCATTCTTGATTGTCAGGACTGGACTATCTGTGCTGCTCTTGGTCCTGAAGATTTAAAGCATTTGATGTAAGCCCGGCCTCTGTTCATTGGCCTTGGTAAGTTACCAACAGGATGTGCTTTTCCATAGAACATATTAATCCTTTAGAAACCTTATCTAATTCATCAAGAACTATACAGAGATAAAGAGGAGTGTATCTTTTCTTAAACTGCTGACTACGACCATCTGATGAAGGTCTCCTTTTAATTTAGAAGGGATAGTCTACATAACTAACTAGCTGGTAAGAAAATAGAAAAAGTTCAAAACCTTTATACAGCTTAATGAATTACCACCTTCGTTTCTGGGCAACGTGTGAAATAATAATATTAAGCAAGCACATTCCTTGCTAAGGATAAGATGATATAAATAAAATGACATAAAATTATACGAAAAGGATATAAATTATATAAAACTAAGTTGAAGTGGAATGCTGTGTACAGAAAGCTATGAACTTGTAACACAAGCTGCGAGCTCATGTGTAAAGTACAACAAAGAATAGGTGCACAAGTCAGAGGATGGCTACGAACTCTGTAGTGTAGTGAAATGAAATCATTAAGACAACCAGCAACCCTACAGGAAATGAAATGGAATTCTGAGTGCCAGTTGTATAGGTAGCTGTACTTGTACAACTCCAGCCATTTATACTGGAAAACCAAACAAAACCTCAAACAACTCTAAAAAAACCCAAGTACAGATCAAATTCTCTGTGGATGGTTGGGAAAATCAGTTTTGCCTGTTTCATACAGGAGAAATTAAGGTATGGATTGTTCAGATAAACGTACAGAGATGTGGTATAACTGTTTCATAAATCAGAAAGAGGAGAACACTCTTTGAGAGCTATGTGGCACAGAATAGATRTGTATTAATATACTACAAAAATCAGGTAGCTCTTTTTCAGAGGCCCTCAGATGCAAACTGAACAGTGGAAGAGAAAAACATATCACAGGACTCATACTAAATGACTAAATGAAAAATATGTTGTGCAAAAGTTACAGTAGGGAAATAAAGGTGCTACAAAAGTTTCTATTACTGCAGATATGAGTGAGAGGAAGAGAAACCCTAAGTGTTGTGGAGGCACAGCTGGAAAGAGATTGTATAGCAAGCTGACTCATGACACTGACCTAAACAGCAGAGAAACTGCCTGCGTATCTCAGGAAGTCTCTTATAGAAGAAAACTACAAAATATGCAAGTACATGTATTTGTGTGCTTATGTAAAGTACAGGCCAAACTGAAACAAATATTAAGCCTGACAAAAATCTTATGTTTAGCCTTCACCAAAAATAGTCAATTATAGTACATGAGAGGTAAGACTGCAACGTTTGGGAAAAACATATTCCTTCAAATACCTCTACCTCAAAGATGCTTCATGAAATTAAGTGATGTTTTTAATGTACTTGCCTTGTGACCAAAACAACAGTGTCAGGCTGACCACTGACTTTTGCACTGACTGCTCAGTTGACAAAGTGAAAGGGATGCAAAGGTTCAAGCCATCCATGTGAGATTACAGCTTCTTTTAAAAGTACTTAAAATGCATTCCAGTTCACCAGCAAAAGAAAATGAGTTATTGTGGGGACATTACAAACATCTGATGCAATATATGGCACAGAGTCCAAAATTAAAACTTATGTCATAGTTTTACCGTGGGCAATCAATATTCCAGCATGAATACATTCTGTAAACAAGCCACGACTAAAAATGCAGCTCGGTTTGACTGCCTGTCAAATTGATTATGAAAGGAATGTAACAAGCAGTGGCACCAAACAGTGCAACACGTTATTTCCTAGAACAGGAGAACTAAGCCAGCTCAGAGTCTAAATTCTATTGTGACTGCTTGCAATGGGAAACAGAGCAATCAAGAAAGGTGCCTGGATTCCAATTCACTTGCATAGTGTGCAAGCTAACCCTCCACTAGGATATCTGATAAACACTGCTACTCAGTCTAGCTTTGGAAGTGGGTTGCAGCCATTCTAATTATCTTACTAGAAGAAAACTGACTGTTTCTGACATTACCTAGCAACATCAACTTTTTTCCGATCATCAAAATACTCCATTTCGCTGGCAGGGGTCTGCAGTGACACAGTGGGTGATTTTCCAGCCTTTCTTTTTTCATCAGCTCCATTTTCTCCATCTGAACTGCAGGGGGAAAAAAATAAATAAACAAACAAAGAGATTCAAACGAACAGAAGTGTATATTATAGGATTCCCAGTAATGTAAAATACCACTACAGTATGTGGCACATATTAAAGAGCAAAATTGTAACATATATTTTTGTTGTGATCCTGAAAAAAATCTTTGTCTACTGACTTGACAGTACTATACATCTGAGCTCCAGTACTGGAATTTCAGCAATGAAGAGTGGAAAATTGAAATACTGCCATGGATATTTCAGTACTCATAAAATTTGTAGCTCTAGCTTCTGTTCTGAAGAGACTGTCTAGTTAAGGAAAAATGCATTCCATGCTCAGTACTCAGACTCAGATGACTAATGGAAATTAATTTGATTGGCAAGCTAGGAGAAAAACATCTTGCATGACAGCACTTGGTGCTTAGCAGATTATTTGTGGTTCAATATTGCAAGAGGGAGATGGGTCCTATTTTGCCTCTCACTTCTCTCTTCTGTGAGAGGCCTCCTGCAGAATTTTCACAATAAAGGTTTCTCTCCACGTACAAAATGCATTGGTTTTATTTTACAAAAGCAGCACTGCCACCAGAGCACATTGTCTTTTCACAGCACGTGCCACTGCTTCAGAAATGTGTGTTATGAACCCAGTCTGAAGCCTAAGCAATGTGCCATTAGAGCCTCCTCCTGGCTTCCCTTTCCATAATTTTCCAACAAAATGACAACTCAGAAAACTCAGAGAAAAAGAACTGTTGTTAACAATAGGGTATGAAGAATGATTGTACTTTAAAATGACATGACGCATACATACACACACTTGCCTGCAGAAACCTGAAGCCTCAGAAAAACTATAGAATGCTCTTAGGATTAAAGAGGAAAGCCAAACCATGTCGCCCACTATTTTAATGCCTGGCCTAAATGACCCCATTTACAGAAGCTTTCCATTACAATATTTAATTTCTGCAATTTTACAGCAACACCACAGCCATCATGTGACACTGCCTTTACTACGAACAGGTTTTTTTCTTACTAAAAGTTTTGCTAACAGAGGTTCTCAAACTAATTTAATCTTCTTTTAGGAAGGGCACAAAAAGGTTTTTTGCTTTTATTAACCTCTGATGAGTAAGATCAGAAGATACGCCTCACCACACCTTAATTGAGGTCTAATGAGGTGTTATCCTACCTCACCGCTAAACTAGAGCTAATGTCACAGGACAAATGCCAGGATTCTCAAGGCATCTTATATTTACATAGAGCAGCTATTTCCATGTCTAAGCCTTCCCTAGCACCCTTAGCACTCCCAACCACAGGGGTACTGAATTCCTACTCCCTAAATCGCACTTTGTTAGTGCTGTAATCCTTTCAATCATACACAAAGCCAATAAGGAAAAGCCCTATTATTTCCCCATAACTTCACTCTTGGATTAGCTCTGCCTTGACCACACATCATTGGCTTTTATTTTCAGTTGACCTAAATGACAATTAAATAGGCAATTATTGAGATTCAAGTGGAACCCAATCTGCCTGAAAACCCAAATAAGCAGCTTCATGCTGCTTGTACCAACTCAAGGTGCTCCCTGCAAACATAGGAGAATTTGTATTCCTGAAGTCTGCAAATCCTGAAAACGTCTTATTCACAGTCTTGCTACATTTCTATTACCCAAATCCTTGGGCTCCAAGAGTGGTCAGAGAATACCAGAAATGAGTGGGATGAGAAGAGGGTGAGGCAAACTTGACAGGTCCAAAAAAAGCAGCTTAGCATGGAAACTCCCAAGTGAACAGGACTACATAACACAGCATTGTTTTTAAGATTGGTTGCTTGAGCCCGAAGTCTGACTGGTGTCCATCACTACCTCAGTCAGCCCGCTATTCTCACATGGCAATGCTACCAACTGATCACAAAGGCCTGTCTCATGCCTTGATAGTACAATTAGCTTTTAAAAAAAGCCTGTAACACAGGTCATTTATACCTGTCAGCATGATTAGATGCTTTGCTGCTTTTTTTAACTTACAATTCATACTCCATTCTTTCTGTCTTACCTACTAACTTCTACTACTCCTGAATCTCCAGTGTCTGAATTCATTCCATCCAGCTGCTTTCAGATGGCAGAGAGCTCCGGCATCCCAACATGCTAATCCTGCTGACAGCTGTGTGTCGTGAACACTGAGCTAACTTGTGCCAGCCTACTCACCACTTCAGGATGCCTTCTGCAGCTGAGAAGAGCAGCACAGCTGTGAGGAGACTCACCCATGTAACACATGACACTAACAGCGTCCATAGGGTGTATTCCTTCACCCTATGTCCTATGCCTCCTCTACACAATGAAAAACTACAGATGGACTTGCTCTAAGATTTCTGATAATTATAGCTCCACATAGCAAGTAAGTTACTAGTAGGTGTATTCTAAGTATCAGAAGAGTTTTACTTTGCCTTCTCATCAAATCACAAGTAAATTAAAGCACTCCTCATATTCTCATGAGTGAGTCAGTACTCATAAATGCTTTGTAAAAAGAGCACAGAAGTCAGGAACAACAACAAAAATTAGATTAAGAGCACTTAAAAAACGAGTGATTCTCATGACAACTGTTTGGAGTTGAAGCACATAAAAAAACTACGCAAGTGTCAGTGGCAAAGCAAAACAACTTTGTGACATTGGGACCATTGAAATGAAAAAAAAAATCTCATATATTTGGTACTACCACCAAGTCTATTGAAATGATAGCTGAAAGAAAAGAAGTTGTCTCTAGTTCTCAAATAAAGAACAGTTGTCACAGGGAATATTTTTGAAGCCAAGTCCTGCACTTACAGTGGGATCATACATTGCATTTAAGCTAGTTAAAATAAACTTTAGTTGTGTTTAAGGGAAAGTGCTATGAAATACATAAATCAAGGCAGTGGACTAAGTTCCATTCTAATGTAGCTCAGAAACACATTATTCATCAATAAATTTTAAAAGTCAGAGGAACTTAATCTCTTCTGATCTGAACGGTTTCTCGGAAAACAAAACTTTGCGGAAGATGTGTGTCAAGTTCCTTGTATTGCATAAAATTCTCTGAACTTCAACTTTTTTTTTTTTGGCATTAACCTTCATCAGGACCTGAAAAATTCAGATTCCCTGTGAAAGTTATACTGTACCACAAAAATGGGAATTTTTCAAGAGAAAAGTGATTAAATACATTAATCTAAAATAGCAGCTTTTCCTCTGTTCCCTTCAAATGCAGTTTGAGTAAGAAGCACTGAACAAAACCAATGTTAGAGAGAAGTGCTAACAGGCTGCAGTTTGGAAAGCGAACCTCAAGGAACAACTGCTGTCTTTGACAATCCCAGTACTGAACCAGACACAAACACTTGTCAGGCATACACAAGAGAGACCAAAATTTCAGAACTATATGGTGGTTACGGTCTTCAATTACCTGCAACCAAACTGATCCTTCTACAAAGCTTCCTCAGGATACCCACACTACTTGGTCCTCCCGATAACTGCTCTAGAAGTTCAGAAGTCACAAAAAACTATGACAAACCAGTCCCCCAGTCCGCCAATTACAGATTAGTTACACAGGAGGAAAAAAGACCTGTTGAATAATCAGAAATGCTAGGTATGTCTTCAATTGTTTGCAAAACTGGAGTCAAAGCATATTTCCCAAGGGTTTAATGTGGCTCGGCATTGGTGCAAAGTTCCTTCTGTGGATGAAGCATACGTATTAGATCATAATGTTACCTTAGAAGCCCTGATGGTCCAGTTTCACTTGTGTTATACAAAAAGGATTAATTCTGCAATAGCAGTTAAGACTATTGATATATTACTGCAAATGATCAACCAAAGTAGTTGAGAAATAATTTCTCCCAGAATGTCTACAACCATGCTTAGTACAACCCAATGAGAAAATATCCATCACAAATACAATGACATTCTGTATCTTTTGGTTCTGTTGGATTTATTGGGTAGCTGTTGGCAGACTAACAGATTTGACAAAATAATCACAATAGTGTGAACAGTCCTAACGCTAACTGTCATTTAAGCTATCCTGACTCCCTTACAGGAGTCTATGCAGGTAAAGGACTGAGTTACTTTTACAGAAACTTAAAGTCAAAAGGGAGAAACTCCAAACATTTAAGGATCCCAAATAAAGATGACAGATTTTGTCAGGGTTTTAAAAGCAGAGAAGATGGAGCAGAATTAAGAGATTTATCTAGGTATTATCCAAAAGACATAACATGCTTCAAGTGGAGATGACTACATCAGGGTAAGATGGAATGTACCAATGCTTGGAAGGACATTGCTCAGCATGCTGCAGGTCACAGGTCTCCTCCTAAGCACTTACTTTCCACGACCTATCATGTGCTAGAGAAGCAATCATCTCAAACTACCTTTTGCTAGGACTAAAGTCTTTACGTTTTCTTCCAGAAGACATGTCCCATCATTCTACTAGATATCTTTTCTATGCCACATCAGTCTGAACAAAACTTTCTTGCATGTGTAATCGGATTCTGGAGCGCTTTATAAGATGAG
This sequence comes from Alauda arvensis, assembly GCA_902810485.1. NCBI lineage: Eukaryota > Metazoa > Chordata > Aves > Passeriformes > Alaudidae > Alauda > Alauda arvensis. The sequence goes on along the minus strand of CADDXX010000170.1, from coordinate 889,084 downwards.
CTTGCATTCATACTGTACACAGTTCAACTACTTCACATCTGCACTGAAGAAAAAACATTTCCACTGTAAACTCTCTTGTTGTCCTCTTCATAGAAGATTAGAATGGTCTCCACACTGGAAAAACTAGCAATAGTGCTGAAATTGAGGATTTAGGTATTGTCTGTACAGTCTGGCACCCAGAAGCAAAATGCCTCCTATAGCTCTATGGCCATGCTCTAGTGTTATGTGGCACACAGCACTGTTTATGTGAGATAACACAACTCCCAGAAACAATTTCTCAGAATAATGTTGTGATTTAATCTACTTCAAAGACCACATGCCAAATTTCCATGCAAAAGGACAGCCAAACATTGACTATCACTAAGACTCCCAAACTATCAAAACAGGCAGAAAATGAGCTACAGGTACTCTAATCACAAAGGGGCAGAAAGCTGCTTACCAACTGCTGTAATAGATTTTGATTGACATAATGTATCCATTTGGTATTTATGTAATTCCATATACTTAGTACACAGCTTGTAATTAAGGCTGAAATCTGAAGGAAATAAAGAAATCTGAAGAGCAGGATTTTGTACGTCTTTTATATAATTAATCTACAGCCAGCAAATGTATTTATACCAAATACAGAGAGCAGAAAAGCACTAATGATGGTGCAGAGATGTGAAACCCTGCATGACAGAGAAGGTCAGTGCGTCAATATGAATAGGTATGAACCAGACTGAGATTTAACTTCCTCAGGTTGTTTAAGGACCAGGCTAATTCTCTTCTCAGGAGATCGGAGTCAAACACAGCATAATGGAGGCAGAGTTACACAGTTGCACATTAAGTGTGTAAAACATGCATATGGACGGACACACTTGCACATACACCACATGCTTCTCTAGGCATTTCTAGGATGAAACACACCTGTAGGCACAGCTGGAATCTTGATGTCAGATGTCACCAAAAGAGAAATGAAACCAATTATTTAGGAATTCCTCAAAATCTGAAACTAATTTTATGTATCGAGCTAACTAACTGCAGAAATGCTTACTGTGTTCTATTCCACATCTATCTCTTGGAATACAATTAGTGACCTGTGATTAGTTTCATATGTTTGTGTTTCAATGTCTTTATTAAAACTGCAAATTAAAGTCTGGAATTAATACTGAACAGAAACCCCTCCAATACTGTTAAGGACAGAGAAAGCCAGGTTTTTCTCCTCAATTGAATAGACATTTCACAGAATAACCAGATCAAGTTTCACACTGCCTTACCACTTGGACATCAGCAAGATCACTGTGACACCACAGACGTCATTAACAAGTATGTAAATTCTCTGCTCTAAATACCATCTATTATTAACTGTCTGTATTCCCTGTCTAATCAAAACCAGACTGCTATCAAGTTCCATAGAAAAAAAAAAAAGAAACCAACCCAGAAGTATGCCTTGTGCTCTGAAACAAGAGACACTATAACAAGATATTTTACTAAGTTAACGCTAGAACAGGAACATAAGCCATTTAGCTCTCTTGCCTTCTCAAGAGTTTCCGTTTCATATACCCACTTCAGAAAGCAAAAACCCTCTCAATATGTGTCTTCACGCAACTCCACAAGATTCCCAACATGCAGTTTTCATGGGAGTTTCAGTAGGATGACCAACAACTATTTATCTGAACAAGGCATAGTCAAACCTAGCACACAACAGACATCTTTGATAGGCACATTTATGAGGAAGAAAAAAAAAAAAGTTAAGCAAAATACACTCATTCATCTCTGCTTCAGTTGAGAGCATGTGTTTTTCTCATTCTTCAACGTGCCTGCATCCTTTAGGAGAAAACATTTTCGTATCTCCTAGTTCTAGCCTATCTAACCTTCTAACCCAAAGCAAGACAAAAACAGAATTACAATTAATACTGAAAAGGAGGCGCGCAATCTTAATTCATGTTTTTATCTTTAGCTTCCAGAGGGGACAGGAGAAAGGGAAAAATTCCATATTTCCTTCTTGTTCAGGGTGCAAAGAAGAGAGAAATGGCACTTAAGTACCAGGTCTACCCATCGTTCTATATTAAATTAAATTAAAATGATAATACTGCATCTATTACAACTTGTATGTTCAATACCACCATATAGACATCTATCAATCACAGATGTTCCCTAACTCAGGCAGAAACAACATGTATCTATTTGAAAAAATAAAAGCATCTTTACAAATGAGGCCTGATCACCACAAAATAAGCATAAAGCTTTGGCCTCATTGCTTGAAGCTCCACCTCTGGTTTCTTCAAGAACTCCAGAGAAACTTACCTCAACATACTGCAAGAGTTGGATGCCAGTTTTTCAGCATGAATTGTGCTTTTGAAAAAAACTAAGCATTTATATCAGACTCAAATACTTAAAAAATAAAACGAAACAAAAACCCCAAAAACCACAAAGAACCCAAAAACCAAAATGGAAAAAAAAAAAAAAAGAATCAGGCACCTGCAATTACATTAACAACTGTTATTAAGAATGCAATTAGAGATGAAAACAGAGGTCTGGGAACAATCTTATCAACACTTTTATTCCATTCTCTGCTGTTAAAAAGTGAAGCTGCCACAAAACCCTTGACCATCAGCTTCTGTTCTATGTTGTAGAAATAATGACTCACTATGCTGCACAAAAAGTGTTTTAATCAATGTACATGAAAAAAAATTGAATCTTCTGATAGGTTATATACAAAGAGAAGGAAGGTTGGATTTTCTCATAAATTGAAAACTGGCATTGATAAAAGATAATCCAAAATCACTGATAAGATTTCCCTATTTGAAGTATGTTAGAGTCTGCTCCTACATCTTGTTTACATTTTTGTGAGGTTCCCCCGCAAGAATAGTGCACAACAAAGCCAAATGAAAAACAATGAGATGAAAATGAACTTTTCATTGTGTCTATCTCCTCTGCTTTATCACACTTTCCTTGTTTAAAAACACTAATCAAGGAGACAAAATTCAAGGTTTCAAGGAATACCCAAGTACATTTTTGACCTTTCATCACACATTTCACCAAGGGCAGATGTGAACCATTCACCAAGGATCTGACAATGATCTGAATTTCCCGTTATCATCTTTCAGCCTATGACTACTCTTACAGACTCACTCATGTGTTCATGGAAAAGACCAGAACAATGTGGATAATGGAATACAAAAGCTACGATTTCACACTAGGAAATACTAGCTCCCAACAATAGGTCTAACCAACACCAGTCACAACAGGGCCTTTGACTGTGACACTGAATATAAGGAACCATTTTCCTTCCAGAGTCTCAGAAAAAAGTAGTCTTATTAGAATCAGATGTGACACATGGTAGTGAGACACCTGCTAAGGACAACTGGATTTTCTATTTTTACCTTTTTTTTCTATTTTTCTATGTCACCACAACACTGAGTCTGAATGCTCTCAAAGCCTGCTTTTCTTCAATCTTTGCATTGGCCACAAGCTTCCTCCATGGCAAAACACATTCTCTTGTATGCTGGCCATAGCACATTTACATCTTGCTTAAAATTTCTTAAAACCAAATAGGAATATATTTAATTCTGTTATTTACTGGACTTTTGTAATATGAACTTCATTCTTGTTGAGAAAAAGGGTGAACAAATCTAAACAGCTTTTACTGAACTGGTACAGCAYAGATGGCAGCTACAGAAGTACATCAAGAGTCTTTCACCTAGGTGGTCTGTCTTTCACAGACAGACTGAAACTACAGCAGAGGTCTAAACTGTGGCATGTGTAGGACATGCCAGCGTATGGCTGGTTTTATGGGCGACGTTCAGAACTGCTGTTTCATTGTCAGACAGAAGAGGAAACTACATTTCCCTCTCCTATCCACAAAGGGTGAAGGCTTCAGTCTGCCTCTATGTTCCCTGTTCTGCTGAAATTGTCTGCTATCTATCTGCAGCCTACATATTATTTCCTGCCACTCTTTCTGGAGCTTATTAACCTCCTTAACCTCAGTGTGCTATTTTTTCCAAGGACAGAGGCAAAGACAGTGCCAGGCAGAAGTTTAGTTAAAATAACACAGGTCTGGAAAGATTAATTGGAAAGGATATATGTGGACTTGGCAACAGCTGTGTACAGAGCATGAAGATCATTAGTCTCAGCAGTGGCCTCATTAGATAAGCACATAATTTCTAACCACATGACTGCACATTTATGGAGATGGAAGTAAGAAGACAATATTGTGATGGGATGTTTATGCATCACCTGTCAAATACCAGCAACAAATCCTGCGGCCCAAAGCTGTAGTTATTATGTTGCTTAACAAGCATTTCTCACAGATTGCATACAACTAATAAATACACTAGCCATATCAGGCACCCGGTGGGAAAGAAGTCTTTGGATCCATACCATGCATTTACACATGGACAAATTATTTTTTAAAAGCTGCTTTTATAAAGTAAGCATGCACATAAAGTGAAAAAAGTAGGAATGGCATGGAGAAAAAAAGTGCAACATTGGAAGCGATCAAAAAACCTCATCATGAACAAATGAAGGTTCAAACCTAAAGTGGAAAATTCCTGTCACACAGTAAATTTAAATTTGCAAGCCTCTCCTTTAGAGATCATGTGTTACAACTTTTGCTATAAAAGTAAGGAAGAACTACTAGGGATGAATTTAAAAATATGATACTTAATATGTGTTAGTATCTTCATCCCCTGAAAGTACATATTTGCACCTTTTCCCCTTTGCAAAAAAAAAAACCAAAAAACAAACACAGCAGGAGTTTGGCTACTGGAAAGAAGTTAACCTAGATTGAAGCTGAAATAAAACTTTACATCAGTAATAAATAATTTCTCTTTTTTTCTCTGCATTTTGTGTTTTTCTCAAGTAAGAGTCTTTAAAAAAAAAAGCAAATTTTGATAAAGCACAAATCAGTCAATTAATTTTGTTTTAATTTATCAACTGATAAACAGTTATTAAGAAACATCTGTTATGGTAGAATAATATGCCAGACAAACAAATCATAAAAATCACATTCTCCCTGCCCAGAAGCATCCAATTTGCTTGCAAGCACTTTCCACTGCTTGCAGTAGCATATTTTCCCCAGTATCTGCAACACATTTTTTGCTTAAAAAAATTAAAAATAATAATTAAAAAAATTAAACCTTCCATATATATCAGACTCTTAAGTCCCAGCCTCTTCATTTCTTTAAGTTACACTTGGTAATTGGACATTGCCTAATTCTGTAAACCATAAGGGGACAGAATGTGCCACTTAATGTTAGCAGAATCTTGCTATACTGTAAAATCACACATACCGTCATATCACACTTATACAGACAGATCGAATTATACCAGGATTGCCAGTGGTACCAGAAAGTGCTACATGGACTTAGCCAGAAGCAAGCACGGGTAAAAGCCAAGGGATATGTTGACAAAGCATATGAAATGCTTGCTATTACTCCTCTGCCACTTCTCCTTAATGTGCCACACTTATTTTCAATGCTCAAGCATCTGTTCCACCAGCTATCCCTGAAGCAGGGCTGACAGCTTCTACAGGAGGTCCAGTGCCACCACAAATAAAACACACCCCACTTCCCAGTCAAAAAAAAAATATTCTCTAAAAACAGCGCAAGGGTTAACTCCTTTTTGGTCCAAGGCCACATCAGGATGTAATGGTTAGGTAACTCCACTTGGAAGGTTTTTTTTCTGTCCACAACTTTTTATTGTCTTGGAAGGAACTCTACATAATGACAAACTTCTGGCACATCACTATTTTGGGTCTGCATAATAACAGCGCCCATCTCCCAGTGTTATCTCTGGGGTTACAACTCACAGAGATCTACTGGAAGCTTTGCAAATACATGAAAATCACAAAACATGCCAGAGTAGCCCATTTCTGAATCAGTATTAAACTATTCAACTCTTCTGAATCACTGCTGGACAAATACAAACTTCCAAGTTTCTAATCTCGAAACACTTAAGAAAAACTAATCCAAAAAAAACCCTGAAAAAAACAAACTCAGAAGAACACAAAATACTTCTACAGCTTCAATCCTTCAGATGCACTTACTCCCCAGGGAGCCGTTATGGTAGCAGCAGTAGCAGCAGCAGCATATTAAGCCATGAAGTTCATTTCCAAACTGAACAACATTTTAAGCATACCTCCAGGAAGTACAGGTTACTGTATACACATAAATCTCTTTACACACATGAATCTTTCTCTCCTTGAGCTTTGGAAAACACAGAAGATTCCATAAACATCTATAACTCCACTAGCATTTTTTTCAAACAAAGGTCATCATGAGCTCTCTTGGTTTCATATTGTTCCCTTGAAGTGAAAGAGGGGAATGAAACTCTACCAAATTCACATGGACTTACATACAACATCTTCTAAAACCAAATCTTCAACAATTCAGCTTGTAGCAATCTTATTTCTAGCTGAATTAAAGCCATGCTTCTGTTCTTGAGCTGAGCAATCTCCCCTGCAACTTCACATTGGTCAAACCAAAGATACCTGGCTTGTGAGGTTAACTCCAAATCAAATGGGCACAAGAGTTTCTCAGACAAGTTTCTTAGTAAAATTGGGCTGGAAAATAAATTCCAACTTTGTTTCCAAAGAGCAAATGCTTTAACAATTTTCTAGTTTAAGACAAAGCTTTTCAAGTTTTTTTCCTCTCCCAGTCCTTTCACCCTCCTGCTATCAGGCTACTATTGCTGAACACTGTATCTTGAAGTATAACAGACTGCCTAGCTCTTCCCTGCATGACACCTATGGAACAGCAAAACCTGACAGCTAAAAACACCTAGAGAGTCACAGTGAGTAAGACTTCTCTGTTTATCACGCTGGCTAAGACTGACCTTGCTTCTAAAACTGTTAACTGATAAGTGACTGAAAGACTGAACACCTGGGAAAAAACAGATGGTCAGTTACCTGTGCATGTGCAATGCCTCTAAGAGGAAGCTCTCTATATACTATCTTGGATGCCTAGTTCTGTTTTCAAGAGAAAAATCAGATACAGATCTTGCATACCTGAAGAACTTCATTAGGTTCATTGGCATAATGCTGTGCAGGGATCAGGATCCAAGACTTGAAGTCAGAAGACTCTAGAGAAGGTCTGGGAATTATGTTTCACATTTGTAGTGTGAAGTCACTGATGTGATTACACCATACAGGATAAAGGACACTTAGAAGACACTTTGATTCCCAGTGCTCTCTAACAAGCAAGTTATTTCTGGCAACAGATATCACTGTGATACATACTTTAGGAATACACCTGCTTAGAGATCATACAACAGCTGGGGGAAAAAATCCAAAAACCAACACAGACTTTCTCAGAATTTCTTTCAAGAGAAAGAGCTAGCTGCTGCTAACTTTTTCCAGGAAGCAGTTTAGGTATTTGTGTAGAAAAGTTCTCTGSGAAGACGGATCACCCCACATTAGAAGAAAGTTAACTCTGTTTTATTTCKTTTGAGGAGAAAGCTCCACATGTTTTAGTTTTTTGTTTTACAGATGATTTCTCAAACACTGTCCTTGGGACTGCCAAGACCCATGTGAATTGGGAGCCTGGTATGGAAACAGCCAGCTGTTTCCAGCAACATTTTCACATGATGGTCATTGCCATGGCGCACAAACACCTAAACAACTTGAGATCTCTGCAGGAAGCAAGAGACTAATGCAGATGATGTTCAACTCTTGATGTTCCCAGTCATCAGCCCCATCATCAGCCTCAGGGGAGCCTTCCCACCCTCCTGAGCACTCTGACTTCCCTACCTTCCATCAGTTGGTCCAAGTTGACAGCCTTTACCAGCCAGCAGGGCCTCCTCTTCTTCATGAACAATATTTCCAACCTCTTCACCTGCTCAGTTTTTACTGTACTTGTCATATTAAAAAGCAGAAATGCGAGTATGGGTATGGCCACGCTGGGGCGAGGAGCCCAGCGGGGAACCATATCAGGCCGGGCAAGTCACCACATCCTTCCCGAGAAGGGACAGCCTCCGCTTTCTGGGGACATCAGAATGAACTCGCGTTTTAACGTCTCTTGCCCGTATCAGACTTTGTGAACTTTTGACAAAGTTCTGGGTTTTCCTGGCACCCAGAGAAAAGGATCACAGCTTCCCACAGGAGCCCGTGCACTTAAACATAAGCGATAAAGCACAACTACTATATTGGTGTGCCACAGCTCAGAGAGATTTTCAGACTGTTGGGTGAAATTACTAAAAGCAGTATTTACACGTCTCGCTCCTAAAACTGCAATTTCGGAGCTCAGCGCTGAACTCGAGCGCGGGTCTTGGCTGAGCGGGGGTGTTCGCGCTCAATTTAAGCCTGGAGGCGGAGTCCCCTTGGTGACTCTTCCTCGGGAACTTCCAGGCCGACGCCCCCAGTAGCGCGSCTCCACAGCTCGGGGGATCGCCCCCCCCCCGCCCCCGCCCGCAGCTCCCCGCGGCCCCGGCGCTGCCCGCGGGCGGCCCGGGCACAGCCCCGGGCAGGGCCCGTCTCCCAGCCCGGGCACTACTCACAGCCGCGGAGCGCCCTTGTTCTCCCGCCGGCCAGCGGCCCGAGCTGCCCTCGCCTCCTCCGCATCGCACCGCGGCTCGGTCATGAGCACCATCGACACGAGCAGCGCGACTCGCCCTGCCGCCGCAAGGCACTCCGCCGCCGGCGGGCCGGGCCGGGCCGGCCGCTCCGCCCTCGCCGCCCCGCCCCGGGGCGGACTCGCCGTCCGGGACCGGCAGGAGCCTGAGCCGCCGCAAACCGGTTGGGCCCGCCCGGCCGGGCCCGGCGCCGCCCGCGACGCGGAGCTTGTGACCGAGACGGCCCCTCGCTCCCCGTGAGGCCGATCCTTTACGAGCTTTAAATTATTCAGTCCGGACGCTGTCGCGTGAGACGCCGGCTGCCGCCGGCTCCAACAAAAGCCGTCCTTAATGTTTTATACGGGGGTACAGGAGATAGGCAGCTTGACACAGACGCAGTCCCGAGGGGGAAGGTGGCGGTGGCCGTGGCCCTGTTTTCTGTCAGCGCACTTCCCCAGTGACTCGTGGAAGCAGGCAGTAGTCCAAGTACTGCTGCTGGCCTCTGGACTGCTCTACTAATGTGAACTTCTGAAGTGATTCGCTGATATTTCTATCTGCGGCTTTACATCTTGAGCAGACAAGTAGGAGTTTATGCTTCCATTCTCAACAGCAGCGCCCCATGCTGCTTTGCACAGAAAAATCACAAAACCACAGAATGAATAATGTTGTAAGGGACCAGTGGCTCCAACATTCTGGCTCAGGCAGTACTGTCCTGGGTTAAATGGCACAGGATTGTGTCCAGAACATCCTTGAACATCTCCAGCAAGGGAGGCTCCAACCTCTTTGGGCAACCTCTTCCAATGTGTGGTCACCTGCACCGTACAAAATTCTTCATGTTCAGGTGGAACTTCTGTGCATCAGTTTCTGCCCATTGCCTCTCTTATTGCTGGGCACCCCTGAAAAGAGCCTGGCTGTATCCCCTTGGCACTCTCCCTTCAGATACCTACTAATATTGATCAGGCCCTCCGTCAGTTGCCCCTTCTTGAGGCTGAAGATGCCTAGCTCCCTCAGCCTTCCCTCAGAAGAGAGATGCTCCAGCCTCTGGATCAACTTAGTAACTCCACGCTGGACATCTTCAGGAGCTCCTAGTCTTGTACTGAGGACAGAGCACTCCAGGTGACGCCTCACTAGGGCCAAATAGAGTAAAAGGATCACATCCTCCAACCTGCTGACAGCACTCTTCTGAATGCAGCCCAGGTATACCATCAGCCTGCTTGGCTGCAAGACACACTGCTGGCTCATGGAGATTTCATTGTCCACCAGGACTCCCAGGTTCTTCTCTGCAGAGCTGCTTTCCAGCAGGTTTTGAGCTGGAAACACAGCCAGAGCCTGTACTGYTGCATGACTTTTTTTCCCCCAGGTGCAGGATCCTGCATTTGCCTTTGCTGAATTTCAGAAAGTTCCTCTCTGGCCATCTCTCCAGTCTTTTGAGGTCCTTCTGAAGGGCTGCACAGCCCTTTGAGGTACTTCTCCCAGCTTTATGTCATTAGTGAAATTGCTGAGGAGGCATCTGCCTCTTCATCCAAGGCATTGATGGAAAAGTTAAACAAGACTGGACCCACAACTGAACGTCGGGGGACACCACTAAGAATAGGCCTCCAATTAGAGCCTGTGCCACCGATTATGACTCTGGGATCTGCCAGTTGTCAATCCACCTCCCTGTCCACTCCTCCAGTCCACTCTTCCCAAGTTTTCCTGTGAGGACTTTAAAGACAGTGTCGAAAGCCTTGAAGTCGAGGTAGAAAAGATCTGCTGCTCTCCCCTCATCCATCCTGGTAGTTGTTTTAGTGTGGAAGGCAATCAGGTTGGTCAAGTATGATTTGCCTTTAGTGAATCCRTGTTGAYTACTCCTGATTACCATCGAGTCCCCACTGTGGATAGAAGTGGCCTCCAGAATGAGGTGCTCCACCACCTTTCCAGGGACTAAGGTAAGGCTGACTGGCTGATAGTTCTCTGCATCCTCCTTCTTGCCCTGTTTAAAGACTGGGGTGACATTTGCCTTCTTCAGTCCTCAGACACCAGTCCTGATCTCCATGACTTTTCAAAGATGATGGTAAGGAGCATAGCTATGATGTCCATCAGCTGTCTCAGCACTTTTGGGTCCATCCTATCAGGGCCCATGGACTTGTGTGTGTTGAATTTGCCTAGGTGTTCTCTAAACCAATCCTACTTGACTAATGAAAAGTCTTGCTTCCAACATTCCTTTACCCTTGTCTCCTTGGTCAGAGATTCCTGAGGGCTGGTCTTGCCAGTGAACACTAATGGAGAAGCGGCATTCAGTAATTCTGCCTTCTCTGTGTCTTCTTAATTTTCCTTTTGTTACTGGTGTATTTAAAGACATTCTTCTTCTTGTTTTTGACATCCTTGTCCAGATTTAATTCCAAATGGGCCTTACCCTTGTCTCGTTTCTACTAACTGACAAAATGACCTAATACTGTGCCAAAAACCAGCAAGCTGGCTTATCCCTGGCCTTGCTTGGGCGTGTGCTGGCAGAGTTGCGGGACAGTCTGAGTGCCCTCAGGAAGGTTAGATTTGAGGTGGGATTTGGCACGAGTGATCTTGCATGGCAGGCGCAAACTATCATCATACATACGAAAAATGTTTTTAACTACGTGGTCAATCCCCCAGTTAGGTTTCAGTTTGGTAAAATATTATTAAAATAATACTAAAATATTATTAAAACTAATGTTTTAGTAATAATGTTTTAATAAAGCTAAGAGGGACTCTGTGGTTCTAAGAACACAATCAGAGGAGAAAACCCTGAGATGATGGTTTAAAAGTAACATGTCTAGGCAAAGGTATATTTTCATGTTTTAATAAAATTAATAAAAGAATAACTTCCTAACAGCTGAATATTCACGTGAGCTAAAGGGAGAATATGTACGGTAGAGTGGTTTCTTTTAGCGAATGTCCGTGTAGGAAATAGATACTAATGCACATTTCAGATTAAAAAGTGTATGATGCAAATTAATCACCTTTGAAAACTTGGTCTTTAGGAGGTGCAAGAAGTTTTAGGTATTGCTGCAATACTTTCAGGAAATCATTAATAAGAAAGACTGCCATTGCTGCTTGGGTGCACAGATCCTGCAAAACAAGTGAGATTGCTGTATGATTTTTGRTAGGCCATGTGGGTTTAATTGGCTCCAGTACAGGAAAATCTAAGGACTATGTGCTAAGATGCATAGAAAGGAAGACATTTTAAAAGGATGTATTTCTAGGAGACACCATTAACTAATGTTCATGTAGTATTTAACATAAAAGTCAAGGCACACATGGAAAAGAAATTATGTTTAATTTACGAGAGAGATCACTCAGCCTGTTAGGCCCTGTACCTGTGTAACACTGAGTGCTGCTATTCTTCCCTGTTGAGAACCTGAGTGTGCTTGGCTCTGCTTTGCAGCGCCTCTCCCACCCCCTTACACCAGATACAACCTGTGACAGTATGACAGCAGCTCACTTATCCAACTATAACGGAATAGGAGCCATTTCAGCCTGGACTATGAGTAGAGCTGGAACTGAGATGGGGAAGGCATTGTGTGTCTCTTCAGGCCCTTTTCTTGGGTGTAGCTTTAGGTGTGAGGCTTTAGGTACCCTGGGGATTGTTCTTGTGTAAGTGTGCACTAACAAGGCATGCACAGGAGGATTGGAATCAGTAGAAAAAGTGACTGCCTACCCTTCATCTTGTTTTTGGAGACTTTGCACTAAAAATGTATTTGCTAATTTAGTCCTCATTTTGGGGCAGACTTGTGATTGAATAATCTGTACGTATTATCCTGTAATAATATGCWGTTCAGCAGAAGTGCTGGTTTTAGTAGGTGAGAATCTGACTTTTAGATATTTGAATAAATAAAATTTGCTTTCTTTTGAGTGTTCAGTTTTTTCAGTCTGTCAGGTTTAACCACCTGTTTAGGACATAAATGCTACCACTGACTGTTACGTTCATTCATTGCCAGAGGTTCCTGTGTTTTATCTCAGTGGTGCAAGAACTAGAAAGGAGTTGCTTGGTCCTAGAGCTCAGTCTCTCTTGTAGTTTCATCTGGCTCCATTCCCAAGGTGTGCACAGCTCTCTGATTTAAGTAAATCTGTCTAGTCACTTAGTGCAGAAGAAACTTACATTCAAACAAATTGATGCCTAAATCCTCAACACATAAAAAAATGAATCCTTGCTTTAGTAATTTCTTCCATATCATCATGATATCTTAATTCTTATCAGAGATTTGCTTCTGTAGATTGCCAGTACACATGTCCTTAATCCAGTTTGCTGTTACCTGATAATGACAGTTGAAGTAATAAGCAATGAACTGGAGCTATAGTTTGTTAGTTTTTTGGAGGACTTGAAAAAGAAACTCTATGGCCAAGCTCTGTCAAACTACATGGTGCAGCAACTCCAGAGTGAGAGGGGACACTCCTAAGTGATAAAAGATCAGAATACCAGGATTCTCAGTGATATTCAGGGAGGGGTGCCTTATCTTAAACAAGGAAATGTACAACTGCTTATGTAAGTGGGATATACTTGAAAACCATATGTTTTTATTATGATTAAGTCTTACAAAAAAGAAGAAAAAAAACTCACAGAAGACCTTTTATTGTACTGTGATAAATTGCTCATACATATAGATACAGTAAAGCAAGTATTTGAAGATCAAGCTGTCTCTAAAGGAGACTTGTGAGAAAATCTGGGCTGTGTTTTTCTCTAACTGCTGAAGGGCAGATTGGAGAGAGAAAGTAGTGTACTATAAAGTTACTGTTTGCTTTTTAATGCCTGCAGTACTGGTGATGCTCTATAGACAAAAAAATTCACATGTTCCTGCTCTGAAAAGTGCATTAAACCTTAGAGAGGATTCAGGATTTTCAGAAATTAAGACCTTCAACATTATGTATAACACAGCAAAGGATAAAAAATTTGAGATGAAACAGTAGGAAAAAACTTTCATTGGAAAACAAAAAGATTTAAGATACATACGAAGTCACAGAAAAGCAGAATGGGGAGAGACTCACGGAGGCATTGAGTTAACTTCCTGTCCCAAGTTAAGGCCTGCTGTTCCTGTGTCACTCCTGGCAAGGCTCCTGTCTAAGTTGTTCTTAAAACATCATCAGTGTGTCCAGGCCACCAATTCCAATGTTTTCTATCATCCAGGGGTGTCTTCCATCCACAGTTTTGAATCCTTTTTGCCATAACTTCTTAATTTATTCAATATGAATAAATCAGATAAAACATATAAATTATGGGTTTGGACTTTTTTTTTTTTTTTTTTATGAACTGCCTCTGGTAGGTTCAGGTATTTTCTAAGTGGGATCCCACAGACTGGACACCAGTAGTCTTGTGAAGACTATATAGAGAGGAGTTTAAAAGATTACATATCTGTCCTATACACAGTACCCCTGGTCATATTTTGCATTAAAGTGTTTGTGTTTCACAACAAGGTGAGGCTGGCTCAGGTTTAGTGTTTAAGCACTATGACCTAATGAAGCTTTTATAAACATCAGCTGAGATGTTGTTCTCTAGTACATTGGCAGCAAATTGTAAGACTTGACTAAGTATGACTGTCTACATATCCTTTTGCATTTCTTTCCAATCTATTTCCTCAATTTATCAGGGTAGTTATGAATCATATCTTGAAAGACATGAAAGAAAGAGTAAAATAGCTTAATGAGAAAAAGAGCAGTGTGACTGCTAGCCATGCCTGGAGATTCATGGCTAGGATATTGCTACTGAATGATGAAAAAGACCATCTAGCTGAAAATTGACAGCATTAGAGATTTTCTTAATCAATAAGGTTTTTTTCAGTACAATTATTGTGGCTGTTCATAAAGTATTTTTCAATTTATCTGGCAAGTATCAGCATGCCTGAATATGAGAAACAAAACAGAAAATGAGTAAAGTGGTTAGAAGCATTCTGTGTACTTTGAGCATATTCCTCTTCAGTAGGGAATTCTGTATTTCTTTGCAGGTGTAAAAATGCATTAAGAAATACAGCCTCAATAGTGCCTAAATACAAGTAGTTTTGCCTAATAGGTCATTATGTATGTCTTGTCTTCAGTTTTTTTTTTTTTATGATGTTCTGCATTGGTAGGATTCTGTGAAAGTTGTGCAAATCTCTTGCAGGCCATTAGGTGTTGAAAGACTTGCTAAGTCCTTATAGTTGAAATGTGATAGTAAAGAGATCTTATGTTAGACACTATGGAAATAGGAGCTTTGATAGTATGACACACAAGCTAATAGATATTTGCAAAGATGTTGAAACAGAAAAAAAATTCTAATTTCTAGAATTCACACAAGTCATCCAAAAATCAGAGTGAAGCCAGCTTGTGAGATGCTCACTAGAAAAAAAAAACAAACAACTGGGCTAAAAAGGTGGTGCATCATTGGAAGAAGTCACCTGGAGAAGCTGTAGACTCTGTCTTTGGAGGGCACAAGACCTAGCTAGACAAAGCCATAGCTGATCTGAGCTGGTGTTGATGATACTCCTGACTCAAGCAAGAATGTTCAAAAACAGTTTTCAAGTTACTCAGCATACCTGAAGTATGCTCAAAATACGTGGAGCCAAGGTCCAAAATAGTCTGTGGAAGATAACTAGGGCCAGAATACAGCAAATGGTGCGATTTTGTAAGAAATGAAAAGCAGTTTTGGCCAGCTGAGTCTTGTTCCTTGCCTGGATTAAGAATTTAGTAATTTATTTGTTTTTAAAAGTTTGAGATTACTTTATGGATACCCATATCAGGTAATGTTTTTCTTCCAAGCTGTTTACTGGAAGTCTTATCTGACTTTCAATTCCTGTTTTTCTGTTTAAGGTAGCCTGGATTACTGTATTGGTTGAACTCCCCTTTGGAAAGGGCAGTGCATGGGGCAAATGAAGTAAGCTGGGCTGAAAGCTAGTTGGAGCACTTATCACAAATAGTGGAGCATGCCGGGGCTGTTCCTTGTGGCTCCATGCTGAAACACTCTGTAATACCCAGCCGGACAAAGGAGGGAGAGTGCTACACAAATCCTCTGGGGTATTGCTAATATGGTGTCCGCCCTCCTCTCAGTGAGCGTGTCACATATTGCGCAGCTACTCCTCAGCACGTTTGCTGCCATTTTAGAACCAATGACCTTCAAAATGACCTGTGCAGAGTCACAGAAGACACACTACATACTGTGAGCCTCACCACTGTGTCTTATGCTGCCAGGGTGATCAAAAGAATAGTGTGGGATGGAGAGTTAATGGCAAAACACAGTAGAACCATTGAAATAAAGGAACGTTTATCTCACTCCAAATTATTTATGGCAACTTTCTTGCATTCTGGAAAAGCCACGTTGTGACATGTAACAGTTCGGTTTTGCTAGCTGTGAGAAAGCCAGTTGGCTTTTTGCTGAAAAGCACATGTCAGTGTCTCCTCTTAGCTCATGATAAAAAAACTAAAGAGCAGTTATGGCATATTTTCATGCAGTATATTCGCCTGGATGCCTCATGAATGGCAATGCTGACGTTAGAATACTGTGATGCCTAGATCTTGACATTTAAAATGATTGTATGAAATCTCATGGCAGCAAAATCCACTTTCTCCATTTATAATTTAGAGAAGATATTTCCATTTTTAATAAAAGAAATCCATGTTCTCATTTAATATATTGTCCAGCTGTGCTAAAAAAGATAAATGTAAGTATTGTTTGTTCTGCTCTGGTGGGTCACATTTGCTTGGTTTGTCATCCTCTGATTATAAATGTCCAAGGAAATCCTGGACAACATCCAAGGATCATCCTGTGACATCTCTGTGAACAGATGACTTGGACAAAAATTTCAATCCAGCTAGAGCTGAATGTTTAGGGACCAATCAGATGATGTGTATTTAATGAATAAGGCATATGCATATATATAGTTACTCAACCTGTGTATCATAAAGGAATAAATGTAGGTCATTTTTGGAAACACATATTCCTGAGTGCATGCAAGCATTCATGATATGTGTAAATGTGGTGACCATTTGTTGAAAAAAACCTTTAGTTGTCTGTCAGTCTCTGAAGTGCAGCATGGTACATTAAGTTTGGAAGAAAATGAAAATCATCTTGTTTGAGGATAAATTGAATCTTCCATGAGAAAATATATTGCCCAGACTTTCCAGAAGCTCAGGGAAGGTTTGTTCTTACCTTTAGAAGAGGAAGGTTAAAACGAGGAACACAAGATAATGTGAAAGAATTAATCATATTAGCAGTTTTCTCACAGTCTTTACATCAGGTGGGGTTGTGAATAATAAGCTGTTTGACTGTGCTTATACAGTTACTGTTCTGTCTCATTTTGAACTAGGAGTTATATTACTCTGGGGGAAAAAGAAACCAAAACAAGTGTAAATGTGTCTTCATAGTCAGGTCACAAAGACTGAATGCCATTGAGCAGTAAAGTGGTTGCCGGTGTTTCAGGTGCTCATAATTGAGCTATAAAAACAACACAATTTTTAGAAGGTGGTATGTGCCTATCATCTTTTTAACATGACTTCTTAAATTAGTCTGAGCTAAGCAGTATGTTAGATTCTGAGGGGTATAATTTCAAGGCAGAATTTCCTTTAAAAAAGCTTTCTGTCAAAAAATCTTCAGAGAGAAAATCTGGTTGTAGGGTTCCTTTCTGTGTCCAAACAAAAACCCACCTGTAACAAAACCGTCTTTAAAGTTTATGTTACTAGTTGTTACAGTGTTTTTCTATGATTTTGTTGTGAGCAAAAGATAGGTAAATATTAATGCCAGATCACAGATGCAAAATGTGTGTACTGGATTTACTTTATTTGTGTATGTGTAATGAGCTGCAGGTCAGGATTAAAATTGAAAACCATTCTAACTTCCATTTTCATGAGATATTTAGTAAATAAACCTCTCCATGGTGGAAACATTTTTCTTTAATTTTGAAAAAATTGTTTATAATTTTTACCCAATACCAGTGTTACTGACAAATGCTGATTTTTTTTTTTACAAGCATTTAATAGATAACCTGCAATGTGGTTATTGCTAGGATTGGCATAAACACATAGCATTGTGGCATTCACAGAACTGGTGGTCTAAATTGCTGAGAAAAATAATTTTCTTTTTTTTCCTAGAGTCACTCTGAGGATTATTCAAAACCAAAAGCCTTGACATTTTTCTAAATTTTAGGAGAACTGGATACAGCGTATTAACTCATATTATAGGGATGGGCTCCAAATGGGAGCTTGAGATCTATATTTATTTAGCCCATATTCTGTTTGGGCCTACTGGAAAATGTTTTGTTCTGATGTTAGAATAACTCTATATGTTGATGGTGATAAAATGCTGCAAAGACATGTGGCCAGTACTTTCATCAATACAAATTTCTGGTCAATAATGCATGGCTGACACCTTGGCTTTAGCTCCAGACTCTTAATTTGCTTCTGAAATCAGTTTTTCACTATGTCAGGAATAACATGCTGCCATGTTGATAAACTGTGAGCTCCCCTTTATGAAATGTTAATAACTCTCTGCTTTCTGCCAAATTCATGCTCATCCACATGGTGCCAGTGAGGTGAAAACAGATGTATATAAAAACTTAGACACGTAGTCAGTTTTTGTCCTCAGGCACGAATAATTAGAATGAACAAGAACAACCATTAATATAATAAATTTTCTCTGTGGGTGCATCTTCCTATATAGAAAATACACTCCAAATAAATAGGACTGTATGAAAATTGTAACTAAAAACGCAGAGCCTGCATTTACTTTTCCCAAAAGCATATTCCATGATTTTTCATGTGGGTCATTTTCAATAAATGTGTCATGACTGTGATAAACACATGAAAAGCAAGTTTGGTGAGAGCTCAGTTCATCTAGCTCATTGTGTGCTATCATGCATCCTTCTTAGGTTGTCTAGTATCTGCTACTCCATCTTTGCTATGGGTAGAGGTATGGTTTCACAGCAGGGTTTTATGATCATGTTATCCTTACTGAACCAGCAACTGAGTAAGCTGGTTTTCTAGAAGGCCTGCCCCTACCACTCAATACTTGGCAGGCAGGTTGATTATTGAGAAATCTGGGGTAGAGGACTCTGTTCTTTGTAAGGCCTGGTCACATTGCCCCCAGAGCATATATGGCAGCTTTTTGTGTACTGGTTGTTTAGTCGTAAATAGAAAAGTAGGTAGATCTCTCTGCCCAGTGTTCTGGGCAGGACACAGAAAGGAGGACAACATTTATATTTTCCAAATTAGGAAGTGGTTAAAAATCACTAACTTGTGTTGCTGCCCTCTGAATACCTCTGTATGTACTTATGTCCCAGGCCTAATTGGAAACTGGAGATCAAGAGGCATAGGAAAAGTCATGTGAATTTTTATTTTTAAAAACAGACTCTAAGTGATTAGTTCTAGATTAGAGTCTTTGAAATCTCTAATTAAAACTTAAAAATTCTGATTCTCTATTATCTGTTCAAAGTGTCGGACATTATCTCTGACATTTGACTTGGAAGAAAGAATGATATGCAGATATAATATTAAAAAGCCCTAATAATATTTCAAAAAAGAAAAAAATTAGGCCAACAGACTCTTTTTTAGTAATTACCCAATTAGTGGTAAGATCTGTCACCTCATGTAAAGAATTTGTGCACAGCCACAAAGAAATGTAATTCAGCCACACAAAGACTATGTAGAGTTTCCAAATCACTCTTCAGAGTTGTTTGGCACCTTGCAACAATTAAGGACCAGCCCTTGGCAAAGACTTTTCAAGTGGATTAAGAACCAATAAATAAATGTCTAATGATATTTTGAATAGATTTTTAAGCTATTCTATTCATGATGGGTTGATATAAGTACTGTGGGTGTCTTTACTTGTCTTGCTCCTGCAGTAGAGGAGGAAGGATAAGCAGTAATTGCCAGTAGCCCTCTGACATTGCCTTCCCTCATTTTTCTGTGCTGTCTAGAATGTGCATGATTTATCCAGAACTCTGCATTGCAATGAATTCCACTATAGAGGGAATTTGCATGTCCACCYTTCCAAAGTAAGAAAACAGATTTTCCTGGATTTTTTCTGCAATGTTTTATTAGAAAACCCTTTACCAGTATTCATTTAGCAAGTTTTCTACTTCTATTAATATTTCTTGTGAATAAGGCACTTATCTTGAAAATGAATTTAATAAACATTATGAAGTTCTTTAGGCCAAAACACACATGAAAATGTTCTATTAAGCTCCCTGATGTAAGAAAATTTTCATTTGTTTTGTACAGAGATCAAGTATTATAGGTATTTGGGCAATCCCATAGAGGTCACTTTAAAATTTGAGTTTTATTAGTATATAATGTCACACACATTCAAAACCCTATTTTAGTGTCAACAGAAAAGGAAGTAGAAAACAATACCCTTCTGTCCTCCATCAGAAGTTTCTCSTTTACAATAGTGCTCCCCTTCTCAGTGCAATCATATATGTAACATATATGGAATTACCACCTCTTTGTGCATTCCYTTCTCATATTAAGCTTCCTTATCTGGGTACTTATTTTTGCTAGTGCACTTGTCCCAGTGCCCTCCTGTGTTGCTGCCCTGTTTCCCCATCATCAAGCACATGGAAAACATTGAATCATATTGGGATTTACCTTATAAATACTGATCCAGTGCTCTCCGTAGGACTGACTGGGACGTCATTACTTGATTTTCGGAAGCTGTTCCAACTTTCGGAATGAAAAACGGAGTCCTCCAAGGAGCTTCCTTTTTTCAGCATTTTTCAGCTAGCTGCAGACTTAYGTAAATTTAATTCTAGAGAGATCCTTGAAACCCACAGCCTTTCACTGCTGTAGGAAGTGCTGTGTTGGTATGACTCCAGCCCGAACTAGGTTTAAAAATCAGTTAATGAGTAACACGGTGTTGTGACATCATAAGGGAGTTTTCTTTTTTATCTGCAGCACTTCAGAAGTTTACTTGAAAAGAAAAATCATCAAATCTAGGTGAACTGTGTCTTTGTAATTTCATTAYTAATAGCAGTAACTTGTTTGGATGAATTGAAACAAGTGTAAAACAAGAACTCTGTATCAAATTATGTTTTGTTTTCAGGTTTGTACCTAAAACTGAAACATAGTCTGTCATAAATTCTACTTTGTGAGGTATYTACCTATCTCTAAGTATCCAAGTTTTAATAACATATTTGTATATGTTTAAGAAGTTACTACATCCACTTGTTGTGAACATGCCAGAATTATTATATGCCACTTCTCTGGTGGCAAATTAGTCCACATGTRTGCATTAAGCTGCTGTAAAAGTCAAATCATTGCAGTTCATTTTAAATACAGGTAGTCTTTTAATTCTCAGTGCACAGGAACCCAAMTGGTTTGTCTAACCAGTTTTTCCATAGGAATTGGCAAACATTAACTTGCATGGTTTTCTGTTTGAAGATTACTATAATGATTAGGTCAGTGAATAAAATGATCAGAAATATTTCTTTATATTGCAAATCCTCTTATAATACTGGTTTAGCACTCAAGGCATTTAGAAATTCTGTTAAACTTAATCTCAGACCTGTAATTGAGATTTGTCTGTGAGACTGATGAAAGATGTTTAATGTAATGCACTTTCTGTTCTCAGTATCTGTAAATAGCTTGTGAAACAGTACAAATCCATTTGGATTTGTAATGCAAAGATCTAAGCAAATGGATGTCTTTTTATCTTTATAAATTTCTCTTGTTTCTGGTWTCTTTGTGTAAATAAATACCTAGCCTTTTTTTAAATATGAAATTTCTTTGTGATCAGTATTAAACAAATTGTCCTGAAATCTATAAATGTGTGAAACAGTAACTATTAAATACAGGTTTAGCATAATAGCTAAGAAAGATAAAGATGGAACATCCACTTCCTTGGACGCAAAAATTCCAAATAAATGTTAGAAGACTTTTAAGGAAAAAAAGCAGAAAATTAATTAATTTAAAACATATATTAATAAAATATATGCTTTACATCCTCTTAAAGTATTCCCCATGAAAYCTGTACTTAAGGAGCTCTATTTAAGGTACTTGGATTCTGAACTAATGCCTCCTTAAGTCACTATGCWGTATATGTTTGGTTTCCTGCTACTTAAGCCTTTCTGTTACTCTGCACGTGATCCTGTGTGATTATAGGCTAAAAACACAGGGCTGCCTAACTAGGCAAAGTCTCTGTAATTTATTACTCTTCCATAAAATAAGTGATGTAATCTTCAACAAATACAAAAGCTTTTTCCTTTTCTAGTCACAAGAAGAATTTGCCTTGGCTTGTTGTTTTGTTCCTATCTATTCACTTAGGATAGGAAGTCTTTATTCTTTTCAAAGAAAGAAACATTCTTAAAACAGTTTAGAAAACTTAAGTGACATAGTGAACTTGCAAATCATTAGTATGACTTATTTATCTTTGAAAGCAATCTATTCGTACAGTAAAATGTAATAAAACCCCTTCATTAAAAGTCAGAATGGCTACTGTGTTCTTTCTCTGTGTCAAAGAGCAAGTACAGTGAGAGGGCAATTGAATTTTTCCCTAAATGAGTAATTGCAGGAACATTCTTAGCAAGGAAAAACTATGACATGATTCCTTCCTTTAATTTTATAYATCTTTGCTGTTTTGCAGTCAAGTTTTGCAGTTTTGTATTGAGTACTGTGCCTGCTTCTAAACTRCAGTTTTCCATCCTATACCACAATAGTAAGTGATAAGTGTATGCTTTCCAGCCTGCAATTAAATGGCTACTTGCACATGCCTGTACTGAAGGGCTTCTGAGTTTGCCGTGCTAGTGTACTGCTAACCAGGTCAAGTACTACGCTGGGATATTAAATGCTCCTGCTACACAGCTGGTGTTGCTGAGCTAGTTTACGTCAGCTCAGGCCTGACTATCAAGTCCATMCGTAAACCTAACACTGCCAATTCCACCTCAGAAACTTTGTTGCAGTGACAATTGGTGTTATGTGTGGCCGTGTGAGGAAAAAGTTTTGTGGGACAGTGCTCTGAGACTCTCACTGCTCTTGCTTATTAAGAGGTCTTATCTGTCTTGAATGTTGTAGCAGTGACTCCCTGGACTGATGAAAGGAAGAGGAGCAGACCTACAAGATGTATTTCTAGTGGGAACAGAAAGGTACAGTGGTGGTAGTGCTGTCACCATATGCTCAAGACATTATTTTCTCTCCTTATTTTCAGGCCCACACAAACTGAGTTTACTATTGATTTCTAGTGCCTCTGCACAACTGTGATCTTGAGCTGTTTTGGATATCRTTTTAGGGCTGGGAAATAGTAGATGGTTGGTTGTAGTTAGGAGGCCAGTAGGGCTGACCTGATGGTGTCGTATAAATGATAAGACTTGAATTCATGCAGTTTTTATTCCAAGTGAACATAAGCTGTATTATCATCTTTGGGATTKCCCTATTTTGATGCAATGATATGAAAACCGTGTAGTTTATAACCATGAGACAAATTTAAAAGCAGTTCATCACTCCGTGACTTTCTGATTCCTGGTATCCATATTTTCAGGGGAGGTTTAGGTATGTACAGAAATGTCACCAATAGAGATGTGGGGCAGATACAAAACTTACTTTTGGTAACTGCTCACTTCAGAACTCTTAGCAGTAGTTAACAGACACCAGTATCTTTTCTGTTCCTGATGCGATGGATCAGGTGTGGGAAGAAGTTGATACTCYGGATGGTGTGGCTATCTGCTGTACATGGACTTCTCCCTGGAGAATTGTTCTTCATGTTCTGAAAAAACTGGTAGCTCAGTGCCTTGTGAGCTTGAGTAAATTTTTTTTCTCTAACTCCTGCTGTCTCATATAATGAAAACTTTTCCCCTTTTTCTTGAGTTACTCTTCCTTTAATCTACTTTTCATGAACTCCAAATTCAGAAGATGGCCAAGTGTATCCTTATTTTTCTCAATTAYTAAACTATGCCCTTTAATTCTGACCTTTGTCACTGACACTCTGTTATCGCTTATCTGCTAGACGATATCTTGTGGAGTCTAGGACTGTTGCAATTATTTCTGATAGGCAGGCAGAGAGGGAAAAAATGTGGCTGGTGGCCTTGAACCTCATATGATTTTATTTTCAGTCTGAAGCAGTTGTCACTAAAAGCTTAGAACTTATCTGGAAAAATGTACACTTTTTTTTTTCCTTTTTTCCTTATGACTACTTTTTTTTTTTTTTTTTTTTTTTTNCAAAAAGAAATGGTAGATTATTCTTGCTTTCTCAGTCCCTGGAGTATTTCTACTAAAGAGAGAGATACTCACAAATATATTATCAATGTTAATTGTGTTACACACATTTTTAAGTCCTTATGACTTTACTAAATTGTCTCATTTTAGGGGATAGGAAAAGAAAATCTGGGTATTCAGAGCAAGAGATTTCATRTATGCTAGGAAGGCCTTTGTACCTTGTGATTGCTAAGAAATTGCCTAAGTAATACAAGCTGAAGTGATGATACAAGGAGATGCTGTAGAACAGAATATGTAAAGAAATGTCAGGAAGTATATTTTGAATGAAACATTCAATTTTAATACCATCCAAGACTGAAATAAATGGGCAATAAACCATCTGCTGARCTTGTCACACTAGTGACTTGGGATGGTAGTGAATGTTATTATGTACAGTCTTCTAAGAGTTTACATCTTGGCTGGAGTGTGGCCACAAAAGCTTATAGATTTTTTAGTAAGGAGCAGGGGAATCAATAAGTGGTCATTTATCAGTTTGTTCTGGGCCTCAGAATTTACTGGCCTATAAATTGGACTGCATAATTAGTCTGTTATGATCCCTAGAATAATGGTGAGGTAAGTTTTTGCTTTATGGGTTTATCTCTCATGATTTTTGTTTTCTGAGGTATATACAGAAGCASCTGCTCTGATTTGGAACTGACATTGTCTTTCATGGTTAGGATTGTCTCATTTTGTTTTTTCCTGCTTGGACCAAGTCTATTAAAAAACTTTTTTTTTTCCTCTGAACTGGACATGTGAAAAATRCACCTTTCCACAAATAATTCCAGAAGGAAATACAGGTCACATGTTGGTCACTCTAAAATCAGTTTGGACATTTTTGGGAAAATTTTGTATGTAGTGCCTGATATTCTTTTTCTGTTCTTAGATTTCTTGGTTTTCCACTCGAACTGGGGCTTGATCTATTTTGTGCTTGATTTGCAATAGTGAGATACAGTTTGTATGTAGTGAGTTTTCAGTTGTGCCTGTTCCTGCTTGAACTTACAAAAGTACTGTGTTGAGTATGTGGGATGCTATGGGCAAATATGTAGAATTGCTGTGCCTCCTCCTGTGCTACTCTGAATGCTGCATGGGACTAGAACTCGTGTAGAAAAACAGAGAAATTTGTGGAGGAAGGGGACAGAAAACTGGTCAGGTGGAATGAGAGTTATAGATGAACATTTAGCATGGAAGAATCAAACCTAAAGGTGCACAGGAATGAAATGAATGGTGTGGTGTCATATTTGTGGAAGCCAGTGACTGTTTTATTCTCCAGTAATTTGTTGTTAGGACATGCTCTTAAAACTGTGTCTTTTCTGCTCCCTCACATGATTAGTAGATGCTGTTTCAGTTACTCCACTGTATGAATATCTGGTTCCCTTCCTCATCCTGGAACTTCCATATGCTCAACTTTTGGAGGTCTTTAGCTGTGTTTGGAAGCCTRTATGTCCAGGCAAGAAAAGGTTTTTTAAGAAACAAATCCTCACCCAATGTATTTAGAACATAGCCATTGGGGTGGAGAAGACAGTCTGATGTGGTGGGTTTAGGACAGGCAACTTTACCTTAGAATATGAGACTTTGCAAAATTTCCTTTTAACAGAAAGAAACAGTGAAATCTAAAAATTCAAGCCTTAATTCTTGAGCACCTGAGGCTGATAAGAAAATGTAAGACCGTAAGTTTCTGAGACAAAAAAMCCCCCAGGTTTGTTGCCCTCTGTAAGAGACTTGGGTTTATTATTAGGAAGAAAAAAACCACATGATCTGGTTGACTGAAAGACCATTACTGTTAATAAAGACTGGATCTTTGTAGGATATGCTTTAAAAGGTTAAATAAATTCAACTTTGTAAATGGCTGTGTTTCCCATCCTCTAAATGATGTCTAGACTCTTGCTGTATTATCAGTCCACTAAAAATGTAAATTGATCTATTCTCTTCAGTACTGTAGTACTAATATCTTTATTTAGACAGCTGAATCTGATGAGTTTGTTCAGGACATGTTTTCAAACTTTCTGTATTAATGATGAAGATTAATGACAGACCTAGAGCAAAATGTTGCTAGGAGTAAGAAGTAACAATATTTTACCAAGCTGGTGGCTACTGACATGAAAGGAAGAAATAAATTCTGTGAATAGCATTGTGAAATTTTGGAGATTTCTGCATACCCCTACTATTGTCATCTTTGTAATGAGTTAGCTGCCTCCCGCCTAGACCTCTGCTTTATTAAACATTTCATTTGATAAATGAGGTATTGGTATGTACTGTGTAAAATATCATTGCTGACTGTATAGTGAAACCCCCTCTCAAGAGTGCATGAGTAAAGCCATTAGCAAATAAAACAGCAAATYCCAGCAATGTTCAGTTGGAGTAGCAGCACCAAGAAGACGCATGAGACCATAATTACATTAAAGAGATGGCAGCTGGYAATACAGTTGTCAGCAAAGCAACAACAACGTGGTAATGGAAGCCAACAAGGACAGCTTTATTAATATGCCATGTAGCAAATAATTAAAAAAGGAATGGCATTTTGTGGTATTATACAAAACCTCACCTAGATGAACAGAAGCTTCATCAGAATTCTGATCCGATTACTGTTAGACACCCCTGCACTGCAACACTGAACTTAATTTGCGGGTAGGAAGCCTGGAAAACCCTCACTGGATAGAAGCTTGCTTATAGTAATCATAAAAATGATCTGAACAACTCATGGATTTGGTTGCTTTGATTTTCTCRGGAAGTGGATTAGACTAGCCCAGGAGGAAATTAAACAGATCCATGAGATTTAAGCACTTCAAACTTGTTCTTTATAAGAAAAGTAGGGGTTTACTGCCTTCATGTAGTCTCAAGCAGAATTTGCCCCCACTTTTTGGGGCATACACTTGTTTGTATCACCTCTTCCCACCTCTTTCCATATATTTTTATTTAACACAAACAATAGGAGGAAGGGTTAGAGATACAAGATTAATCCTATGTGATAGTGCAGTGGAGTGCTTCCTGAAAGTAGAATTAAGAAAGTAGAATTAAGAAAGTAGAATTAAAAAAGATTTATTTCGTTTTAAAAGAAACTTTTTCCTTTTGAATGCCTTTTCAGAGGTAAATTTCTATCCCTGTATACACGGACGTGGTTTTATCTACTGTCTTTTTCTGTGCAACTAATTATCACTCCTGGGCAAAAGACTTTTTGCCCAGGAGTGATAATTAGAAGGAGCCTTGCCAATGCCAAAGAAGAACTAAAGCTTAGGTGCATTTCTTTTCCCTTGAAGGTTTAGTATTTAGCATGATTTTAGTTTACATAGGCCTCACATCCTTCCTGGATGAAGAGCACAGAAGAGCACAGAGCTGACATTGTTCAGAAACTAAATATCTACTTCCAGCCCTAAATTTTGCTTTCTTTGGTTTTGTTTTTGCCTTGATTTGTTGTATATACTTGTCCTGTGTAGAGCATTTTTTGAGGCATTTGCAAGTTGAGGGATTTAATCTGTCCCTTTCATCACCACAAGTGCAGTTCCAATGCCACAGTTTAGCTCCTGTGACTGTGCATTTGTGAGAGAAGACTGTCTGTCCTGACCTCTGGGTCTGCTTCTTTTCTAATGTGAGAGAAGGCAGGGAATTACCTGAACTGAGGGTGGTGATGAAGACTGCTGCTGAAAAATACAGATGTGATGAGCTGAAATCTGTCATTCCTGGAGGTATTTAAAAGACCATTTTGAGGCATTTGAGGACATGATTTAGTGGTGGCAGTGCTGGCCTCAGTGGTGTCAGAGATCTTTTCCAGTCTAAATGATTCCATGGTTCTATCTCACTGGCAGTTGTAGGCCCCATCTGGTGGTGCTGTGTTGGGCTGTGGAGAAGGAAGGAGTCTGCAGCACCCTTCTGCAAGTGGGTGAGGCCCATGTTTGGACACATGTATTTTTTATTTTTTATTTTAAAATTTTTTTTTATTCTCTGAGGCTAATAGGCATACAGCCTGCAGCCTAATGGGAAGATTTATTTTAATATACACATCAATTGAAACTGATTGTTGTACCAGTATTTGCCATTTAAAAGAGCTTGTACCACATCAGCTACTTATAAAGAAATCGCAATTAAGCAGGGATAGGTTATAACAATAGAGCCTCATTAGTCTAAAATACCTCTGTGCATGTTCTAATGAGGAGCTTAACACATTGTACAAACAGCACCTAATGAAGTTAATGCCACCCTTGGGAGTTGAGTAACAGTAGACCTGTTTTTACAATTACATTAAGTGAAACTTGAAGATGTGCGGGTATTTGGGGAAGGTTAAAAGAACTTGACTGATTTCAATCTAGTCTCTGTTACCAATTAATGCAGAGTGTTTAAAAAACCTATTGAAGCCATGCCATTCAAATAAGTGAGGTACGGAAAACCTTCAAAACATCAGCTCTTCGATTTGACCAGCAATACAGGACTGTGTCACTGAAAACCGTTCTCCTTCAGATGAATTACAT
This sequence comes from Alauda arvensis, assembly GCA_902810485.1. Lineage (NCBI taxonomy): Eukaryota > Metazoa > Chordata > Aves > Passeriformes > Alaudidae > Alauda > Alauda arvensis. The sequence goes on along the minus strand of CADDXX010000170.1, from coordinate 860,939 downwards.
AAAGCTATGGTTTGGATCCATTTGCAGTAGATAATATTGCTTAAAGGAGCTGAGCCATGGTTATTTTAGTGTGCCCATGTCTGTATGCATTCCTCAGATAATGGTAGTGGGGTATAGGTTTTTAGCAATATTTTTTACAAATCTGTTTTAATTTTACAGCAAATGTTCCTATCCCTTGAATGAGGGTGAACAAATTTAAAACAGATTAGTGCAGCAAAGTCAACAACTTTGTATCAGTATTARTATGTCTAGAAATTTGTATCACTAATTAGTATATCTAGACACATCATTGAAAATAAAAGGAAGCTCTTTTAAAATCTTTACTAGATCTAGCATTATATAGCAACCGTTTTTTACTTTTCAGTGCTAACATAGTTTATTATTRAAAATTAGAGGAATTGAAATATTCATCAGATCATTAATTTCTAGAGTGCTGTGAGCAATAAGATATGTGGTAAGCTACCGGGTAAGCTAATAGCATAAGAAGTTGTTGATTTATGCAGAACAGTCTTTTATGTTGAAACCTATGTTTTGTAGGTCAGTTTGCTATGCCAAGGTATCAATTTGTTATTGGTARTACAGTAGTGCCCTACGTGAACAAAGGCTGTTTATGCTTAAACAGAAGACATATCCCAGTGTTCCAGTAAAACTGGAAACAATGTGTCAAGGCTTTTAACATCTTTAACTTCACTAATGTTGCTTTCAGTTACTAGCAATTAAAAATTGTAATAAATATTGCCTATGAATTTACTGAATAATCTAATCTGGTAGTAAGTTATTTCTGCTAATGAAAGAAAATATCAGAAGTATTTTATTTTCTCCATTGTTAGTTTTCTTGGAAACCTTTAACATTTTTGTCAGTTTTATATCTGATTTAATTAAACTTTGGCAGTCATAGTTTGAATCAATTTTGGTTCAGAATCAGAATTGTTACATAGTTTAAGAAGTTTATATTTTATGCCTACCATTCTAAGGCTATGTCAGTCCTATGTGATGGAATCACAGAATCACAACAATTGGAAAAGACCTCCAAGATCACCAGGTCCAACTTATGCCTGAACATCATCACGACAAACAAACCATGGCACTGAATGCCCCATCCAGTCTCTTCTTCAACACCTCCACGGACAGTGACTCCAACTCCTCCCTGATCAGTCCATTCCAGTGCTTAACAACCCTTTCAGTGAAAAACTTCTTCCTGAGGTCCATCCTCACCCTCTCCTGGCACAGCCTGAGGCTGCATCCTCTTGCCTTGTCTCTAAAACAATGTCTTTAAAAATGCTCTTAAAAGTCACAGTTTTATACTAGGTTCTAGAGGTGTGATGGTGACTTTGCATGTATAAGCAGTTTTCACCAGCAGATTTGCTTCCTGTGTATTGTTACTTAGGCAAGCACYGGTTTTGTTATTTATGTAAGATGTTGATGCTAACTTTTAGGTTCAGCCTTGTTTCTGAGCTTTTCATGAGAAACCAGAAAAAGTAGTTTGAAATGTGATTCTTCCATGACCGTCTGCAATTGCTGTCTTCAATGCTTCTCTGTGAACTTTATTTAGGTGTCCAGCAGTAAGAAACCTATTTTCTAAGTTCTAATGAATCTGCTAATGATTACACCTTCACTGTGTCTCATTATCACTCATTCTTCTGATACAGTCTGCTATATGTTAATGGCTTAGTGCTTTACACACTTTGTCCCTGCCCCCTTCAGTAAAATTGCCTTTTGACTCAACCTATTATTCTTTGCCTCCGAATCCTACATGTTTAACTTTGGTGTGTGTATGTGTGTGTAAAACTTTTTTTCCAGGAGAAAATTACCATCTTTTGTGGGTTAGCTGCCATTTTTACTCCAAAACTTCCTGAAAATACTATATATTTCCCCCCTTCCCCTCCCTGATATGCATTCAAGGTTTGTAGAAGTTAGACTGTTACAGRCTGTTATTTTGAAATTGAATGATGGAAAATGGAATAAGCCATTTGGAAAAACTATCTCTTTGTCATATTTATCAATGACTAAACYGGAAAAGGTTCAGGAAAAAAAGGTCATGGTCTGTTTCCTGCAATCTAGGTTTTGCTTTTATTTAATCTGCAATGTAAAGTATTTTCAAAGCTGACTATTTCTTTGAATTAATAAAATGAGAGGTCTCTTCCAGGCTATAAGTTAATATATGGTTGAATAATACGTATTATCACTATAGCAGCCTAAAATTGGGTTATTTTAGAGAACAAGAGCTAAAAAAGAGAGATCTCTAAGCCCACTGGGCCAAAGTTTAGTTTTCTATCTAATGTTGCCTCAAGAAAGAGATTTGATGGAGACCAGTACCATTCATGCAAATGGTGCGGGGAAAGCTGATATAAAAAGTTATTCTGAAACTTTGGGCTATTTTCTTATTGTTTTACAGTCATTGCTACCCCCAATGGTTCTTTTTTTTTTTTTTTTTTTTTAAATGACAAAAGCACTAAATACGTGGGCGAACAGCACCATCTAGCGGGTCTGGCCACTCCGGTGGCCCGTCCCGGGGGGCATTTGCTTTTCTCTTTCCGCAGAGCCGCAGTCCTGGACCCACACCTCTCTTGCTGGTGCTGCAGCTGCCAGTTCCCATTTCCTTGGTATCGGGCAAATGTTAGACTGTAGATCCAGCAGTCAATTTGCAAAGCATTGGACAGAAATTTAGTGCATGACTTTTCTACAGCTTGGGGCGAGTTCTTTAACAATTCATTGATTTAATTAATTGTTCTAAAACTATTCTGATAGCATATAAGTTTAAAGCGTCCATTTCAAAGTTCCCATTTGAGAAAGCTCTTGATTGTCTCTGCAGTGCATTTATGAGTATTAACAGAGCTCTTCAGCAATGGTCTTTCTTTCAAAGAAAACTTCTCCTGCTGTGAGTCATTCACCCTACTAAGTCTCATAAAGTGCCTTAAATGTAGATTATTTTTTGCAAGAATTTGAGTTACAGCTATTTTAAGTGGTTGAACCAAGAATGATGGAACAAACAACAAAGTTGATACATGAAGGCAGCCAGATGTCAAAACATGTGTTTCATAATTTACTTTTTGCAAGTTATTTGTTAGTTTTGGTGCAAAATCAAGAAATTCATAAACAGGAGGAAGTTTAATAATTTTCCGTAAATTTTTGTATATGGCTTTTATTGCTTGATGTTGCCTACATTACATGTCAATATTGCATTTTCTACATTTGAGATTAATGGATAGCAGATAACAAGTGTCCACGAGGTATGAGTATTTGTGAGATCCTGACACATAACCTGTATCTTATTTGTGATTGGGATGTTTGTTGTTTGTTATTTACAAGGGAGGATATCAAAGTTAAGGTGAAGAATTCATAGAAGCAGAATCATAGAAAAGTTGGGAGGGACCTTAAAGACCATCTATTTCCAACCCTCACATCACGGGTGGGGGCATCTTCCACTAGATCACATTGCTAAGGGCCCCACTCCAACCTAGTCTTGAACACTTCCAGGGGTGGGACATTCACATCTTCTCTAGGCAACCCATTCCAGTCCCTTGCCACCCTCACAGTAAATAATTTCTTACTTAAGAACAGATACACTTAATATTATTACACTTAATAATAAACCTGTTTCCCATTAAATCTCTGTCTCATTTCTTCGTATGTACAGATGCACTTGATTTTGATACTGCTTCCTTCCTTTGTAGCTCCCCTTAGTACTAAAGTTGAAGGAGTATGATAGTGGCAGAACATGTTGGCAGACTGAACCATTGGATGTAAACCTGCACAAAAATCTTACAGCAATATTCAGCTGGAAACATAGAGCATGCATAGCGAAATGAAATCTTGCTTGAAGGTGGAGAAAGAGATGTGACACAGTGTTGTGGTTTCACCCCAGCTATCCACCCATCCCCAGGCAGCCACTTGCTCATCCCCTGCCAGCAGAGAGAGAATCAGAGAGGTAAAGGTGAGAAGACTTGTGAGTTGAACTAAAGATGGTTTAATAGAGAAAAAAAACTATCCATGTACACAAGCAAAGCAAAAAAAAAACAAACTATTTCACTGCTTCCCATGGCAGGCAGGTGTTCAGCCATCTCTGGGAGAGCAGGGCCCCATCATGTGTAACACTTGCCTGGGAAGCAAATGCCATACTCCAAATGTTCCTCCCTTTCTGCTTCTTCCCTCCAGCTTTATGTGCTGAGCATGATGTCACATGGTCTGGAATATCTCTTTGGTCAGTTGGGGTCACCTGTCCCAGCTGTGCCTCCTCCCAGCCTCTCATGCACCACCAAATTCCTCACCCCCATGGAAGTACAGACAGAAGAAAATGCCTTGGTTCTGAGTAAGCCCAGCTCAGCAATAAGAAAAACATCTCTGTATTATCAACCCTATTTTCACACCAAATTCAAAACACAGCCCCATATCAGCCACTGTGAAGGAAAGTAAATCAACTCTACCCCAGCTGAAACAGCACACACAGTCCCAAAGCTGATACAGAAGTACATACAGTGCTAGTTGGTATCAGCAAGAAATACTACTCATTGAGTACTTGAAATTATATGTGGAAGTGACTACATCTTACATTATGAAAATTCAGTGCAAGCTCTTCATTATAATTCTTTATGGGAGGAAAAATATTTGTGTGATTTTCTTGTTTGGCTTTTGCATTTTCAAAAGAACTCCTCATGTCTTGGCTAAAAAAGAACCCAAACCCGCTTTTAGATTCTTTAGGACCTAAAGTATCTGAACAACATTTTTTAWATTACACTTTCTTGAAGGAAATGGATAGAAGAGAGGTCAGAAATACCATTTTTGGCATAAAATATGCCGAAGTGTTCTACTTTACCTTCTTTTTACCTACATCTATCTGTTTCTGAACTCATGACTTTGGAAGGCTTCTGCAGTGTTTGACTTTATTTTCTAATTAGAAGACTGAATTTTTATGCCAAATTTCTCTACACAGTGAGCAGTTGTACCTCTTGCCTTCAGATAGTCATGAAGTCCATAGGTAGGGTTCTGGATAGCTGGAATAGCTGATTGTCTATATTTGCATCATATTTAAACTAGACATTTTGTGCTTTTGCTTATTAAGAATAAGCTTTGTGGTCTTGAGAAACAGTACTGCAGAAATTAAAACAAAGATTGAGTGTGCTTAAGCTCTGTTTCATCCTAAGTGCTAACTTTCATGATTCAGTTATATAGATAACAGGACCAAGTATCTTTTTAGTGGACATTATGTGTCCTGTCATGGYTCCTTTGAACTTGACAGAGCTAGGGTGTTGAGGCTGGAGGAAACTTTGCTTCAAATTTTCCTAATCTGACTATTAGTATATTCTTTCCCTCTGTTAAATTACATCCTTATTCTTGTAGGTTTCCTTCTTCAAGCAGCTTTTTTGCTTGTAAGAGGTTGCAGTCCTTTTGCCACTAAAGAAGAGAATATCTAGTATCCTCTTGATTTTTTCCTGAGGAAAGTAGTTCTTTAGATATTTCAGTGTTAAAAGTAAAGTCTCACCCACTGTATCTTTTGTTGCTGTTGTTATGGTAACAACTGGATGAGCTAGTGCGTCCGTAGAAAGACTTGGATGTGTTTTGATTTCCTATTATGATTGATTTTATTGTATGAAGCCTTTGTGTGCAGGAAGGCAGAAGGGCACTTCTTTCTGTCAGCACACTTCTTTCAGACAGAACACCATTGGCAAGAATGAACTATTAATTTTGATAACGCTACCAATGTTACTTATTGAATTGACTTCATTGTAGTAAAGACAAAGCTCTTCCCTCATCTGCCAGTCAATCAAAATGCAGGCGATTGTGTGCTATTGGCAAATTCGCCTTTCAGCTCATCCCAAACCATGGAAATTAAATCCAAAGTGTGCAGATGGTGATATGTAATCTCCAAGGCCTGTTATAAAGCTAGGTAAAACTGCTAGCTGAACATGTCTGTGTTCACTTATCCTCAGAGGAGCTTCAGCTGGAATATGAAATTCATGATGCCTTGCTTTTATTCCAGAGTTCAGAATACTTAGTATTTAAAAGGTTAAAGAGTATGTTGGTGAAATGTGCAAGGAGTGTAGTGAAAAAAGCAAAGCTGTCCTGGCCTGTGTTGCTTCTATTGAGGGTACATAGCAAAGRCTGCACTGAGTCCTGTGTTGCTTTTCTGATTTTGGGCAATGTAGTATCAAAAATACATGCCTTCCCTGCGAGGCTTCAGCTTTTATTTTTGATATCTCATTCAGTGTCTGTATGGTTGTTTTGTTCCTTTGGATAAAAAATGTGCTCTTGCTGTACTGAACAGAGCAATAGTCTCTTCAATATATGGTTAGAAATGCCATTCTAAACTGAACTAGTGGCTGGCTACATCTGTAAAATGTTTCTGTATCTGAAAATACAACTAATACTGACAAAGAAAAGGTAAAGAATTTGAAAGGAGGCTTTTTAATAGTCTGTACAAATGTATGGTTTGTGTAATTGAAATCCATTTTTTCAATCAAATAGTTCTATACCTTGGATGATCAGGAGTGGGATTTCATTTTATTAGAAATTCTTATTCTTGAATCTTCATATTTCTAGGATATGATTTCAACAAAATAAAAGACAGAAGGAGAACACATATATAGCTGCATGCCCTAAAACACAGTAGTAATCAGTAAATCTCTAGGTTGAACTACTCAGATGCCTAAGTGCTGTAACTGAGTATGGCACTATAGATAGGTTCACAGGATGGAGGGGTGTCCTTTTAAACCTACAGAGGAAACAACTGTTGCAAAATAATGCTGAAATCCTTAAGTCTATTAGGCCCTATGCCTTGGTGCCCTGTTGGGAAAGTATGGGGGCCAGAGCTTGGGCCCCTTGTGCACCAGTTACAGGGCTGCACTTGTGCTGCATCAGAACTGCAACTTCTAGACACTTCACCTTGTACCTACCTCAGGTGATGCCAGATTAAAAGAAGGTTGACATCCATTGAGGGATACTGAGAGGAGATTAGCTCATTTGATCAGAACATGGTGTTAATAACATCAAGGTTTGTGGGTGCAATCCCTGTATGGGCCATTTACTTACAAGCTGGACTTGATGATCCTTGTAAGGTCCCTTTCAACTCAGAATATTCTGTGAGTTTGTATGTGAGGTAAGAGGGTCTGTGCTAGTTCCTGGAGAATCTACAAACCTGTGTATGCATATGAATCTAGGAGGGGTGTGTGTGTGTCTGTAGGTAAAGTCATCAGCTTCACCAGAGCACTCCTCTTAACAGAAGAAATGGATTCTGCTGGTGCTTTGGTAATCAGTGCATGTTTAGAAATGCTTTTCTTCCTTGAGGGATGCTAGACCAGCTTTACAAGGTGCTTTATTGTCCCATTCTGGTGGGATAGGAGAAGCTGAGTCTTTCAGCTGAAGGGACTCATCTTGGGCAGAAGTAGATAATGTTTTTTCCTGGAGATGGCTCCCATTCAGGTTGTCTGGTCAGGGTTAGAGCAGAGTGATTCGTAGTCACAGACATTTCCCTGGGCAGCTGGGCTTGGTCCTGCCAGACAGCAAATGCCAAGGAACTGGCGCTGGCTGGCTCCAGGTTCCAAGGGGAAGTTGTCAAATGTCACCATGATGCTTCATGGTGGTGACATTGCAGCCTGGAGCTTGTGTCCTGGCATGCTGCAGCAGCAAGAGGGAAAGATGACAAATAGCAGATATCACTTTCCATTTCCAGAGCTGCAGGTGTTTGGACTCCGGAGTTGAGCAGTAAATCCAGCTGTTGTGAAATGCTGTAGGCAATGTCAGGGCAGTGCAGAGTCCTGCTGTCTGTAAGAGATGTTGGCCAGGGATGAAGAGGGAAGACTGCAGCATTAGGTGTCAAGTTCCCCACTGTGAAAGTTACCCAGCTGGGCACCTTTCCCCCATGCAGAAGTGTCCCTGTCATTTTTGCTGAAGTGGTGGCTTTGAAGCTCCTGCTTGAGAGTCTCTTGAGCCAGAGTTTTGATGGACAGATCTTCTGCCTGTGCCCAGCCTGTTGTGGTTGTGGGGTGGCTCCTAGCCTGGACATTGGAATTTATGCTGCACAGGCAAGTCAGGCTAGGAGGAGCATCTGGGATTTGGGCACACAGTGGCCCTGGCATGGCCAGAGCAGGGGCTGCTCTGTTTCGTGGGAAGCAATGTATGCCTAAAGGGAGGCAGAGGCTTGCAGAGCTCCTGTGTCTGACTGCAGGCATAGAAAGTTGTGAAGACTCAGCTATGATGAACAACATCTCCAGTTCCTTCTCCGTGAGCCTTACAAGAGTTCTGGAATTTCAGTAGCATTCCTTTAGTCCTGTGATGCTTCCAGATTTCAGCAGCCTCCCTATGTCTGCTCTGTAGGAGCAAATGGGTTTAAACCCTTAAGTGCATTATGCAAGCAATCCAAATGTGAGAAATGCAATGTCTGCCTCCAATTTCTTTGCATGAGATCCTGTGCTTTCGTTTTATATTTAAAATTCAGAAAGCAAGTTGACAAAATATTTTATGTCTTAATTTTAAATTAAGCACTTGCTACTGGARAACTCAATTTGTGAATGTTATCATTTTGGACTGTTCACACATGCAGAAGCATACACACACTTATTCACTCTTTGTCATAACCTTGAAGTTTTTTTGGACAGTCTACATTATTTTCTGACAGCTGCTACTTTATGAACAAGTCCTAATACTTCATTGAAACTTATWACTTCATTACCACAATATAATTTTAATAACCATATTAAGCCTCAGTAGCTCTGATCTGATCTGMCAATGACTTGCATGTGTATTATATTATTTCATTATTCTGTGCAATGTCTGTTTTCCTACATAGTATTTTCAGAATGCTTTTCCCAAATTAGTACTGTAACGACAGATTCTTATTCAATAGAGTGACTTCAAAACTTAATTTATGTGCTAGTCTTTTGGCATAGAGTCTAAAGATATCGCAAGAAAGTGAAGAGGAAAAGTTGGGTCCAAAACAGGAGAGCTACAGTTTGTTGCAAAATATGAAGGAGTCGTTTCCTTGCATTTATGAAGCACCAGTTGAATTAGTATTGATTGTGATATTCAAGTGCTTTTAAAACTGCAGGTGCCACAAAACCTGGGACAGAAAAAGGCCTGTCAGTGTTCACAGCATGTGTGGTATCTCTTTATTGAGTAGCACAATACTCAATTAGTAGTACTGAAGAATGAAAGACATTGAATAGTAGTGGCTCTACTGTCTTGCTCTCCTCAGGAGCCATTTGTATCCCTTCTTGAGTGTTTGCAGGACAATTCCTTGACTGCTGCTGCAGTAGAGCTGCAGATCACAGGCAAACAAGTGTGAAAGTTTGCTTTTTTATCTTAGAATTGTCTGAAATTGAAACTGCATAAACCATCTCATTTCTGAACGATTACTGCATACCACACATGGTAGTGTGCTAAGACATGTAATAATAATAATAATAATAATAAAAAAGCTTAGAAAAATAAATCATGTTTGACTCTGCAAATGGAAGCATTAAGTGATATTGCAGGTTTTCAGGAATCATTTGCTCTAGTGACATGGTATATCTGACAGGCTTCCTACTCTGCAATGGCTTTCAGTTACCTGAAAGGATGGGTTCTGTAGAGTCAGCTTTACATGTAAGCTGACTTACTTAAGAACTTGAAGAATTGGTGTTCTTTGCAAAAAACTTGGAAGATGTCATTCTACTGATCAGATGGAGCAAGACTTAAGCTGCTGATTCTGTTTGCAGCATGTATTCAAGAAAAGAAAGGATACTGAATGAAAACTCTGAAAAGCCAAGTATGCTTCACGAAACAGCTACAACCTGGCAGATAGTGGCTTTGGTACATTTGGTACATAATGCCTGAAACTGTAGAGATGATTTGAAAATTTGGAACACTACAGTCAAAGAAACTGTAGTGTATGACATGTGGAGATCTAAGCTGTTGTCCAGAAAAAAATTGCATTGGTCCTTACACCTTTACCTATAGTGTGGAAAAAGCTTATATTAGTACTTAAATTTACAAACCTTAGCAGAGTTTGCCTAGTGTGGAAAAAAACCAGGAACTACAGTACAACTGTTATAAGGTTACTCTTTAAGTGTAAGAGAAATTCCTCATGCTTAATGTGGTGTGTAATGTACTGAGTCTTTAACATTTTTGCTTGGAGTTTTAGTTGGTTGTTTTTTGCTTTTGTTTTAATATCAGCTGTGGATGTCTAGTGTCCTGACAGACCAGTAGTTTTAGTAATACTGTGGGAATTCACTGGCGCAGAAGAAAAGTTTATTTGTTTCCAGAGAYCAATTTTATATCCTGTGAGGCAAGCAGGACTTAACTCTTATGATCAAGTAGGGAATTGGGACAGATGTTACATGAAAAAACCCTAGACAAGATAACACCTGTTACTAGATAAATATGTAAATGTGCCTGACAACTTTCAGGGAACACTTGTAAGGCACAGCCTGAGAATATCTGCCTATGGTAAAGAACGCAACCAGGGCAGTAACAAAAACAAAAGTATAAAAGCTAAAAGCTAGGTGGCTTCAGTTCTAAATAAAAGAAACCCAAAAAACAAACTGAGCCCCCCAAAAATCCAGCAGAAAATCCCAGTAAATGGAATGGATTCTCCAAAAGAGAATACTGCAAGTGTGGAAGAAGGCCATAGACTCCTCACTGTGCATGGGATAAAATTTGTCCAGTTAACATTTCCTGCAAAGAAGAAATAATTGTGAGAAGAGAGCTTAATTATGACTTTTTAAAAATTTATTTAGGCAACTTGTTTCGACTTTAGTTTCCAAGCCTCTCAAGGTACAGCACAACTTCATGTGTAAGTAAGTGGACAGTCTCTTAGAGGGTGCTTTTCCTACTCTATTTTGAGCAGTCAGTATACTTGCACAGTGTACTGAACAGYAGTGATGTTAACAAGAAAACAGTAATAAAAATTTGGAGTATGAGATCACAACTTTCAAAAATTTGTGGAGATTAAGTGATATGTAGACAGGAGTATTTGATGACTGAGGTAGAGAAGAGAGGACTTAAAACTAAGACAAGTGAAACTTGTCCTTGAGAATTTAATTTTCATTGCACAAAGTCTTAGTGAAATTTTTATAGGTCACTCAAGCCAAACTCCTGCAAACAAACCAAACAGAGCGACCCAAAAATCAGAGCTCCAAGCCAAAATCCTCCTTAATTATTTGCATGTTACTTCTAACCCTGAACATCCCAGTTCATATACATGCTGAGATTTCACAATTGAACTTCAGTAAATGGAAATTCTGTCCCAAAAACTTAAAAAAAAATCCCAGTACTAACTGGGAAAAGTTTGTCATCATAGCATAAACTTTGACTTCCATGCTTTCATTTATCATCAGTAAAAGCAAAGGAATCATAATGCTCCTTTACCTTGTGGTATATTAAGAGGAGCACACTAACACATGATAGGTGACAAACACGACTTTCACACAGAAGTTAGCAACTCACAGCATCACAGAATATTGCTTTGGAAGGGACCTGTGAGGATCATCAAGTCCCACTCTTGGCCTGTATGGGGACTGTACCCACAATCTTGATGTTTTTAGCACCAGGGTCTAACAAACTGAGCTTATCTCAGGATCAATATTCAGAATAAAATATGAGGAATATACTAAAATGTGAGTCTGTGCTGAGTAGTAAAAGCAACATTACAGGTCTGAATACTTTCTATTCAATGAGCATCAGCATCCCAAGCTACTCACATGATTGTCTTGTGGAAAGAAATTTGATTTGTAATTAAGGCTACTGCTGCACACAAGGTACAAAAACTTGTCCACCTGAGCCTCTTTGCTTCTATCACAACTGATATAAACAAAATTCTGAACAGATATGGGGAACTGGAAGAATATTTTCTTTTGGTAAGTCTTAAATTCTCCCTAGTGAAGTCTTGGTTAAGGGGATCCAACTCTTTCCACTGTTGTGAATATTTTTGTCTAAAGGCTCTTCTGGAAGACACAGGAACCCCTTAAAGAGTGCAGCAGTCTCTTCTGGGATAGGAAAAGTGTGTGTACCCAGTATGCCACAAGGAAGATGACCCAAATTCTGAGTGCAATTATTCTTGCTTGAAAGAGATAGGAGAGATAATGAAATAGGGAGGAGGTGCTGATATCTCTCTCTGCCTAATCTGCCTGTGAGAATGTCATATTGGCTCACAGTCTTCAAAACTTATGCATGAATTATAGTAAAGTTTCTAGATAATATGCCTTTCTGTGTTATTTCTCTAAATGAGGAGAGGCAGCAGTAAAGATAGCTGAATAAAGGGGACACATGGTGATCCAGAGGAGAGAATCTGGGTTTCTAACATGGRTTGGTGTTGTGTCTGGAGCACTCCAGGTGCTATGTCATATATTAGGACTATTAGCGACCCGGATGCTATAGCTTTTTGAGGGTATTTTCTTTGCATGTTTTGTTTCCTTCTGAGATTGCAATTCAGTGAGTGAGAATCATATATGAACAAGTTAATGTTGATACCTACTTGGCAGTTTACTCTGCCAAGTACACTAGAAAAATCAAAAGCAAGAACCTTGAAACATTTTTAAGGATGAAGGAAAAAGGCACCATGCAATTCAGCTATCTTTAAGGTACTGCTAACCCCTACTGGGTTTTACTGTTGCCCGTGGCTCAGAAGCTGTTATATTAGGTTGTTTATGTTGTCATTTTTCACATACTTTAATAACTACTTATCGCTTTGAAATCATAGCCTGAAATGCAGTGGGGGATTTTACTGTAACTTAATATAACTTCACATGAAATTTTTGAAAACCTATGATAGCTGTAAAGTCCAAGGGAAAAATTCTGTTATATAGTTAATTTAAAATGAATTTATGTTTCCCTAAAAAACAAAGTTGTAACATCCAGCCAACCACCCGTTAAAATCTATATGGAAGAAAAGGGTCTTAAAGCAAGAGTGAGTAATGTTAGCCACATTATCTATATAACTGCATAAGAACTCAATGGATTTCTTTTCTGAAACTTCTATTGCTTTCAGTTTAAAGCAAGGACTATAAACACTGAATTCCAGCTTGATTCTGATGACTATTACAGGAATTTGGGCCTAGAGCTCAACTTTCTTACAAGAAAACCCAGTTCTAGTTTCCTCTCTGTTGTTTTTGCTCTTAGAGTTGATCAGGCACCTTCATAATTCCTCAGCTGAAGAACAAAATGTTTTGGGTATAGAGCATTTTTTATTTTTTTTATATTTGGTCTGCTTTACTTGGACAAAAATAAGAGGGAACCTGAAATTTTCCCCAGATCATGGTGTAATTATGCCATCTACTGCTGCATTTCTGGAATCACATTTGAATAGTTTGCCTAAGTGAGAAATACCACCATGGGCAATACGTAGTATTGTAGCAAAGAGAATGGCTTGGCATGAGAAAGCATTGATTTGTAGCTTTAAGTGAGACACTGAACAATGATCAGGTGTCTTGTGCTCCTTTAATCCTGTCTTCCATGGGCGAAGTCCACAAATACTGACATGGAACTGCATCATGTCCTTCATTTTCATGATTCAGTTCCAGAAAACAGAGGTAATATCCAATTTGCAAAGAATATATGCCATAAATTGGCAATCTGCTGGGATTTAAAGGTTAGCAAAACACAGTTTGGATGGAAAAGTCACTGAGAATCAAAAAGGAAAAGAGGGCTCCCTGCAGTATGAGACATTTTTACCGTTGTGCTGTGTGATGTATGCCCTGAAATAATTCATGTTTCTTTTGCTGTATTAAATGTTATAGTTTTTGATCATATAAACCTAAAATTTTCTCTCCATAAAAATCAGGTCCGAGATCTTGGAATGTACATCTTGAGATTGTATCATTGCTGCCAGTAAGACGGGAGACCAGGATTTGCAACAGGAAGATGGGTGGACTCACAAATCAGATCGGTATCAGACCGGTGATGAGAGCAGTTACCAAGACCATCAGCACCGATGCCAAGGATTGTCACCCTGAATTTTTAAGCCTTCTGATAAGTTGTAGCTTGGAGTCAGTTTTCCCATGGTTTTTCATGTAAATAACAGGTGTTGTTTTCTAACTAGCTTGGATGTTTACGTTCTTCTTAGTGGGATGGATTTCCTTGACAAGCATGTCTATTAGCCAGTGTGTGTGTAGAGGTAGGAATTTTCTCACCCAATTAGAACCTTTCCCTTTTCCTGTATATAATAACCCCGATTTTATTAAAGATCTATTTTCTTTCCYCTCATGATTGCTGTGTCATGCTGTTCTTKTGTGTAGCAGCGTGACATCGGATAACATCTGAATAGAACTCCTTGGAAATTTCATCAAACACCCATCTCGGTCTGGAAAACTATTCAGCAGTCCAGCAACGCTGAAAAGATTTTGGATGAATATGCAACGAGGACTGTACACCGAATAGACTGCTGCAATATGGCCTCCGGGCAGAAAAACTGTATAAGAACTGGCTGCTCCGAGCAGTGCAGGGCAGTAGAGACTGTATACGTGGTTCACCCAGCACTGATCCCAGCCTCGGCTCTGCCTTTTGTTGTGGCATCCCAGCATTTTGTCATTTGACTTTGGAATAAATTAATTTGATTCATTAATTGGACATTCTAATATGTTTCATTTATAACATGTGCTTTTGACCCTGACTGGATACCAGAGTTCCACCAAGCAGCTATATCACTCCCCTCCTCAGCTGAACAAAGCAGAAAAAAAGTAATAAAAAGCTCATGGGTTCAGATAAGAACAAGGAGATATCACTCAGCAATCACCATCACAGGCAAAAGAGACTTAAGGAAATTAATATAAATTCTTGCCAAGAAAATCAGTGGAGTAATGAGAAATAAAAACTAAATTGTAAAACACTTTCCCCACAATAGTCCCTTCTTCCTGGACTTAATTGTAATCTCAGTTCTCTCTACCTTTTTCCCTCCAGTGATGCAGAGGTACAGGAAATGGAGCCCGCAGTTCATCACAGTTGTCTCTGCTGCTCCTTCCTCTGCGGGGGGAGGACTCCTCACATTTTTCCCCTCCTCTGGTGTGGGGTCCCTCTCACAGGAGGACCTGTGAACCTCCACGACCTTTTCCAATGTGGGTCCTTTCCACAGGCTGCAGTTCTTAACTGCACCAATCTGGGTCCATTTCCACATGGTGTAGTCCTTCAGGAACAGACTGCTCCAGTGGCTCTCAAGTCATGCCAGCAAACCTGCTCCAGCATGGGCTATTCTCCCTGTGGGACCACAGGTGCTGCCAGGACCCTGTTCCAGTGCAGGTTTCCCATGGGTTTAACAGCCTCTTTAGACATCTAACTGCTCTGACTTGGGCTCCCCCAGGGGCTGCAGGTGAATCTCTGCTCCACCATGAGCTTCCATGAGCTGCAGGGGCACAGCCTGACTCACCATAGTCTTGGAAAATCTGTCCTCTGTCACCTGGAGCATCTTCTCCCACTCCTGCACTGACCTTGGTGGCTGCAGGGYTGTTTCTCTCACATGTTCTCAATTGTCTTTCCCAGTTGCTATTAAGGAGCAGTTTTTACTTCCTTTTCCCTACTTTATTGCAGTGGTGCTACCATTGCAGCTGTTGGACTTGGCCTTGGACAGTGTTGCAGCAACAGTGGTGGTCTGTCCTAGGTTGCAATGTAAGATGTGCCCAAAGGATGTATTCTATTACCATCTTCATGGGTTGTTGCAACCAGGTGGGGCAGTGTTTTCCCTGCCCCCTCCCTCTGGACTATCTGCTGTTAATGGCCCATCAATGCCCTGGTCAATGACTCACAGGTRACTCCCCTCGGGAGCCATCTCTGCTTAATGGACAATCAAGGACCCATTGTCTGACTCATAGAGTGATATCAGCCCATTGTGAGATGCTCTGCCCAGTGGGGAGGAGCCAAGCATTCCCACCTGGATATAATCTGGAGATTGGGACAGCACAGGCACCGACTGGATTCCCAGAGGACAGGAGCTGCCAGATCTTTCTACAGGATCACYRCTTCAAMAAGACTGCTTCATTYGGACTGCTACCACTACCCTAACGAACAGGGTGTCAGGTTGTATTCTAACTCTGCCAAGGGTCTTTTGGTTTRTTCCTTTTACTATTATATTTATTTTATAGTTTTCCTATTAARTTGTATTTCTGACTTAGTCTCTCACTGGTTTTGCTTTCAAACCAGTACATGGTCTCATAGTGAGCTGGAACTGGTTCTGTTGGACATTAGTGGAGCTCCTAGCAGCCTCTCACAGAAACCACCCCTCTATAGTGCTGCTACTAAAACCTTGCCATGCCAATCAAACAAAATGTAAWTAAAATAATTCACATAACACTTTCTATAGGACAGCTACTCACTTCTGTTCCCCATTCCAACTCTTTTTACTTGATTATTTTATTTTGGATTTAATTAGAGGATCAATGTGATCCTGTTACTGCCTGTCTGCCATAGACGAGTGCCCAGTCTGCAGTCAGATTGGCATGGTTATAGGCACTGTCTTACATTTCTAAAAATCCTGGATGTAGGTTTTTTTGTAGTCATGTAAGTAGAGCTTTAAACCTCTAGGAGCACCATTTTCTATTGACAATGGCGTCCAATTCTTCTGTGTACATTTAGGGTTTTTTGGCCACTTTCTTCTTCACCCTTCTAGACTGAGTATTCCAAGCCTTTGATTATTCTTTTTGCCTTTTCCAGCTGGTTCCCATCTTTCTTGAATGAGTGCKCAGAGCTGGGCATGATTCTCTTGCTGAGGGCAACTCAGTTGCTTAAATGAGTGAAGCAGTTCACATGGTTGACAAAACTTACTCCAATTACATATTTCCTCTTGGATCACAAAATACACTGGTTAATTCCTAGATCTCTTTCTGCAGAACAGCTATGCATGGAGTAATGTGTTTTCCTATGTCTGTGAATGGATTACCTCTAAATGTAGAACTTTGCATTTGCTGTTATTGAGCAGTACCTAATTTCTGTTGCAGTCAGGAAGAATTCAGTTAATTATGATTTGGAATTCTAACTCTGATCCTTATTGATGTTACCTGTAACAAATTTAGTAACCATACCTATTGTTTCTTTCATCCAGGTTGGTAAAGAAATGCTGAATAGTTTTGGGCTTGGGACAGACTCTTGTAAAACCTCACTCCATACCCTGATCCAGCTTGTCAGTAACCTGCTGGTACTTCTGCCATTTAGCTTGTCTACATGCTACTTTCTCTTAACTTGCTTTCTTAATTATCACAAGAAAATAATCTGGAATGGTTTTGTAATCAAAGCTTAAAGTCAAGGTATTAGCACTTACTTTATTCCCATTCAGGAGGACCTATGCCCTGAAAGGAGGAGAAGTGCAAATAGTTTGGTGCTATTTGCACCTCTGTGGTGCTTCAGCTTTCTTGCTCTTCTTTTTTCTAGAAATCAGAGGTAAGCTCATAGGACTCAGATTCCTAAATTCTACCCTTTATTTTCCCCTGTTTAAAAGTTGTCACCAAGCGGTTTTTCTGTCCTCTTGTCAGTTTTCAGAGCTTGTCCAGGTCTTTTATATAATCTGAAGCATAATTGCTGACTTGTTCTTGAATTGCTTTCTTTGTCCTTTTGCAAACACTTGTTTTAGGWCTGCAAGGTGGGCCAATAAACTGCCCATTGCTGGCAAGGAAGCAGGTTTCTCTTCTCTGCCCTCAGCTTGTGTGTGCTGTTAGGTTGGCTCCACCACTCACAGAGGCACTGGCCTCAGTCTGTGCAATAATGTATTTCAGCAGCACTACCAGCTTCAAAACATCCAGCATGCTCTTTGCCCTGCTGGAGTTTTTACCTTTCTGTCACTTGGATTAGTTATGTGGTCATGGTTATAAACAGTGATTGCATCCCAAGTGAGGGAGGAGGCAAACTGGTATTAAATATACCAGTCAGTGAGCACTGCAAAGCAGTGCTTCCTCTTCACTGTGTATGAAGCCAGCTCTTTAAATGCTTGTCTTTGTATTGAATTACTTACCAAGTAAGTTTAGTTTCTCCTTAACACTTCAAAGATTGGCCTTTCCGTATTTTCTTCTCATCTTTTAAAAATGACTAGTGGTAATGAATAATATAAGCTAATTTCTACTCTGGGTTTTCTTTTTAAAATTGCTGTGAAACTGAAATAACCAAGTCAGTGTTTCCCAAGCTTTACTTATCTTTCCACTGCACTGTGATAACTTACACCAATGCCCTTTAAAGGTCACCAGCTCTCCTCMTTCCCTTCTCTTTTCTAGACATCCATCCCACTAGACCTCAGCAACCATGGCTGTAGGGTTATAGAAGTCTGCTTACCTGAAGGCTATTGATTTTTTCCCATGCTTTCCTTCCTRAAAACCAGAAATGTTATTTTTATTTTGTATCCTCATTCTAAGTTGCTTTCCACATTCATTCTCTGTCACTTCAAAACAGAATTTCTGTCTCATATTTGTATTTAAATGGTCCCCTTTTGTATGGGAAGAGCTAGACAATATCCTGCTCTGTTCTACCGTTAAACATTGAAATTATCATCATATTTGTGCCTGAGTGACACTGATAGTGCTCACAAAAAGCACTGTGAATTCTGACCTTGCCAGCCAAATTGATATTAAATTTRTTCTGTGTCACCTTTCCTGTTTTCTGCTTGTATTATTTAGCACTTTTTGGTTACTTGGCCTGTTCCATAATTTGGATGTAAAGCAAGTGTGCACATTTTTGATATTATAAAGCTTTTTTTTTTTTAAAAGAAGATACATTATTCTAGATTTCACATCCAGCAGGTATCAAATAATAATAAATATATAGTAGTGTTCTATACAATTGTGTTTATTCTCCACACAATAGGAATAGAATTGTCTTTCCTTTCTTTCAGGGCCCATTGCAAGATCTGTTTGTAACAGAGTACAAAAGAGGAAAAGAGGAAATACATGACTGAATTATTTCCTTGTTTTTGTAAAAAATGTTTAAAGGATGCCTATCTTGTTATTATTGTGCAGGTAAGAAGGGCAGCAAAATAGATATTCTTGTTTCTCGTGAATTCCACACAAACAATGAAAAATAAATAATGGAATATTCAGTTCTTCACTTCTTCATGATTTTGAATTTAGCTACTGGTATAAAGTTCAAGAGTTTAGAAAACCCAGGACTCTGCCAGACCAAAATGTAGTAAATCTTCCTTATGGCTATGAAAGTCACAGTGAAAATACAGGGCTGGAAAAAAAAGTATTAAAACATGGGTCTCATGAGCCTGTCYGATCTTACTATCTACCATATGGCAAACCAATTTATATAAATTAAAGACAGCACTATCTTTTAATATAATCAGGATCTATACAGATATAAATGTATTTATATGTATATCAAAATATACAAGTTTACCTTGACTACATTAAAAGATGGTCCTGCCTTTGATTTATGTCAGCCACTTTGTCCTTTATGCACAGYATCTGGATACAAAGCCATCTTAAAAAAACCTGCAGGTGTTAGAATTCATTGGACATTGGAGTATTATGTGTATTATGCATGAATATATTTGTGCATTATATTCATGTCTGTGTCAGGGAGTGCTTCTGTGGCTTCTAGGAACCATAATCTCAAACCCCCATAAAATACGGGATGAAATCTGTGAATTGCTAGAGCAGCAAAATGTGTACATATGTTAATATGTTTAATTCATATTAATTTGAAAGATAGCTTTCATAAAGACATAACTAGAAAAATGAGAAAAATGTCACACACTTGAGGAAAAAGCAAAAGCACAGAAAAAAGGTTGACCAAAGTGCTGGTGTGTGTTTTTCTTTAGCAGTGTATTGGCTTTTCCCCTGCCTTCTGCAGTGCTGTGTTTTGTCACATCTGCTGACTGCCAAGATATATATTGAGCAAAATAGGGAAAACATGGAAGTGGCTCAGTTGAACCTATCAATAAGCTGTTAGTGGCTTCAGCAGATGTAGGGATTGATCTTTTTCCCATTCATCTAGATGAAATAAAACTCTAATATATTTTCTAGTAATCATGAAGCAGGCCTGGAAAATCACTGCATTTCAAGACATGAGAAGATTTTTTCTAACTTACTAGGAACTTTTTTTAGGCGAGAGATCTTTCAGTTGCTGTTACCAAGGGTTACCTATGAGAGTTTATTTCAGTTCTTGTTTGTTTCTCTAGTTGTTCATTTTGCTTCACTTTAGCAAGTAAGTAGTTGAAAGAGCCAGTTATGGTAGTGCAGTTGGGATAACATGAGGTTGCTTTCTTTTAACACTTAGCCTACATCACAGTTGTCTCTCAATCTGTTCCCTCTTAATCACCTGCTTCACACAGAGAAACAGCAGAAAATTACTGCTTTGTACATGAGCATGCATGGGTGTGAAACCCACATTCTCACTTCTAACATGCAGCCACTTCTTGTACTTGAGCAAAAGCAACCTGTTGAACATCTATGATTCTTTCTTCCGCTTCATTTATTTGCCTATTGCTGTCTGTAATTGAATGAGGATATGAATACATTGAGTTTTTCTGGTTGTTCTGACTGTTTATTTCAAAATAGCTAGGGATATACATATTTCCCTCCCTCATATTTTTAAAACAGACATTGAGAGTTTTTGCACGTGGATACATTTGCCTGTAACTGTCAATGAGAATTGAATTACACAGCAGGTTGCTCACTTCAGAAGACCATAGATACAGTGAGGTGGATAGGTTTATGGACCTTTTGCCTAGGCAGTGGTTTCTTATACCATAACACTAGTGCTAGAAAGATAGGAAATGAGAAATGTTTGGCTTGATCTTTTAATCAAAATGCTGTCCAGTTTCGTGGAAATTAATACAATTGTTTTGTGAGCTGAAAACAATTTGGAAGTCCACAAGCTGGTGAAACTGTGAGTAAAACCTTAAACCACTTAAGGAGAAGATTGTTACTTTTCCTTTTGAAAGGTGAACCTTTCACCTCCAGCTTGTCACTTAAATAGAAATAATTCTTTCTAGTGCCCTAAAGTTTAAGATTTTGGTGTTTCTGTATTGTCACAATGGAGTTCACAACAGTGTGAGCAGCCCTGGCTTAAGAGAACCTTTTAGAACTGGTGACCAGTAAGTGACTGCTCTGGTTCCTAAGAGGCATTTGAAGGAAAAGGTGCTTCCACTTCCAGAGCATTCAGATGAAACTGTTCCAGTTTATGCTGTGTTTGGATCCTGACGAGTAAAAGGGCCAACCTTCCTAAATTTATAGGCCACATGTCAAAACTGCCCATTTTCCATGGACTAGTGACATAGGCATAACAGGTTGCTCAAAGCTGTTTTTAGCTTCAGCTGTGGGGCACCTCATAAGAGGGAGACATCAATTGCTTCCTTCCTTTCCTGATGGGCCTTCCTTTTGTGTAAATTGCTCAGGTGTCAGAGTTGGGTGTGTTGGCACCAGTCCTGGGAGCCTGGTTTTCTTGCTTCTGAGGCTGAGTTTGCCCAGCTGGAATTGCCCTTTTGTTCTGTTAAGTAACCCTTGCCCTTCTTCACATCTTTTCTGGTGTTTTGGAAGAGGGAGAGAAAAATGGGGAAATTAGTGATGATACAGACTGAAGTTACCAATTGTTTAAACAATTGTCCAAGTGGAAAATATAAGTAAAACCTACTCTAGTAGAGGTCTAGGTGTTATTTTATTTAGTTTGTTGTTTATTATAATAGGTTGTATTAAGACTCTTTTATTCACCTGGTCTGTAACTCAGTTTACTGCTTTCTTATCAAGAAAATAAAAAATACCTGCTGCTGTGTAGGAAAGCATTAGCTTTGTTCAAGTTCAAGGAGTAGGTGAGATGTTGCAGCTCTGCAATTGCACACTTGTGTGCTGTACTGATGATGTAAAGTGTGTGTCCTGTGTGACAGTGTGGAGTTACGACGTTTGTGCTTAATTTCTCTCCCTGCTGCTGAAGGAGAGAGTATGAGTTGTTCAGTACATCAAGATACCCTTATTGGATCTTGCTTCTGAAAGCTGCTTTCTGAAGATGTGGACAGCTTGGGACAGCACTGCTTGTAAGCCTGYAGTCCGTAGATGCTGAAAGTGGCCCTGTGTGACTTCTCAGCTCACAAGCAGGAGGCTTTGGCCAATGAAAAAGACTGAAATACACATGGAAACAAATTCATGAAGTGAAATGTCCTGAACTTTGGCCCTCTTCATTCTTTATGAAGTGCATTAGTTTTTAGTATAAAGGGTACTTTGTTTGTGTCCAAGTTAACAGAGATGACCAAGTGCATAGAGTGATTGCCTCATCATGAGCTAACTTTAGGTTAGTTATTGATGATAATCAAGCTTTCTTGCTCACTTTGAYGCAGTTATTCCTAAGTTTTTTGTTGTTGTTAGTGCTTGCCGTGGGCAAAGTGGAAAAGGAGAGCATAGTTTAGATTTTCCCTGTTTTCTGGATACATACTGATTATTTTTTCTCTGGTGTTGAATATTTTWAGTATCTGAATCTGTCTTTGATGCTGACAGTCAACTAGTGACAGGATTAAATCCTGAGAAGACAAACAAATGTTTTGTAAAATCTGGTAGCCCTTAGACCTCTAAACAGAGGGTGCCTGATGTCCCTTAACTAGCTTTTCACTTCTCTGTTCTGCCTTTGGTATTGTTGAAAAGCAGCTTACCTGAACACCTGCATATCAGGCAGTCATTCACAGAGTATCTTGTCTGATCACACCTAGAGACAAAGCCACCTTGCTTCCTGCTGGCATGGTAGAGGTGAAGAGAGTAATACGCAGTAAATGCACTGTAAGGGCTGCTGGACATTGTATTATCTTGGAAGAAAGTATTCTTTCAGTTAAGATAAATTTATTGGATTTTTAGAGAGCCTKTTTATAAAAAATTGCTCTTTTCTCTCATGAATGGGGAAAAAATGGAGTGAACAGCCCTTTGTGTCCTCTTTCCTCAAAGAGTAGAGATGGTTTTATAATCTGAGGGAAACAAACTAGAATCCAAGCAGTAGGAAAGTACATGCTACAATTTATGCTCAGTCTTCTTTGTGTTGTTCTCTCTTGTGACAAAAGGGTCCAGATCATACGAAAATTTGAATAAACACTAAAGAAGAAGGCTTGGCTATGCAAATTAGCTGCCATATTTTTCTACAGTTATTTGATCTGTGTGGACTGTAGACAATTTGTTCTTCACCTAAAACTGCCTCATGACCTGTAATGACTAGGATTTGAATATTATAATCTGGATTTACTTAACAAGATAATGAACTATTTAAAGTCAATTCATTTAGAGGATAGAACGGATTATCTCTCAACATTTGCAGATTTCTGCCCTTCTATTTGTATGCATGGCTGAATGTTGTTAAATTTTTTGCTACAGCTCTTTCAGATTTCATACCTTAGCTTTTGCCATAACAATTAGGACTGTGAAGAGCTTTTTGTTGTCCTAGAATTGAGGGAAAAGAAATTCTGAAATGCTGAATAAGATGAAATGGTTTTAGTACTCATTGCACTGTAGAAAAGAACTCATAAAAGTTAATTAAGCTCAGGAAACAGCRAGAAAATTAAGATTAGGCCTAATTTTACATGGCAGGAATACTGTGATGTTTTCTAAGGGACATCATGTAGAGAAACTCTAGGCTTTCAGTCAGATTCTCAAAAGATCATTACATATGATGTTAAACAGCAAGACAGACTAATGTGATGAGGACATAWGTTTTCTTTTACATTGCTTTAAAAGTAAAATTCTGCCATAAACATAAACAAGGACTAAATGCCCAGTTTATTATTACTGTCAGTGAGGTATCTAAGGGAATCTGTTGCTGGAAACAAATAATTGTTAACACAAAAACCCTGGATTAATTTGTTGCTTCCTCTGCCAGACTAAAGTCCTCCATGAGGTACTGCAGTTTATTATGTTCTGGAAAACCATGAGAAGGATCTTTTGTTTAAATCAGACATGGATGATCACTTTCCTCCCATTGTGAACCTTAGACATAATCTGCAGTATTCCATGTGCTGGCAGAGTAGCTTCCTAATACTGCTAGATAAAGAAAATCCATACAAAACCTAATTACCATCTTATCCACTTCAAATTTTTATTACTAGGTACAGTAGAAATCTTAGAAATGAAAATGAGGAATAAATTACATGGAACTGTGGATTCTAGTTTTTGTTTATTTATTAATTTGTTTTGTTTGGTTTTTTATGCTTCTACTGATTGAGTGTATACCAAAATATCTCATTTCTTATTAAGCTCAAATCAATTGTTTAGACACCAGTGTTGTATTCTGTATGCCTAGGCTCATGCACCAGAACAGTAAGAACTTTCTGTGTTCTGGGTTACAGATCCCTGGAAATATTTTATAATTTCTTTAATATTTTCCACCCTGAAACATTTAATTATATTGATTCTGTGTTTTCTTGTGTAATTGAAGGCCTTGGCCCTTCCTAGGGAAAGAAGTAAGCTGATAGAAAGTGTGGGGATTTCATGTTAATTTTTTAAAAATACTAAGATTATCTAAAACTCAATGTACTAGAGAATATTTTCCCTCCTATCTGCTCAGAGAGTAACAACAGAAGTGCAAATGAACATATATAAAAATTCATTTTTTAAAATTGGCTGGATTACATAAGAAATTGAAACTGTAAGGATGAAGTTATGAAAAATTAGTAGGTTTAATATGTGGTACATGCATACCACATATTAAACATATTTTCAGACAAGAAAAGATGAACAACCCTCAGACAAATGAAATCCTCCCTGTGATGCCAGTATTGTGTTATGGATGTACATTACAAACAAATAATGCAACAYATCTGCATGTCCTTCTCACATCTCGAATATGGCAGTTTCATAATGCTGCTTTGACTGACAGCTTATGTTCCTAGATTTGTGGTTACGTCTGATTTTTACCTGTCATCCTAAAAATATTTTTGTTGTCAGTCTTGAGGGAAAATCTTGAAAACTGAATGACTGAAATGATTTCTTGAAAGAAACAACTGTTTTTTGGCCAAAAGCATCCACCTGGCCTTCCTGTAAAGGGGACTTATAATAAAGATGGGGACAGAATTTTTGATAGGGGCTGTAGCAATAAGACAAGGGGTAATGGTTTCAAACTGAAAGAATTTAAAGTTAACACTCCATGTAAAGAAAACATTTTTTCAATGAGACAAAGCATTTCTTAAAGAACCCAAACCTAAATTAATTTTAAGTTGTAAAATAAAAATTTTTCTCTACCAGCAAAATGTCTAAAATTAATTTGGTGTTTCAAAAGTAAGGGCCATCATTTCTATAGTACTAACTATATACCTCATATAAAACAAAAARGTGGACTTAAGTATTAAAAAAGGAACACATTGCTGCTGGATGAACTTCTCCAYGAAACAGTCTTCATATGCTGACAACTGTGCATAGAACAAGACAAGCCTCTGTGCTCACTCAGTGCTTTGAAATCCTGCTAAAAGCATTAGACCCTTTGTTTCACTAATTTCCACCATTTTTAAAGTTCCCTTTTTTTAACATCCCTCCTTGCTTTGGGCTGGTTATAAGTAGACTGGTTTGGAAGGTGCAGTGTGATTTTTTTGTAGCAGCTGTGTTGAAAGCCGAAGCATGTTTGCCTTCAAGCAGGAGYTGGATTTGATAATCCTTAGGAGTCCCTTCACCTTGGGTTATTATGTGATGCACTGATTCTCTGATTCTGGAGCAGTGCTCTGAAGGCAAGTAAGGCTCACTGCTGAAGTGCAAAAAAAGTGTACAAACCTAGCTGAGCAGTTTTGGTTTTTATATATATCCTCCAAGCGCTAATATTTTAAGGTACATGCATACTGCATGCCCTTATTGTCCAGTYGCTGTTTATTGTAATCTCTTTTCTTTTTACACAGCAGAACACAACTAGATGGAACTAACGTASCTTGTTTATATTTATTGTATTTTCTCATGATAGTAAAATGTGTGTGGACATCACCRTCCTCATTCTTTTAAACTCAGCAATAAACCTGACCCCTCTATTTGGCAACTAACCTTTTCTCCTCTGAGTTGGGAAGCTTTTTCCTTTATCTTAGCATTGAATGAAGCACTAAGGTTTGTAGGTTTGTGGGTTATTTGAAGTTAGACTTTTTAATTAGCTTTTTTTCTTACCTTTTTTGTTTGTTTTTTTATTTGTTGGTTGGTTGGGTTGTTTTTTGGTTTTTTTTGGTGGATATGTACTGTTTTTGAGGATGTCTTAATTGATGCTAGCTACTTACTAGTGCAAGTCCTTTTTCTGGGTTGCTAATTCTTGCTGCATTTCATGGATGCATATGTTCATAATGAATGAACCATGGATTTATGGTTTTGGAATAATATGTACCCATACACTTAACCTGAAACCTAAACAAATCAAACTCCATGATATTTTCTGTTTCACATATGCAGCTCTTTTCCAGAACATCATTTATCGTCAGAAAATGTTGGGTTTGTTTGTTTGTTTGTTTTCCCTTACAGGATCCCAGGAAGATTTTTTGTCACCATTTCAGTCCACACTGTATCACAGAAGAACAGAATGGGTCAGGTAAGAGACCACAGTGGTCCCTGTCATGTGGTCCAACCTCCTCCTCAAGCAGGGCCATCCCAGAGCATATGGCACAGGACTGTATCCAAACAGTTTATATATTTCTCTGGTGACAGGGAGTCCACAACCTCTTTGGACAGTATGTCTGACTCTGTTTTTTTGTCTTGCTGCTCATACCCAAGCTTGTGCCTTGGCATTGAATGTTTTATTGAGACTTTGTAAATCAGACTTCATGTGTAGTTATTTTTTTTCAAGGCTGGCTTGACACATTTATTTGCTTCGTGCAGCTGTTAAAAGGTTAAAATTCTAGCTCCTGACACAAAAGCTTTGGCTTTTGTCTGGCTGTGGTGCTATGATAGAGTGATATGACTGAATTCCTGGCCATGGCGTGTAAACAYGCTGCTAGCAAACAGCCATCTGTTGTCAAAAACACCCATTTTCTAAAGTGCTGAAAAAACTCTTGCTTTACATTTATGCATAACATCTGCAGGTCACCATCCCTCAAAATCTGTTTGTTGTGGTGTCTGGAGTGGTTTTGCTGTGATGGTGATAAAGGTGGTCATGAACAACCTTGCTCTCAGACAGAGGCTGTTACACTCACGGCAGAAACAACACATGGAACATAGATGTTCATCTCAGTTAAGTTGTRGCCTCTAAGGTAATGGCATATGGTTAATATAATTTGTGTCAAAGGCTGGGACCACATCACTTGGTGTTGCCCTGCTCCTGCCCCAAGACTGAGTAAACATGAATCAGTTTCTGAATACTCTGGGTGCCCTACACTCTTTCAAATCACACTGAAATCGGATCAGCAGTCTTTTAGCATAGCATTCTAGGTCTACCCCTACTGACTTCATATTTTGACTTCATAGGTTGCAAGTTAAAATATGAGATTATGTGTTTAATGGCTGAGAAGCAAATTYGTATTTCTGTTTTACTTATTTGTTGTGCTATTCTGGTGTGCAGAGCCTTGACAAGTGTGTCAGTCAATGAAGTACTCCCTTTCCCTCTCCCTGAAAATGGGAATGCTCTCAAATTCCAAGAAACATTTGGCTTTTGCTGCTTTTGCTGTGTTTCCTGGAATGTGTGATAACTGTATGCTGAATATCTTTGGTCATGTTTGGCAAATGTCTCTAGTAGGCTTGACTTGAAAGTTAAATCCTGCCAGGGCTCACTGTCTACCCCTAATCAGCTTAAAACAATTCCACAAAGGATTCTGTATCTCAAGAACTTCAATGCTTATTTGTGCAGTGACAGCTTTTGCACTTGATGATGTTGGATAGCTCAGAACATTTAGTAGCTGATCCTTCTTAGAATATTAGATGCAAATATTCATAGAATATTAGTTTGGTTTAATCTTCTTTATTTTTGTTTTGCTTTGTTTTTGTTCTCTCTGAAGAGATGGAACTAGTTCAGTTAATTTGTTTTATCTTTGTTTTCTGTTTTCCCAGGTGGTGCAGATCCTCTTGGCCTGCTGTAGAACCATTTTAGATCCAAAATGATAGCTTTAGGTACGAAATGTAGTGTTTATCTCTGGCATTGTTTACTGTGCAAACCTTGGGAAGTGAGAAGTGAGAACATTACATTTTTAGACCATTACCAGAAGATTTCTTTGGAGCACTCTTTTATGACAATAACCCATCTTAAAAATGTGTGTTCTTAACCTTTCAAACACTGAAAGGTGTCCATGACTCTCATTCCCCCCCCTTTTTTTTGGAATATTTCTTTGGCACAAATGACTTAACATAAATTACCCATAATTCCTATTTTTTTCTGTTTGGTATTTCCATTACTCTCATGGAAATCATGAAAAAGAATCAGTGATCTGAATACTAAGCTGTATTGCTTAGTGTTTTTACCTGGTTTAGTGTGCTTTGGGACAGGGTACTCTGGTCCTGTAAATCTGTGATAATAATCTGTACCCCCTTTGCAGATCCCCATGGATGCTATGGGCCCTGGCAGAATGTGCTTAGTGCTGTTGGCTTTGCCTGAATATCTGTTCATGTACTATATGGYTTATGTCCTTGTCCTGACTAAAGTTATCCTGTCACCCTGAATTTTTAAGCCTTCTAATAAGTTGTAGTTTAGAGTCAGTTTYCCCATAGTTTTTCAAGTAAATAACARGTRTTGTTTTCTAACTAGCTTAGATGTTTACATTCTTCCTAGTAGAATGGATTTCCTTGACAAGCATGTGTATTAGCCAGTGTGTGTGTAGAAGTGGGGACTTTCTCCACCAATTAGAACCTTTTCCTTCCTTTGTATAAAATAYTCTTGATTTTGAATAAAGTCCTCTTTTTTTCCTTTCCCTTTCCCTTGTGATTGCTGTATCGTGCCGTTCTTTCATGTAGCCATGCGACATTATCGTAATGTTGCRTATGTAAGACTGAATAATTTTCTTTGCTCCCCTCTTCCGTAGTACTTTTTTTTAGCTTCATGGTTTTACTCATGCCCCACTGACTGCTTGGCATTCGCTGATTCTTTGCCTGCTGATGCCTTGTCTTTGCATCTGATAATAGTCTGAATTCTACTTTATGCTATTTTGCATTGCATTACAGTCATAAACTTTCCTCTCAGATGCTGTTTTGCTTTCAGAGTGGGTGATTTTCTTTCCTWTTCTGCAAGCTTTAGCACACTGACACAGCTGCCATGTGGCCCAGAAGGCAGAGCATATTTCATGTTCTTTACACCAGCTCAAGACATTAATTTTGTTCATYGCTCTAGTTTTGCACTTATACATTTCTTTTTACGTAGCTTCTACTTAATTTTTGCTTTTTCTCAATGATTAATCCATATTCTCTGCTTATGTGTTTCATGCTATTAAMAAATAGCTTTCAGCTTGTTTTGGAATAAAAAGTGTTCTTGGTACTCTAATAGTTGATGTATTTCTCCCAYGTCTGAGGCAGATCTTATACGTATGAATATATTTTAGTTTGCTTTCACCTTTTTTCCCCTCAGTTCAGTGGAATATTTACATTGTTTTAATCTGCAGTATTTAGAACTGTTTAATCCATAGGACCTTTAAATGAATTTTCTTGGTGAAAAGACTCTGCAACCTAGCTGTGTACACCTCTTTCTTCTTGTCTCAATACTCTCCTAGTTTTAAAAATATGCCAGATCATCTCTAATTTGTGAAATATTGCTCAGACTTCAATCGTAAATGACAAACCAGCAAAAGTATTGTAAGAATTGAGACCTTATTATTTCTCTCTTTTTTTTTTTTTCCCCCCTGTAAAATCTGAATGTAATGCTTCCTTATTGCTAAACTCTTAGTTTTAACAGATGGAACTTATGTTACCAGAAAACTGCAGTACTGGGATTTTTTTCCTTTCCTATCACAGACACTAAAATTATTCTTAAGATTGTTTTTGTGGGTCAAGCTAGAGACCTCAGATGTCACGAACTTCCTCCAAATTTCTGTTTTACTTGCGTGTCTAGCAAAGAAACAATACAGCTTAATGGTACTCTTGGGGGCCATTTTTAGGTAGAAAAACAAGTCTTATGGACAAAGAAGGTGATAGAGGTTTCAATTTCTGTATTAAATTCCTGAAATGAGAGGCCTGTTCCAGTAAGAGTATGCACTTTCCTGATAATTTATTTGCATGTATTTGTGTTTAAAAACCAGTTTACTGAAAGCTCTCTAATGTATAATTAAAATAAAGATGAGGAAGTACATAAAGAACAGGAAGAAGTGTAAATTCAAACAATGTCAATATCTTTTTGCCTGGAGTTCGATAAACATTTGAGTATGCTACATTATATCATCAAGTAATTGTTTGATTTCCAGCCTGGAGTTAGAAGTTGGAAGGAGCATTACTGCTATCAAGGTTATTTTCTCCTCTGTTTGTATTTTCTAATCTTGAAGCAAAAATATAGAAACGTAARTAATTCTCTTTGTAAGAGCAAAGAYGTACAAAAACATAYCTTTTCTCTAGGACATTGACAAAAKGTGGCTCATTCATGTGGCCCACTTATTATGCATGATTATAACTCTGGTTAGTTAAACTTGCAATTTTTCTGTTAGTTTTATTATGGATGCCTAGCATTAGTGTTAGTAAAATTAAGACTTCAATGAGTGTGGGGATTTWWAAAAAAAAAAAGAGTGCTGTGCCAAAATATATCACAGAAAACATTTAAGATCATGAGTTTCAGTAAGAAGTTATTCTCCTTCTGAGCTATATAAGATCACACTATCATAATGAAGTTTCCATATTTAAATATTGACAGTRTGACTTTTCTTTTAAATAAATATGTCCCTGCTACATCTCTTTAGCCTTTGCAGTTATTTCCACTATGTGAAAATGTAACCAGGAGTGTGTTTTCTCTGAGATGTTGTCTTTTATGCAAATGACACCAGAAATTTCAGGCTGAAGCATGAATGTCTGCTGATTTATCTCCCACTGTGATGATTTATTAAATTGCAAAATGAAATGTGTAATTGCAAATGAAAGTGACTCCATTAGAATAATAATGAAAACCTAAAATCTGTATTTGCATCAGAGCTGCGTAATTTCTTCTCCAGAAGTCTAATAAAACAAATCTATGTTTACTTCCTTGCTGGTTGGCCCTTTGTTTGCATATGAAGAAAGGGTAATATTTGCTCTGTATATATGTGTGTGTRTTTTACCACCCCATATGTACATCAAGGCAGTTGCCTGTATTAATAATTTAGATAAGACATCCTGGAAGCAGTTGTGCTTATACTGAACATGGCATCCATACCTGAACTAAAGAGGGTTATTTGTGTTTGTACTTGGAGAATTTGTGCCTAAATGTTCTGTGTAACTCAGTTYAGTTGAGCAGAACTCAGCTGTGTGTAAAAGAAAGCACAATTGAACACRGTGTGAGCTCAAAGTGATGTGTCTGACATGCTCAGAAAATATAATKAGTTTCTGGAAAAATTCAGTAGAAATAGAACTCTTTTTTTTCCCTGGAAATATCTGTTTCAATGCCTTTTTTTTTTTTTTTCTTTCAGTAAGGACCTATCTGATATTTGTCTTCTGGCTGGACTTGGTACACTTCTCWGGAACTTAGTGATTTGGGATCCTGGTTTTGTGGAGAGTGATACTTGCCTGCAGGACCCCAGGTGTCCAGAATATAAAAATGAAGGCAAYCCAAGTACGTAGGCTGATGCTGCCAAGATTGTAGTGACCAACAGTGCTGTAATGGTCACAGAATCACAGAATCTGTAACTATGTTGGAAGAGACCTTTACAATTGCCTGGTCCAGCATATGAACTTACACCTCCTTATCAACTAAACCATGGTACTGAGTGCCACATGGAGTCTTTTTTTAAACACATCCAGGGATGGTGATTCTACCRCCTCCTTGGGCAGATGATTCCAGTGTGCAATCACTCTTTCAGTGAAGAATTTTTTTCTAAAGTCTAACCTAAACTTCCCTTGGCACACA
This sequence comes from Alauda arvensis, assembly GCA_902810485.1. Taxonomy (NCBI): domain Eukaryota; kingdom Metazoa; phylum Chordata; class Aves; order Passeriformes; family Alaudidae; genus Alauda; species Alauda arvensis. Next base: position 829,133 of record CADDXX010000170.1, on the reverse strand, counting down.
GCTTAAGGTTTTGTCCTCTCCTCCTGTCAGTTGTTGCCTGGATGATGAGACCAACCCCCACCTGACTACAACCACCTTTTAGGGAGTTGTAGAGAGTGATAAGGGCACCCCTGAGCATCCTTATCTCCAGGCTGAACAACCCCAGCTCCCTTAGCCATTTCTCACAGGACTTGTGTTCCCAGCCCCTCACCAGCCTCGTTGCCTCCTCCAGACATGCTCAGACGTCTCAAGGCCCTTCCTAAACTTGGGGCCCAGAGCTGGACACAGCACTCGAGGTGTGGCCTCACCAGTGCCCAGTACAGGGGAAGAATGACCTCCCTGCTCCTGCTGGCCACACCATTCCTGACACAGGCCAGGATGCCCTTGGCTTTCTTGGCCACCAGAGCACACAGCTCATGGGCTGTCACCAGTACYCCKWGGTCCCTTTCCTCCTGGGCACTGTCCAACCRCACCATCCCCAGACTATAATGTTCCAGGGGGTTATTGTAGTCAAAATGCAGGACTCGGCACTTGGACTTATTAAACTTCATCTTGTTGGACTCAACCCATCTACCCAGCCTGTCCAAGTCCCTTTGCAGAGCCCTCATTCCCTCCAGCGTATTGACACACGCTCCCAGCTTGGTGTCATCTGCAAATTTACTGATGGTGGAGTTGATACCCTCATCCAGATCATCAGTGAAGATATTAAACAGGACAGGGCCCAACACTGATACCTGGGGAACACCACGAGTGACTGGCTGCCAGCTGGATGCAGCACYRTTCACCACYRCTCTCTGGGCCYGGCCATSCAGCCAGTTCTTAACCCAGCAGAGTGYTCCTGTCCAAGCCATGGGCTGCCAGYYTTTCCAGGAGTGTGCTGTGGGAGWCAGTGYCAAAGGCCTTGCTGAAGTCCAAATAGACAACCACAGCCTTCCCTGCATCCACCAGGTCTGTCACCTGACTAGTGAAGAGGGCTTTAAACTAGATTTGTAAGGGGAGGGCACCTGTCCATCCCAATCCTGCCAGTCAGATGCTGACACCTGTAGTGTATGCCCAGATAAGTGCAGAGGCATTCCAGTATTCCAGCTGGTGAGTTGGCTTTAACCAGAGCCTGGGGCCTGGCTCAGACGTGTTATGGGGAGCAAACAAGAGGAGCTAGAGACATGCAGATGCCCATGTRAGCATATCATTGGCATCATGGAGACATGGTGGGAAGGCTCCTATGATGAGAACATTGGAATGGAAGGTTTTAGGCTTTTTAGGAAATACATGCTAGGAAGATGAGGAGGGGCTGTAGCCGCCATGTTGATGACCAGCTGGAGAGTATGGAAATCTGCCTGGAGAAGGATGAGGAGCCAGCTGTGAGATTGTGGGTCAAGATAAGGGAGTGAGCAGGGATGGGATATTATGGTGTGGATCTGTTGCAGACCACCTGATCAGGGGGATGGTGTGGATGAAGTGCTCTACAGGCAGATAGGAGCAGCTTCACACTTGCAAACTCTGATCCTCATGGAGGCTTTCAGTCACCTGGATTGTCTGTTGGAGGGACAGCATGGCAAGGCACAAGCAGTCTGAAAGGTTCCTCTGATATGTCACGGACAAATTCCTTAGACAATGATTGAGTAGCCAACAAGAAGGGTTGCCATGGTGGATCTTCTGTTTACCAACAGGGAGGAGYTGGTGGGGAAYGTAGTGCTCCAAGGCAGACAATGAGCACAAGATGATGGAATTTGAGATCTTCAGAGCAGTGAGGAGGGCACAGAGCCAGCTCACTGCTCTGGACTTCAGGAGAGCAGACTCTGATCTCTTCAAGGAACYACTTAGTAGAGTCCCATGAAATAAAGCCCTGGAGGACAGAGGAGCCCAATAATGSTGGCTGAATTTCCAGGATCACCTCCTCCAAGCTCAGGATTTATAAAGCCTAACAAGAAGGAAATCCAGAAAAAGTGACGAGAGGTCTCCATGGACAGATAAGGAGGTGCTGAGGAAATGGAGTAAAACCAAAAAGTCTTCAGGAGGTGGAAACAAAGACAGGTGACCTTGGAGGAATACAAATAAATTTTACAGGAAGCTAGGGACAATGTTGGTAGCGACAGGACAAGGAGTAATGGGCACAAACTGAAAGAGGGAAAATTTAGGCTGGGTGTGTTGGGAGTATTTATAAGAACAGGATGGGACTGCTAGAAGATGTTTCCCAAAGCTTTATTGCTTTAATATCAGTCTCAATACCAGGTTTAAGACAATACGAACATGGCAATCGCTCACCTCTTGCCAGAAGCAGCCAGCAGCCAAAGATCTCTTTGTTACATGACATTTTAAAAGTCTTTCAACCAATAGCATATTGCTGAAGCTTMCAGACAACTATTTTGGCCAATTACCAAAAGCACACTTACATGTATTTCAAATAATGCTTGCTTTTTATGCTTTGAATTAACAATACACAATATTCCATTATTAAACTTAAAACTTTCTTCTATATTGCTAAGCATATTTCTCTGTGGTCTCAATGTTTATATGGCCAATCCTAAGACTCACATTATTGTTTAATATCCTTGCTTGCTATATTTTTGTATCTTCCTCTGCTTTTCMTAAATTGCAGCTGCAGCTAAGTCTATAGTCTCTGCTCTTTCTGTTTCTGAGGCATGCTTTCTTAGCTCCTAAAAGCCTTCTTACTTTTACTATTTCCCACAGCTGGCTATGAGRAAGAAATTTGTTACTGTGGATGAAGTGATGCACYGGAACATGTTTCCTAGGRAAGTTGTGGATGCCCCATCCCTGGCAGTGTTGAAAGCCAGGTTGGATAAGGCTGTGAGAAATCTGATCTAGTGGGAGGTGTTCCTGTCCTTGGCAGGGGAGTTGAAATTATATGGTCTTTAAGATCCATTCCAACCACTTAAAATTCTGTGATTCTATAGTTTTGATCATAATTTCATCCATTTAMCAAGGTCCTGTGCACCTCAGAAGTCATGACTACTTCCAGTGAAGAGTCCTTTAGAAATGGAATATCCGTTGCAGACATTTATTGCAGGTTGAAAAACAAATTCTACATAGAATTCTTCTTCTAGAAAGATGGGATGTGAGGAGACATCTGGAGACCCATGGGTATTATGGATATGATTTAATGCATATTTTTAAACTGAAGTATACTAAGAAGTCCAGTAATATCATATCTTCCAATAGTAGGAAGTCTAAGGAAGATCTTAGAAGAAATGCAGGCAGTATCTGTACTGATGAAGCAATGCTGATTTAGCATTGATACATGAGCAGATACTAAATGTAACCAGGTTTCAYGCAAATCAAAGCCCTGGTGCAACACTCCAATGACAATTGAAAAGAACTCATTCTCCTCCAAATAACACTTAATTCCAAATGCAGTTCTCTTATCAAACCAGCTGAGGTTTACACTGTACCCAGAAAAGCTGTCATACAAGAACACTGCATTACACTTCCAGCTACTTTTTTCTACTGCTTTCTACTATTACATTTAGCTAAAAAGAAGTCCCTTTGATTTATATAACTTCATTTGAATGGATAAAACWTTTGTATTGGGAAATAACAGACATGAAAAGACAAATACAGGTCACTTATTGAGTATGGTATGCAGCTGAGGAATCATAAAATTGATGGGAAGTAATAATTATTKCATGTTACTAAGAATCTTTAATAAATTGCCTTAAGCTCATTCTTTGCTATGATATCAGTATTGCAGTAAAGGAGCTGTACAACTTATGTTAAATGAAAGTCAGAGTGTGTCATGTGTAGGAGATTTCATTCAGGACATTCAGATCAGGTTGATCTGAAATTTTTTGGACATTTATGAATTTGCCTTCAATGACAGAATAAAAATTTGTCAGTCTTTGGCAAAGAGTAGCCTATTTTCCTAATGTTGTTTAAACATATTCTTTGACTAGAAGATGTTATTTTGGCAGTGAAATTTTAATTGAGGAAATAAAAGGAAAGTAAATATTTTGTGTCTAAAACCCAGTTATCAGAAGAGAAGTAACACCTGAACAAATTCACCTAAGTAATAAATACATTAAGTCTACATCTCCTAGGTGTTCTACAGTAAATAATATTTCAAGTGTAGTCATTATGGATAAGCCTGCACCACCACAGCTTTAGTAATGACAAAATGTCATCTGYTTTAAACAGAAAGGTGCATTAAAGGAAAAGCACTGTTAGAAAATATATCCTGGATGACATTCATGGCACCAGTGAACTGCATTACGGCAGAGCAGTAATTAAAAATTCACTTCAGAGGAGCTTATTATTCCTTAATTCACTGTWACTCCATCCATCATGGGTCTCCTGGACCCAGGCATTATGAAAACATGATGCTTCCATTACTTGCTACATTTCTGACTTAAAGGAGGTGTAAARCCTCCAAGCCATGCAGATAAAAATAATGAATAAGAAAGACTTAGGAAGCATTTAGAATTAAAATAATTAGGCCACWGTGGATACTTGCAAAATATTTGCAGCTATGCAAGTATAAAAGAAACTTCATTGACTTGTGTACTAGGTTTTACAAATCTAATATTTAGTTAACTAGTCACTTCTAAAATTTTATAAGTACTACTGTGACTTAAATTAACTGTGTTAAGAAAATCTGCATACAATRACATTTKTAATTCTGGAATTATGTGAAATATAAGGGATATATATGTAAATTTAAATACTTCCTGGTGGATGAATATTAAGTTTKTTTTTTTTTTTCCTCTTGTGTTTATTCAGGTTKCTTTTTTTTTTTWWTTATTTTTATTTTCTTTTGAATTGCAGAATTCCAGCATGGGAAGTATCCCGTGACAGGGAACTGGGTGTTAGACTGATATTTTCAATAACCCATATAATTTAATCACATAATCTTTAGTGATGAGAAACAGCCAGTCACTTTAGGAACTATCACTCTATAGATTTTTTATATAATTTTTTAATGGTAAGGAGGAAGGCTGTTTATAAAAGATTGCACAGGAACTTTATGATACTGAGTCTCTAGTCAGAAAAAATCCAGGTGGTCATGGCCTTTCATAGCTCATTCAGAAGGCCTGATCTTCTCCTCCCTCCAGTCAAAAAAAAAAAAAGGCCTGATCTTCTCCTCCCTCCAGTCAAAAAAAAAACCAGAAAAAAAAAAGGAAGTGATGAAGATGATTGTCTTAAATAAGTGTAGTGGATAATATTACATGAAGTGTAACAAAGGTGCTCAGGCTTCAATCTGTGGGAAGAAATGATTCTCCTGAAGTTTTACTCACTTAGAGATCCCAGAATAATGACGGTTTTTATGCCGAATGAGCTTTTTAGTCTCCCTTTGAATAGGCTAAATTGTGTTTATGGCTATGAAATATCTGGTCTCAGGAAACCACAGTATTTTGGTACTATTAATATTCTGTTAGATAAGCAMAATTGGGTATAAGTCAAGACAGCTGATGTACTTTGCTAGCAGTGACAGATGCCTATGAAAATAGAAGGATTTGAACCTAGATCTCCAGTGATCTTAGGGATCAAAGTTATTAGGCAGGGAAAAGGATTTGCTTTATTAATTACTTAAAATTTTTTGTTTCTGATGAAGTTGATGTATTAATCATTAATCCAATGCTATTAATCTGTTAATGACACCACATTTCTTGGAATCATCTGTAGTATGATCTGGTATCCTGGCTGCATAGGGGATGCCTTAAGAATCTCACTTGACAAGTCAGCAGCAGCTTAAATATGTCCTGGAAGCCTGTTATTGAGAAATTCAAGTGCCTAAAGTGACCTAAATCTGCCTTTTATTTGCTTTGCTGCTGTGTGTTTTTGTAGTGCTATCTTGAAAAAAATTATTATTAAAACTTTTTTTGCTCACCAGAATCATCCCACAGAAGGCACCCCTGAGGCCAGATCAGGATGCAGCTCACTTATCTAAGACAGGAATGCCCTGTGTGTTAAAACAAGCTGGCCAGTGGCCCACTCCTGCCTTAATGTTGCTACTCTTGGTTTTTGTTCTTCTTGTCAAGATCCAAGATATCTCAGAAAAGATGTGTGGCGGTGAAATATTCATATTTTTCTCAATGGTTATCTGAGYGACTTTTAGTGCAGCACTATGTGTTAACAGGAGCCTTTTACTTGCAACAATATCTACACTTACATGGAAATGTCTACATTTGTACAGGCTGTTAAAACACATATTTCACACTAATTCAGATTACTATTTTGCCTATGATCTTGCAATTCTAGTTCACTATTGTTTTTATTGAAGGCGTATTGAAGGTCAACTGACACTAACTATACTGTTATATATTGATTTAACAATTTGAATTAATGTAATTTTCTGTTGTTCTCCCTACTAAATGTACAGCAGCACTTCAGTGCCCCAGTCAATAAGATCAATAGCACTCATGTGAAGTTTGGGCTTTGGCTGTCGCTGGTTTGTTGTCCCTTTCTCCTTGTTCCCTCCTCACAGGGTCAGACAGGTTTTAGTAAATGTAAAATCTATGTTCCTGCTAATAGGCTGTGGGACTTCTCTAGCTGGATGCATTCTGTGCACATCAGTTACTCTGAATCTGAGTATTTTGTGCCTCGTACTGATTTTTTTTTGTAATCATGCTACTATTTCTCATTTAGTGAGAGAAAAAAATCAAATGATAAAGGCATTTTTTTGTGCTTTCTTCYAAGGTTTTCTGCAAGCTTTTGTTAGAGACTATTTATACAAGKGAAAGTACATGTTTGGTAATTTTTAAATAGCAAGTCATTATTCAACAGCCCGTGCTAATCCTGATGTCAGAGCTAAAAGACCAATATCTAAAGAGATAAATGTGACAAAGTTAAGCATGTRTTTAAACATTTGGTTAAAAGGTTCAGAATTGGTGTACTATCAACCTGGAAAGCTATGCCTTAGTGAGAGAGAAAATATCTAGGCAGTTAAATGTTAAGCATTTGAAAAAATAAGACTTATAATACAATGTGCCTTGGTGTTGCATGGAAAAGTATGTGTGATTGTTCCTATTCCATGGATGGAACAAACCTGTCACATGGGGAAGTTATAATTGCTATTCAGATGGCAAAATGATGATAAGTTTAGAATTGAGCAATGCCCTGAGTCAGGGGCATTTCTCTTTGAATAATTTTCGTGACATGWCAGTGGTCTTATTTTCTTGATGTCTGTCTCTTTTTAGCCAGGAATATGCATGTGTGCAAAAGGATGGAAAGTATCTGTGAAAAAGAAAGAACCATGAGAGCTAATGTCCTTTGACTAATTTTGAGAATAGAAGAGGATCTGCAATAAATATGAAACTGATATTTATGCTTCCATTTAACAGAAGAATGGCAGTGGCTGCAATGATTAAAAAAAAATCTTGGCARAAAGAACCCTGCCTCTGCTTTCCTTCCTTAATTCATAGTGAAGTCTGGATTGGCATTGTGATGATCATGCGCTGCCAGACTTTTGTTTGTATTCTTTTCCACATGCAGTGTTGTTCTTCACACGTGTTCACTCACATCTAAAGGAGGTGTTACAGGATGCCCTGCTTCTCCTTGAGGCATCAGTGGCTGGGTGTGATAAAGATAAGGTTACAGAAAGCCAGCAGGATTGATGCAGCTACTGAAGCCATGTGCTTTACATGCACAACAAGAAATGCAATACTCTCCCTGACCCCTGCATTGTAAAGCTTAGAGAATGTAATTAGAGAACAATAGTTTAACCTGGAAAGGTACTAAATTAACCCAGACAAGCATGATAAACAGAATCAAGTTTTTGTTCTGGCTCCAGGCAAAAGAATGAAGTGTATGAATCAAGGTAAAAGCTGAATGTCTTTCTRTGCTGGCTGATCATCACTGAGGATACATTTTGAGAATTTGACTGTTCATGACTTTCCTAATATATTTCCATGTGGTTCTGCTCTCTGAAAACAGATGGCATGAAATAAGATGGAGAGGAAAAATAGGACATGAGTGYCAACAGTTAAGGTATGTCTATGAACTTGAGAAAGCTAAAGGATGATAACTTTATATTCTAATTTATGGTGTCAGCAATTTACAAGTGTCTTCTGTAAATATCAAACTCTGAAGCCACCTTTCCCTCAGAATGAAGACTAGTGTCTTTGTTAAAAAAAGGGAAATTGCCTTYTTGTTTTCTGTCCATTCTCTCTGTCCATTTTGTTACCTTTCAAAAAACCCTTTTAGCTATATGGAATACAGCAGATGTAAAATGCCTCAGAGAATCTTTGTGCTGAATTGTTTCTTTTCTTATTTGTTTTTCTAAATTATTCTTAATGAAAACAAAAACCATCTTGTTCTTACAAATAATTTTTCTTCTCTCCTATGTCTCTCCCCTGGTACTCCACATTCCACACTCTGTAAAATGACTGAGAAACATAATGATTAAAAATTCTCATCATGCTCATCTGCCTCTGTGCCCTGCACTTTGTCATTTGGCAGTTGGGTATCAAAGTAGCCTCATCAATGTTCTTTGAAAACTAAGCAGATTGGACATGCATTTTGTATGTAAAACAATTACACTGTGTTAGCTTGCTTTTGGCAAGGGTATTAAGGGTTCATCTTGGAGACGGGAAATAAAAGCAGCACTTCATCTTCATAAATTTTAAATGAGAGGAGGTGTATGTGTATGAGAAAGCTGTCTGGCAGGGGCTTTTYCCTACAATCTTTCTCTAACTAGTTCTTTCCTTTCTAGAATGTGCCCTAGTGTGTGCTACYGACACTGGCTGGAATAACATGTATTTTCATATAACACAGATAGTGCTAATGATTTTTCTCACTAGAGTTTCTTTCAAATCCTTTCTTTGATACTCATTTAAAACAGAAGGCTGCGCCTTGGTGACAAGCCTCAGAACTGAAGSAAAAGAGGATTAGAAGAGTTAATTTTTGTTGCATAGGCTCATTTTCAGCCAGACAAGTTTATTTTGTCATATTGTCTGTGCAGAACCTACTGTGGTACGTTTTTAAACACTTCTAAGTGCTCATTCTTAGATCTTTAGAAGCAGCATTAATGAAAGTCTGTCTGATAGCAGTAAACTGAATGCTGTATTTTTTTTCAAAACATCTATGCAAAMCCCATCATACATTGTTGTTTTCTAAGTCCTTCAGGGTGCTTGAGAACAGGTGTGTGATGAAATGGGCTGATTTCGGAGAAATTGCTTTTTAGGGAGTATCTAAGGGCAAGTTCAATGGTCACTATGCATTTTGGGTTTTTTTTTTTTGTCTGAATGACAGCCATAATCTCCTGCAGCACTTGTAATTGAAATTCTGAACAATGTCAACAAGAAACTAACAATGTGTTTGTCCTCCTTAGGAAAGATCTTTTCTCTGAACTTTAATGCTAACCATTTTTATCTCTACTTAACCTTTTATCTCTACTAAATTCAAGAAATTCTCTGTGATATTAAACATGTGACTGAAACATAGTCTGAGTTAGAGCTTGCCAGTATTGTGCAGCTTTGTACTTGAAGTTTGGAATTTTTTTTTTGTTTGTTTAATGAGGGCAATATGTCTGCCTTAAAACTAAATACACASCATTTCTCTACTTTCTTCATTAATTTTTTCCTTCAATATGTAAAATGCTTAGTTTGATGTCACAGTTATGAGATGTCTGTTTTGTGTTTGTTTCATAGATTTAGAGGAATTGATCATAAAAAAGTCTTTAAAATAACGTTTTCATGAATTCTAGCTGTAATCTAGTCAGTTTTTATTGCAGGTTCCATCATTGGTTAAAAACATTTTTTTCAAATTTGAACCAGATATCTTTTCCATACAAAATTCTACTTCTTGACCAGGGCATTCCTGGAAATAGGTTATATTTTGATGAGTAGAACAGAGATTTAGAGCTGTTGAGTCAGCTCTGGATTCTTACTTGTATTTTTTCACAGGAAAGATAAAAGAAGAATTAAGGTGGTATGGGATGGAAAAATTTTTAATTGTTTGTTTRTTTGTTTCTTAGGTTTTTTTCCCAGGTCTRTCTATTTGAAGTAATATTGCAGTATCAGATATGGAAAGGGATGTGAAGTTTATATTTTACATTGAAATCTGAATTTGATCAGTAAGCTTTTAGGGGCCAGTAAAGTGGCCCCTTAAAATGAATAATAAGCAGTAAAACTTCATTGTGTCTAAGTATAAAAGTTTGCATAGTTTCCACAATCAGCCCCCTTAGAGGAAGGCAGCAACCTCCAGCCAGAGATGTAATKTTATGGTGCTCAGAATGTTTGGGTAGCTTTGGGGAGAGATTAATTACAACGATTTTCTCTCTGCTATGTTCTTTGAAGGAGACAGTCCTAAAAACCAGTAGCATTCTGACCAAGGATGTGAAATTTGATCTTCTCTGCCTGAAAGAATAGTAAGGGTTATCTAACTTACCCCTTTTGACGATGTTGCCTGGGATGAGTTCTCACTTCAAGCTGTTGATCCTCTMCCAGCTTCCTTAACAGTTTCAAAATAGCTCCAGTGTATCTCATGTATTTTTTGCCATCCAGAAAATCTGCTATGGAGTATTTTGGGGTAAAATGAAGGTTTTTTGTTGTGCATAAAATTCCTAAACAGCCATTGAAAAGCTTGTGATACTTCCCTGAGTAGTGAGAACTTTTATTTGGATGGTCAGCTTGTTCCTTTCTCTATTCATGTGAGTAATTACATGATTAATTGTGAAGCAGAAAAGGAGCAGCCAGAGTAATTTTCAGAGTGCAAATTAGAGAGCTCCAGAATGTTGTCCTCAGGAAGATACAGTCTTGACTTCACTGTAGAAGAAAACCTCCTTGCTATTTCTTTTAGTTTGTGGTTTTTTGTAATTTGGGGATGGAGGCTTCTCTCTTTTTTCCCCTTTGTTACAGCTGCTCACAGTGGAACAATATACAAGTCAAGTGAAAAAATGTCATTTCTGTGGAAAAGAATGCAAAATTTTGTAAAGATGGCAAAGYACTATGAAAATGGGCTAGAAGTGGGAAAACAAATTACTTTTTGACCTATTAATGGTCACCAAGAAAGAATACTTAAGAATAAAGACACATGAGAAATTTGTAGGAGATGGAGGACCACATTCAAGCCCACTTCCACTGCAGTCCAGATGGAATCCTGCACCTGAAATTCATTGCCATGGTCAGTACTGTAACTATAACAGCATTCCTGGGTATTCCAGTGTGYTGACTGCCATGTGAGAACATATTCAGAGATCAGATTCCCTGGGCAATGGCAGCAGTATGGTTTTGTGTGTACCCACAGGGTCTGTTAAGTGTGGTGTTTTTCAGTGCTCCCTGACAGGTTAACAGTAAATGTACCTGACCAAAAACMAAGTAAGAGCAGAGCCCAGCTGATGCTGTAGCATGGTCTCTGCAAGCAGAAGCAATCCTGGCCCTGATCTGACAGAAGGCTGTGCACCTCTATTGTAGCTGTGTCAGCCTGCCAGGGACAAATGCATTTTGTCACTTGGTAGTGAAGGAGGACTGCTGTCTGGCAATCCCTCACCTATCTGTTTCCAAAACCATGCTAGGAAAGCTTTGGCTCTTGAGCCAGATAAATATTGCTACCAGCAAGATTCAGTCCTCACTATTGGTGGCCACATGTGCTTGGCAAGGATGATGGGCCTGTTCAATCCAACTTTGGTTTGCTTCAGAACTCCCCATATGGGGAAGGATGCAGTACTTCTGGCTTTCGTTCTTTTCCAACAAACTAGCTGCAGATTCCTCTATTAGATGACACAGAGAGAAGAGAAACAGTGTAAATGCAGGTCAAGTGAAATAGTTAAGTAATTCAAATAAATCTCTTTTGAGATAGTTATGGCCACTATGGCCCACCTCTCCACTTTGATGCTGGTATGGGGAGCATATTCAAAGCTCCATAGCAAATTTTTGCGTTCTGTAAGTCCAGARGGTCATAATTTTTAACTGTTTTAATATGCATCTGAACATTTAATTGAGCTGAAAAACAAAAATAAAGGAAGAAAAAGAAAATTACTCAGCATAGAAAATGAGTAGAGCTGTAAAATTTTAAAATGGTTTTGAATATTTTTACCCAAAGGGCAGTGGTCCAATAACTTAAACAGATTATTTTGGGCTCATAGGAAAGCTTAGTTCACCACTAAATACCAAGCTGCTGATCTTAAAATTGTCAACAGGATGTAGCTGCCACAGAGGTGTTGAAAAAGGCCKTTTCGTTGTTTTAGAAAGATGTAAAATTCAGTTCTAGTATTACTGTGTGTGTTGAATATTACAGTGTGGATTGAATTTTGAAGTAAGAACCAAGTATTTTTAATTAGCAGAAAATCAAGAAAATTACTTATGTTGGACTCTAGGCATTAATAAACACAATGTTAAAAGCTGTTTAAAGAACAGGTACTAAGAAGTGCTTTTGGATCAGACAAGGGTGTGCCAAATAAATTCACACTAGGTAGCAGAGGGTGAAAAATAAAGACTATAATGAGTTAACTGCATATAATACAGCAAAGTTATTTCTTTCATCTCTCCTCGAGTGTTTCCCAAGAAAAGATGCTGATGCTTTTAATCATTCTTGTTTTGGAGTGTACAGCCAATATGCAAGATTCAAGTAGGTCTAGGAAATTGTTTATCTTTAGGACTGCCCACTCATGAGTTTGTTGCACACATGTAGACTTAAGGTTATTGAAGTTCCAAGAGAATCTGCAAAAAAGAAAAGGGGGATGATATTTCAGTTAGTTTCCCCAGAAACTTTGCCTTCAGGAAAACTAATCAATGATAGCCATCTTTCTTCTTCATAGTTCAAAAATTTGTACTCRTTATGGTATTTTTATAGTTCTGGAAAGTCTCTATATAACAGAGCAGGTAACTCAATAATTTTTCTTCTGGTGTGCAACAGACTCAAGAGCTTGTGGTTGGGAAAAAAGAACGAGTCCTTCACAAAGCACCATCTCGCATCTCAACTTTATTGACCCTTTTGTTGCTTTTAACACTTTCATGCCTAAAGAATATAATTAAGCTGTCTAATATGCCAGAACTCCAATTTCTTTTCTCCCATTCCTGGCAATATCCCATAGTAAGCTGCTCCTAAATATTCTTCTTCCTTTTATCTCTACTAAATTCTTCTTTTTGTTTTTCCTTTTCCTTTTCAGGTTCAGCCTAGCACAAGGCAGGTATACAGATATTACAAAGAAAAAATTATAAAAATGGGTTGCAAAGAAACCCAGGCAGATGGCTTTAGAAGAAGTTCTCATCATTTTAAGAATGAGCTCTTTTATTGCATTATGATTTGTTGGACTRCTGTTTCTCTGAATGGGTTTAAAGAAAACTCAAATGGGAACTATCATAATTCGCCCAGCAAAATGTCTTTTGGGAAAATCATTTCGTTGAGCCTTGCTCATGACAAATAGAGTAAACTTTGTGCATAAACAAATGCTTTGTGTCTCACACAGATATCAGTGTATATATCTTCATTCACTCTGCAGCTTTATGTAGCCTTACCCATGCCTAGTTGTTGAGGTAACTAGAAAATAGGCTATGTTTCCCAGTCAAGAAATCCTTTTTCCTCTTGGTTTCTGAGACGAAAWTTTTACTGCTTCCTCACAGCTTTTATGACCCAAAAGTCAAAACAATATAAGATAATTGTCTTTCTCTTGTTCTTCCATTTCACAACTTCATCCATGTCCCAGGGCTGTCCATACCCTAGAGACAAGAGCCTCCTGGTCTTCCATCTTTTTCTTAGACTCAAAAGACCCTTTCAGCACARATAAAACTCAACAATGTTTTAAATCTATGCTGGTTTACAAACTATAAATTAAATAGATATGCTTATACAATAATTTCAAAAGCTATTACATAGGCTTTCAAACTTGGGAATCATTATGTCTGTTTGAATAAGTTGGAACTGCACTCMATTTTAATCTTGAATGGTTTTAGTGATTGGTGTTCTTCTTCTTTTGGTGTTTGAGCTTTCTGGACTAGTTTTTTTTCTTCATTTATTTTTTGCCCACCACCCTGAGGACTTTATATGTATTTTTAAGAAAATTTAAATAAAGTTGAAAATTGAGGTTCTTGACTAATACATTAATTCAGTGATTAGGTTTTTAACATAAGGGCTAGTTAATATCAGACCTGCAGAATTAGTATACTATATTTCTGGGGCCAAAGATGCAAAAAYGTCTGAAGCTAGGGACAGGGTCAAACTTTGATATGCTAAGAATTTCTGAGTAGCCTGGAAAACTCCCTGAAGTAGAACATGATTTATCATGTAGAGCTAAGGCCTCTGAAGAAGCAGGATTAAGTGAACAAATGAGGAAAAGGGATAACCCTGCCTCTACTACCATTCAGCTGTACCTGAGAAAACTGACTTGCTTACTGGCAGGGATCTGGCRTTGCAGTGATGTCCAGTACAAGGACAGTATCTGCCTGGACTACCCTGAGTGTTCAGGTGGTAATACACTGTTCTTGTGTGGCAGTATTGCTCCTGGGAAGTGAATTATGAAAGCTGGTTCTACTGATAGAGACTGGTGGAGGGGACAGCTTTGGCCTCCTGAACTGTCAGAATTTGGTGAACAGAAAGATGGTGACATAGAGGTGTCATTGTCTCTGCACTCCTTTGYCTCTTTTGGGCCTCTCAAGATTGTTTTGATCACACCTAAAAATATGCAGATTTTGAACATCCCAGATCACAAAATCCAAGTGTATTTTTTAATTTTACAAATGAGCTTTTACTATCTTAATGAGTGAAACCAAACCCTCAGATTTATACGCTTCTGTTCTTCAGGCTGTCCAAATTTAAATTTATTATATCAAGTTCATTTCTAATAGAAACTGTAGGGAATGTGATCAAAAGTCTTTTTAAGTTCAGCTTTTGTCCACTGTCATTGATCTGCAAATTTTTCTGTCAGAAGATGTCTGAAATGCTTTTCATATTGTCTGATTCCTGCCTGCCCCTTTGTGAAAGCCCATTTGATTAAAAAGCATTGCACAATTCATCAAGGCTTCTGATCTTTTGGACTAGGTGCTRGTTCATGTTTCATGCAACACATCCTTAAATGGGAGACTGAATGGTAAGATGTCTGTTTGAAGTGGSAGACTTGTCCATTTGGCAGAGGTCAAAATGAAAAGTAATTTTTACTGTAACTAACAACAAAGTGGTTTGCTTGAGATGCAAGAGAATAAAAAGGCTTCAAACGTGTCTTCTTCTGCCACCCCCTTCCTATGCTACAGAATTAAACATGCAGATATGACCTTGCTTGGTGTATGTGTGTGGGTGAGTTCTGAAATCAGCGTGAAATAATGGTGGATTGAATTTTTTGGACCAAGGATTTGTGTTGTTCTGCAGAGTGATAAACAGCTTTTGTCACCTTGTTAAAGGAAGGGAGTCKCTTAAATGGCTTGTAGTAGTGCAACTTTAAACCCAACAGGTATTTTCCACATAAGGAAAAAGGATTTCCATTTTACCATAAGACTTAAAAGGAAAAAACCCTGGAAATTTCTTTGCTCTCTTGGCAGCCATGGGCTCAAGGCCAAGACAGAAACACAGAGAGGTCTCTTTACCTGTCTTTCAGATAATGTAGCCATTCTCTATTGGGCAGTTTGCCAAAAATCCCACYTAAGTCATCCAGTGCTGCTCACTGTGCCACAGGACACTCTGTGGRGGAGTCTTCAGACCCCCACRTGACATGGATTGACAAACCAGTCCTTGAGAGGTAAAATAAGTGCTGTCTCAACAGCTAAAGGAAACAAAAGCACAAAAACCATCTGGCACTAAAGGCGTATCCAAAAATAAAAAGACACATTTCATGCATTAGAATTAAGCACTGAAACTATTTCCWTAAGACTATGTTAGTTCTCACCATTAAGAAACTGAGTGTCATCTATAAACAAAGATGACCCAGGGGATGGAAATGCAAGTTGAAATTCCATTGCTTGGTTTTTTTTTGAGGTCTCAGTACCTAGTAAGTTAAATTGCTGACTATAAAGAAGACTTGATTTTTTATTTTCCTTTTTTTCTGTTAACTGGTGGTAGAAGCTTTTAGGAAAGGATCCGCTCGCCAAATTTTTACAATGTTGGTACAATGAAGTTCTCACTTGGACATGTAAGCATGTTAAACATAAGGGCATAAGTTAAATTTTCTTTTAAAATATGAGTCTTCTTTAGGAAAGAGGTTGATATAGACATGATCTGTATTTAATGTTCATATGTGTATGCCCTCCTACAGAGCCCTAGCAACTGCAGCTTTAGTTTGTGGGACAAAAAGAGTTGCTGACTTCTTGGCAGTGCTTTGCATCATCTGCTTGTAGAAATGTAGAGACACAACGTGATGGAATTTCATGTTTTTCAGATCAAAAACACTGTAATGAATACTCCTGAGCCTTATTCCCCCACTTTTAGCTGACTTTCTGCATGAGCTTTTTTTCTATATCTCCAATGAACATTGTCATTTTTGTTTTGCAAAAGTTTTCATTGACATTAGTATCAGGAGTCCTACTTATGGTTGTATCAGCTGGTACAGGTTTATTGTTAGGTTAGAAATAATAAATCCTGTACTTTGGAGGAGAATTTACTTATTTTTGCACTATGCAGAAAAGCAACAGCTTGCTTCTCTTTTTCAGGTGAAAGACAGGTCAAACTGCTGTGCGTAGGGTCTGCTAAAGTCAACTACTCTGGGGAGTCAAAGGTTCCCTGTATTTGACTTTCTCTGATTTAATGCTGGCAGATCCCTGTCTGAATGAGTAATATAGATTTTAGTCTGGAAACCTAAGTCTGGAAACCTAGTCACCAGTTTGCAGTTTGCCCTTTATGTTATACAGCTGTCAAGTCTTCTGTGCTAGATTGATTTCTCCCTACACCAAAAGACCAGCAATGAGACCAAGTGCCAGTCAGTTTTCTTAATTAGGTTCCTTTAAATGCTTGCTTGCACTCCTTACAGTGTCATTTGAAGCTGAATCTTGCACCCTGTGAGGTGGATCTGCCATTTTTAAATGCTCAGTTTCACATTTTTTTTCTGTTTGAACATTTGATTTATAATTTCTTCGTCTTTTTCTAAAGCCTTGTCAAAATTCTTAAACAGAATTCTTAAACAGAGTATCAGTAAGCTTTAAAGTCATGAACAGAATAAAGAAATAGAGAGCTTGCTCCAGAATGATTTAAATGGTTGTGTTGCTGCTCTTCTGACATTATCCTGTCTGAGAGTGGCAGGACAGTGCATAGCACCTTCCATTATGTTTCATGGATCTAGGAATTATGGAAATTACATCTATGATTAAGAATTAAATGGTAACAATGACATAATAGACATGTCTTCATTCCTTGCAGGAAGGACTCTACTGGCACAAGGAGCATTGGCACTTACAAAGCCCTGCTGGTCCCCCTGTGCAATGCCTTTATGTTACCTTAAGAGAATAAAAAGTAAACATGTTGAGGCAGCTAGGACTTTCGTTTAATGTTGCTCTACACTTTGCTATTTGATGTGATCAATCTCTCTCCCATTCATAATTTATTTTCAGAGGATTTTTGTGACCTTGAACAGGAGATGAAATGTCGCTTCCTCTGGGATCTGTATCTGAGATGTGTTGACTTTTAAAGGAAATCTTTAGTCAGAGAATTCCCTCAGAATGTTAATGTCCCCATCTTAAAAAAAAAAAAAAAAAACAAAAATACCCACTTTTTTTTAAAAAACTGTTTTCATGCACCAAACTGCTTGAGATTTTTTTTATTGTATTCCTCCTCTTTTCTTGGTTTTAAGCTGGGAGAACAAAGCTGAGAAGAAGGATCAGAAGTATTGTCCCTGGCATGTCCTTCTGTAGCACTGCTTCCAACCACCACAAACAAAATAGTTTGCTCTTACCATAATCAGCTTTTTGATGAAGTCCACAAATTGCTGATTCAGAACATGCATGAACAAATGGAATAATTGTATATACAAATGAATCGAGAATCATACCCATGGTGACTTATTTCCCCTATTTAGATCTGTTCATTAGAAAGCAGAAATGTGTCCATCTGAAGTAAATTTAGCAACKGGCCATAAGTGGCTCTGTTTCAGAGAAATAGCAATGCCTGGACATGCACACAAGCTACTGTAGATAGAGGGTCAAAATGCAGCCAAATCAGCAAAGATCTACAAGTGCAGCAAAAAGAGTAAATATGAGTCTTCTCACTTTTTCCTGGACCCTAAAATGAGGAAAAAAGCATTGTAGTATTGCCATGGATGTCATAGGCAAAGAAGTAGCAGACGGATGTTTTCCCTTTAGATTTGGTGGTATCCAAAATTGCCCTACAGCTCACAAGAAAGCCATGTTACCTTAAGGCAGCCCATATTGCATCCCACTGAATGGAGAGTAGAAATCTTTTGAGGAACTTCCCTTTCACAATATTTTTCCCCCTAGTTGTACTGCATCGGCTGTGTGTAGTATTCTGTGGTCCAGGCAAATCTGGTATGTAGCTGCAGTGTGCTTGCTCTCAGTGTCAGGTCTGTGGCCTCTGGACCCTAATTTTGAGTTACTTTTGTAATATGCTGCTATAATTCTAAAACCAATAAAATGGCAATGCAACAAGAGCACCCTGTGTTCCTGCAGTGGAAATTCACCACAGTTCTGACCTAAGATATCAAGCTTCTAAGAACTGCTTGTGATATATTTACATCATTGACCTCATTAAAGACCTCATTGAGAGGGCTTTAAACTAGGTCTGAAGGGGGAAGGGGGAAGGGGATGCAGCTGAGCTGTCTGGAAGCAGGCCCAAGGGTTGCAAGGCTGAGTTAGGGGTGAGGTCAGTAGCCCAGCTGAGGTGTGTGTATACCAATGCACGCAGCMTGGGCAACAAACAAGAAGAGCTGGAGGCCATGGTGCAGCTGCAGAGCTCTGATGTAGTTGCCATCACGGAAACATGGTGGGATGACTCACATAGCTGGAGYACTGYACTGGATGGCTACAAGCTCTTCAGAAGAGACAGGAAAGGAAGAAGAGGTGGAGGGGTGGCCCTTTGTATTAAGCAGACTTTTGATGCTGTAGAAATTGAAACTAAGGAAGATGGAGTCGAATGTCTATGGGTAAGAATTAAGGCGAAGGCCAACAAGGCTGACACCCTACTGGGAGTCTGTTATCGTCCACCCAACCAGGAAGAAGAGGTMGATGACTTATTCTATAAGCAGCTAGGCAATGTTTCAGGATCATCAGCCCTCGTTCTTGTGGGTGACCTCAACCTACCAGACATCTGCTGGGAACTTAATACAGCAGAAAAGAGGCAGTCCAGGAAATTCTTAGAGTGTATGGAGGACAATTTTTTGTCACAGCTGGTGGGTGTACCCACCAGGGGAGGGACTGTGTTAGATCTGCTGTTTGCAAATAGAGATGGGCTGGTGGGAGATGTGGTGGTTGGAGGTCGATTGAGGCAGAGTGATCATGAAATAACAGAGTTCTCAATATTTGGTGAAGTCAGGAGGAGCACCAGTCAGACTCTTGCATTGGACTTCCTGAGGGCAGACTTTGGCCTGTTTAGGAGACTTATTCAGAGTGTCCCTTGGGAAGCAGCCCTAAAAAACAAAGGAGTTCAGGAAAGGTGGGCATGCCCCAAAACAGAGATCTTGAGGGCACAGGAAGAGACTRTCCCTGTGTGCCGAAAGATAAGTCARTGGGGTAAACGTCCAGCCTGGCTGGGCAAGGAGGTTTTGGAGGAACTTAGGAATAAAAAGAGGATGTACCAGCTATGGAAGGAGGGTCAGGTCTCTAAGGAAGTATTCAAAAGGGCTGCTAGAGCATGCAGGAAAAAAATTAGGGAGGCCAAAGCTCAGTTTGAACTTAGAATGGCAACTTCTGTAAAGGATAATAAAAAATGTTTTTACAAATATATTAATGCTAAAAGGAAGGGTAAGACCAGCCTTTGCTCTTTATTGGATAAGGGAGGAAACTTAGTATCTGCAGATGAGGAGAAGGCAGAAGTGCTTAATGCCTACTTTACCTCAGTTTTTAGTGGGAAAACAACTTGCCTTCAAGACACCTGCCCTCCGGGCTGGTGGATGGTGTCAGGGAGCAAAGTGGTCCCCCCATTATCCAAGAGGAGGCAGTCAGAGAACTGCTGAAATGCTTGGATGTTCATAAATCTATGGGACCAGACGGAATCCACCTCAGGGTAGTGAGAGAACTGGCAGATGAGCTTGCAAAGCCACTCTCCATCATTTACCAACAGTCCTGGCTCACTGGTGAGGTTCCAGATGACTGGAAACTGGCCAATGTGTCATCCATCCACAAAAAGGGTGCAAAGGAAGATCCTGGTAATTATAGACCAGTTAGCCTGACCTCAGTACCTGGCAAAATAACAGAACAGTTTATATTAAGTGTCCAGTTCTGGGCCCTTCAGTTTAAGAAGAACACAAGCCATATGAAGAAAGACTGAGGGAGCTGGGGTTGTTTAGCCTGGAGAAAAGGAGACTCAGAGGTGACCCTATCACTCTCTACAACTTCCTGAAGGGTGATTATGCTCAGCTGGGGGTTGGTCTCTTTCTCCAGGCAACAACAGACAGAACAAGAGGACACAGTCTCAAGCTGCGCCAAGGGAGATACAGGTTAGATTTAAGAAGGAAGTTCTTCACAGAAAGAGTGGTTAAATACTGGAACCATCTGCCCAGGGAGGTGGTAGAGTCACTATCCCTGGATGTGTTTAAAAAAAGACTGGATGTGGCACTTGGTGTCGTAATCTAGTCGAGATGTTGGAACATGGGTTGGACTCGATGATCTTGAAGGTCTCTTCCAACCAAAAAAATTCTGTGATTCTGTGATTCTGTGATCATGAAGGCTCTCCACTTGCTTTTCAATATATTAATTTTCATATGATTTTAAATATGTACAATAAATAAAGGTATTCTTTACCAGCACACCAGGGAGGTTTTTTTACACAGTCTGATGTAAATAGACTTCTTCTACCAGACTTCAAAAGAAGCTCTCCATTTCCATCATTAGAAGGTTCTGGAGCTTCAACTGATTCATTTCTCCAGGCATGACCCTTGTTCCTTAGCTAGAATTTGGTAAAAAATTGTTCTTCCTTTCCTGTTCTCCACAGCTGTGATCAGCTGGAAGTAATCTGAGAACTTCTCTCCTAAACTCACCCTGATCACAGTTGCTCTCTCTCCTTCACTGCATTCACTCCTGCTCTTTTCAATGTGTAGATGATGACAACAGGTCCCAGCTGATACCCTAGCCAGTTGTCTGTCCAGAAGAAAAACGTTTAAGGGGTAGAAAAGCTATGTCTTTCCTTTAGAAGATTTTAATTTGCATGATTTTGACTGTTTCTGAATTCTGGCTTGCCATCAAAATTGGCTGGAATTGCTCCAGTCCTACTGGGACACTGATAGACATGAACCTAAAGCTTAATCTTACCTCAGAAATTACAACTCAATGTTGTTTTGTTTTTTTTTTCTAGATGACTGTACACATTTTTGTCACTTATTTTAAAGAGGGGTTTTGTACTGTATGCATACATCTTCATGCTTGTTATCACTTTTGTGTACTGTTCTGTGGATGTAACAAGTGATGCTGCAGGCTTGACAAGCTGTTGATATGGATTATTAACACTCATTTCTAGTGACTTACATAGAGGCAAAAAAATTAATGTCATGTTTTTATTTTTATGTACAGTGGTCTAATAATGTCAAATTATGAAATTTACCAACACTGATTCTCTTAGGATTAAAAAAAAATAAAAAGAAGCAAGTGATTTCTTGCTTTTCAGATCTCTAGCAATCGTTTTACTGCAATAATAATTACTTTTTTTTTCTTTAAACTGCAGTTCTGATTCTAGAGATAGAGCTTTCTCTTTCCCATTCTCCTCTATGTCACTAATGCAAAATATATTTATTAGTTTAAAACCAGCAGAACTTTTTTCCACTGTTTACTTGTATGCACAATGCAACAGATGCAGCTGGAGCTCCTCACAGAGTAAGAACACAAGGCAATTTCTTGTAGTGGATGATAAAAAACTACACATGAAGAAACGCTTTTTAAAGGGACATTGCCCATTTTTCTGTAATCCCTTATCTTCCCTACTGAGTATTCAAAGGTGGTCAGTCATGGATGAGTGAAGTAGCCATCTTGTCTAGTTTTCTTTTTGTGAAGCTCTGTCTAACATGTTCACAGAGTAATGAAAGCACTTCATCACCAGATGGCAATGTTGCATGAGCCTAACCCCTGCGCGTCCTCACAAGAGTGTAGCAGGAGCAGTGGAAGGAAGTGGTATAATTTGTTTGGGAGAATGAGCAGCCATATTGCTAGAACTCTTTTATCTCCTTTAAAAGTACCTACAATGGAGGTCAAAAAGGATAATTTTCCACTTTGTCAAGTGAAGAGAAAATCTGGAAGGAAGTTCATATGAAATTCAGCTTGAATAAAAAGATCAAGGACACCTTCCTTAAAGAAATATGTGCTTACACTTCTTAGTCCTTTTTTTGCTTTTTTTTTTTTTTTCCCAATTGCTCCTTATAATAATTAACACCCAGAGACATTTCCAAGGTTACACTAACTTTACACAAGAATACTGCCAATCACTGTTCCCAAAAAGTAACTGAGAAATTTTCTTTTTGTATGAGTGGTTACCAAGGGTGTGAAATTACAGGTTTTCCTAATTTTAAGCTACCAGGTGACTGTATCTGTTGTGGCATTGCATAGTTTTAATAAGCTTTGTTTTTTTGTCTCCTGAAGTGACTTCCTAATGTAATTCTGCTTACACAGGGTTTTCCCCAGAAAATTTAGTTGAACAAAAATAGTGTCAGGACATATTTTGTGTTGAATGTTCCATTGAGTTCACAGCTGTTCTAATCTGTTTTTGTTGTACACAGAGCAAACACACATGATTCCAAAAGAGTAGTCACGTATTCTGCTTAATATATAAACAATAATGAATCTACTGTTAAGATGGTGGTCAAATACCCTACTTCACAAATTTTAATTATTAAAGTAGAAATCTAATTTATTGAAAATAAGAGAACAGATATTAGATGAAGTCTAATTGGAAACACAAAGATAAAATTTAAGGTTTTCATAGGAAGAAACACAATTTGATAGAGTCACACTTAATTGAACTCTACCTGCATATGCACAAAACGTTCCTTCGTCCTTCCAGTAACTTTAATCTATGTCCATGCCATAAATATAGCTGAAGTACTCAATATTAGTAAATAGTTTTACATCTATTTTAGCTATTTCTGAGTTGAAGAAAGCCCAATGAATATGCTTGAATTCAGGATTGTACAGATCTCTGAAAAATAAACTGAACAGAGTATATTATGTTCTTGAGATAAGTAGTAAGGGGTTTTGGCCCAATCAGTTCGTGCTTCCCCAAGACACTGACATTAGGTGTTTTGTTGCCCTTGGGTGTGCCTTCAATATAGCAGGTAATTCTGCCCATTGTTTTCCTATACTGACTGCAGAGGAAAGCTGGGATGATTTAGTGGCTTCATTAAGCACTTGGACAGAGGAAATGAATCTGGGCCTAAAGTCACACCATAAAATTAAGTATCCTTGTTCTACAGTGGTTTCCTCCCTCTCCTTCTGTGGAAGGCAGGAGGAGAGCAAAGCCTGGTTATCAGCCATATTTCCAGTGGCTCCTCACTGGTAGTTTTGGGTGCCACCAGTGATGGATGTGTCTGTACCTTGAACTTCACATTTATCACCCAGGGTGAAAACCCTAAGGCCAGGTTGGTAAGCAAATTGTCAGACACACTGCAGTAATGATAAAGTCCTCTCTCAGGGGTTCTCTTGCTTTGCTCTTCTCAAGCAAGACTTTTCTGATGGGTGCTGGTTGGATTGTCCYGGTTCTGCATACTCTACCAGGTGCCAGTGAGCTTAGCCATCTCTGCTGGTTTCTGTTTGCCTGGAACTACAGCATCCTTTGCAAGGTTTCCTTCTTTCCAAAAGGGAATCTCTTCGCTGCCATGTCTGTCTGTACATTTCATGTGCTATTTATTGCAGCACATGACATCATTCAGCCTAGAGAAGGAGGACTGAGATACTGGGAAACCTGATGTCAGATGAGATGCTTGGGAGAACACAACTTATAACTGTCCCAGATTGAGGACTCAAGTGGATATGGACTCCTTCAGTTGCATGTCACCAGGAGAGCTGTGGCTTGAGTATTATTACCCCTCTGTTATGCTCTTGGTGAGTAAGTTCTTTAGAAAGAAAAATGTCATTGCTACTGTAATTTGATGTCTCGTTGCAAAGAGGTTTGTTTGTATGCTGGAGCTGGGTGGGCAATGCACATGTGCGGACATGGCGAGGCATTGCACTACGATCGTGTTGCACACTCAGGCTGACTCACTTATCCAGACCAGCGTACCATAAGGTGTCAAACTATTGTCACTGTGACAACACTTTTCCTTCTAATTTCACACTGGTAATTTCGACAGAACAAGAAGGGCTATATGTGAAGACTGCACCTTTTAAGCAGCTTTGGAATGACAGGATAAATTATAGCATTATTGCCTAATGGGTGTAAACGAAAATCTTTGCAATTTCAGGCTCCAGCAAAATTGCTTCTTTTTTGAGGTATGGATAGCAGACTTCAAGTGGATTTCAGAAAATCTCCTCTAGATATCTAAATTAAAATCTGTTTCAAAGAAAATTCTTAATCAGCAATTCTCAGTAGGATTACTATCATAATGCACTTTTTTCCCCTTTCCTTTTCTTTCTCTTTTTTATTCCTAAGGAAGTTGCAAGCTTTGTATTCAATTTTTTTCTTTTCCTGGGAGGAAAATACAAAGTGAGATAGTAAGAACAAAGAAATAATTTCTCTTTTCTGAAAGACTCAATGATATAGATTTAAAATCTCAAGTGGGGGAAACATTCTCCTCCCTAATCCCTTAGGCTCTAACATATTATGTATTTTTTCCCAAATGATAAATTAATTCCTACTGACATTTTATCAAGATTTACCTTGCTCAGTTTGAACTTCATAGAATTCAATCATCTGTATTTAGGTTTGGGATGTTTTTAAAGTTAAACAAGTTTTGAAGTGTGTTTGGCTATAATTAATAGAAGAGTTCTCATAAACATAGATCCCAGCTTCTCTGGGACATAAAATAATTTAGAAATGTTGTTAGTTTTTTTTAAAGAGTTAATAATTTCACAAGGTAGCATTTTAAGCTCTGAACAATGATATGGACTAATTTAATTTACTATCACAAAGCTGTGAAAAGTCGTGATTGCCATTTTTTGTGTGATGCTAATGAAACCCATTCTCAGTTGGGAAGCATCTTGTGTTGTCAGAAGAGAAACCCAAAAAAGGCTGATGCAGTGATCTAGAAGATTTGGGGAATTTACCTGTTCCTTTCAGAGCAAATGGCTGTATTATTGATGGTCCAGCTGGAACTGGAAAACTCTCCTGTGTGCTACTCTTGTGTTATGAGCTGGTGCTATTTCTTACCCTGGTGACCAGAGTGGGCTGCCTGGCTAATGTCGTTCAGCTCTTACCTGCCTGTAGGAGCTGTTACCAACAGAGAATAAACAGGATTATGAAAATCCACACACAGATCCTGAAAAACCTCACAAACGTACTCCACAGCACTTCTTTGTCAATCGCACTGGTAGGAGTTCAGTGAGCATTTGGCTCAATTTGTACTTCCTCCCATGGCTCAGAGGTACAACTCGGTCAAGCTGCTCCTACAGAAACAAGCACCTATAAAAATCCTAAAATCCTACATTTTTCATTATTTTTCTCCCCCATTTTTATAATCAAAACAAGCTAGGAATTTCTTATAGGGAATAGGTTGGTGGACATTCTCTAGTTTGGGTTGCAACACAGGGCTTACCTGTTGGTCTCTCTTTTTCATTCTGTGGTTTGCATTGAACCCTTATGCAATTAAGAAACTGGGAGACTAAAGAACAGTTTTGGTTTAAGAAAAATAGAACAAAATTTGGCTCTTGTCAATAATTGGCAGCAAAAGAGAAACTTGCAGGCTTGATTTCTTTCTCATCAACATGAGAAGATATGTCCTGCAAATTACAGGCTGTACTAGGAGTGTCTGCATATTCTAAAACCTTTTAGAATAAAGAAGAGATTTATTTACCTGAGACATTTTATGAAATGTGCTGGAGCTACCAAGATAATTCCTTCAAGATAAAAAGCCTAAGAACCCCGGATTTTATTTTTAAGAATTTATGTTTACAGCCCATTTGAAAATTTCGAGTTACATTTCTAGAAGGTTGCAACTGTTCCATTTAAAAAATGTGGAARTTCCTTAGAGGTCTCTTATTCAATTTCAGTGCCTGAGAAACACCAATCCCTAATATTTTCTCTCCCTAGAATTCTCTAGGGTATGTGCCACTGCCCATTACATCTTTTAATTAATGTGATAATTGCTGTACATGGAGTTTAATACCAGTTCAGTCGGCTTATGCCCGGAAGCCTAGTGTTCTGTATTTTTTGAAAACATAGATAAGACCTATTTTATTCACTATGTTATTTGTGTAAGGTCCAGATGAAGCTCACATGTCCATTCTTCTGCACAGGCAGTTAGACCTGATATTAATTGCCGTCAGGTCCTTTACAGGTGCCTCCTACCCCCATTTACACTTTGTCAACTACACCACATTTTTTTCCATGCAAGCTGGCCATTGCTACTGCTCTAAGTTAGACACCATCCTGATTCTTTTAACAGAGAAACCAGTTAGCAGTACAAATAATAGCACATAGATTTAGAGTAAGGTATTCAGTGTTATTAAAAAACAAAATAGGTTTTTCTTCTTTTCCTTCATGGGAATTCTAGGGGTAAAATCTTGGGCGGGGGGGGAAGGAATAAAGCACAAAAAGCAATGCATTAAACAGCTCATAAGACTTCTGAAAACACTCTCTTAAAACTTGATTGCCTAGTTTTGATGGTACACATATGAGCTGGATTTTGTCACAGAACTATTCCTGTGCTTCCTTGGACAAAGACTTCTTTTCCTGTCACCTGTAACATCTGTTACTGCTTGTTCTTGAAAGTATATGTCTTTAGGAATTTTATGAGAAAAAGCAAACCTTTTGGTTTTAAAATTTTTCAGCTACTGAGCCTGTATTGTTCAGGTGCTCTTTTGCCCAACACGATGTTAATCAAGTTAAAAGAGGAATTCAGAAAAAACAGACTTTGTTCACGAGGCATAGGTACCAACCTAGAACTGTAGTTTTTGTAAGATAAAGTAGAAAGGGATACCTTAAGCGATTACTTGTGTTCAATGGTTTCAGGAAGCATTGATATGTTTAGGTTTTAGTTTAATGTGCAGTATAATAACATGCATAGTAAACAATTCTCCTCTTGTATGCTCCTCTAGAACTGCCAGAGAAGTGGAGATTTTATAATTTCAGTTAGGACATGGAGACTTTACATCATCCAGTRTTCTTGGAACCAGTTTCCTTCTTGTTCTTATCCTTCATTGTCATCCCTGCCATCTTAAACAAATACTTTGATCACTTCAGCTGTGCAGGTGTTGACATTTCCCCCGTGCTTTAGGGACTCTGAAATGCCTTGCTCTATTGGTTCATTTGGTATGAGACTTTTGTGTGATTTGTGGTAATTGTATCCACTACTTGATGTTTCCATCCTCTTTTCCTGCAGTCTCAACTGCTTTTCATGCAAGCATGTTGATTTCTTTTCCACTGCTGGTTTATGGAGTGCCTGTCACTTACCCCTCCTGTCACTGGGACCTGGGTAGCTGCCAGGTCTGAGCAGTGCTATCAGCTCTGATGGTGCATAGCTGCCAGTCTCTGATGCCGTGGAGTTTCCCTGTAGTCTGCACATCAGAAAAACAGTACTTAGGTACTCATCTGCTCACTACTTGAGTTCTTCAGCATTCTATCTAAAAACTGATGAATGTATAGTAATTACTTTCTTGGCATCTAGCCTTAAGAGCAACAGCTGGGTCCCTAGTGAAAAATTTGACAAAAAGGACTAAAGAGTATCAGGAAAGGGTTGTTCATATTGCTGCATTAGGGCTCTGGCTGCTCTAGTACACTGTATCCAAGGATCTCAGAAACCAGCTGCTTCAAAGAAGAGTTAACGAGTTGTGAAATAGGCAAATATGGAACAATCAAATCAAAGAAGAGGATTATTTTCAGGTTTTATTGAATTTATCAAAAAAAGAAAAGAGCTTCTAGAGCACCTTCTTATAACTAAATACAGAATAAGCTCTAGCGTTCCCTTATGCTTACTTGAAAAGTAAACAGATATTCCTTTAAATTCTACTGGCCTTATTTAACAAACGACGAACAAAGCCCTTCCCCTTGCAGCCAATGTAATTTGAACTCAGATGTTTGAGTAACATTGATTACACTGGCATTTTTCAAAGACAAGTATAAAACTGTTGCAGTGATACTTATGGGCTGCTGGACAAGAATGGATTTACGTAAACATAGGGAGAAACCACCTCTGCACTTTGACCTACTAATTAAGTGAAGATCAAGAAGCAGGATGTAAGAACAAACAGTGGATGATCATAAATGGTCTTTAGATAAGACAGCAAAATTAAGTATGTTCACTCAAGAAAGTTAATAAAAGTTAAAAAAAATGTCTTGCATGACAGCACATAGGTGAAAGAGTGTGGGTTATAAACAGGAGAAGCTGTAGATCTTAATACACAGTCAGAAGCATAGTTTAATTAGTATAATGGGTTTTGTGGCATTACTCATTACTGGAATGCGAATAGTCCTGTGTATATTTTGTCAGGCAGAAAAAAAGTGTGATCTTGAACATGAGGAAGGCAATACGAAAACCAGTGAAGGCAGGTGAAAAAAACAGTGTTCAGTGTAAGATCGTAACAAATCCAAGTGAAGACACAGACTGTACAACAGAATACAGGAACTGACAGGTGAGAGACTTCTTTTGCTAAAGAAAGAGAAGGAAATCAAGGATGAAACTGTCATAGGTTTTGAACTGAAAATTACTGAAACTGAAATAAGATTTTGTGATCTTCGGGAGGAGAAGAATAGGAAAGCAAAAAAACCAACCAGATTATGGACTTCAATTAGTTCTCAGAATTTTTACTCAAGGTTACACAGGAAGAAAACTGAATGGGACAGCT
The DNA here is from genome assembly GCA_902810485.1 of Alauda arvensis. Taxonomy (NCBI): domain Eukaryota; kingdom Metazoa; phylum Chordata; class Aves; order Passeriformes; family Alaudidae; genus Alauda; species Alauda arvensis. Next base: position 800,196 of record CADDXX010000170.1, on the reverse strand, counting down.
AGGTAGAGTAAATAAGCTCAAGTCATGGCAGCTTTACTGGCTTAAATGAATGACTAAACACAAAATGCAAACTTGGTTATCTGGCTGGCAATCTGATGGAAAAGAAGTATAATGTGAATATGTGGTAACAAAGTTGGAAAGTCAAGRCATGAAATGAGGTTAAGCAGCAGAAAATGTCAAGGGTAAAAGGAAAGCATTTTAAAATGAATTAATTATAAGTTCCACAAATCTATTACTGGCAGAAGGAAATTAAAGGGAAAAGAAAACCCTTTCCAACCATCACATGATATATATGAGCCTTGTTACATTTAGCCTTCACAAAAAGATCGGTCAGGAGCAGATGGCTAACACAATACTGATGACAAAGGTTTCAAGATGAACTGTGGAAAAGACAGATAAGAGATCACTTAGATAAATTAGATGTTTTCAAATTGTCTGGTCAGATAAACTTCATAATAATATGCTTAGTGATGTTGCCTAAGCAATTTCAGAATGGTTGGAGTTTGCCTTTGAGAAATGGTGGAGGAGTGCTGTGCAACAGGAGTGCTAGAAAAATAGCAAGTGTAGTGCCTGGTACTAACTTTTATGTAGAAAAGGGAGACCCAGGAAACATGGACTAATAAGCTAGTTCAGTTCCAAGACTTTGAGATTTTGAAAAATAACAAGGAACAGAGTAACAACTAGCCTGGTTTTATTGAGAAGAGAAAAAGTCAAAACAAGTTATAGTAAGATGAAAAGATGTGTGGATGGGAGAGAGCTTTTGACATTGGTTACTATAGTAGCCTAAAAACAGCTAAAAAAATAAACAGTCTTAATTGACAATATTGCAGAGGTGAGTAATGACATTTATAGTATCTGTTGAAATGGGTTAATATATCTTTTGTGGTTTCATAAAGGGTCTAAGGCTCTTCAGATTTTAATGGAAATTAAAAACTCATATTTACATTTGGAGATAACTAATCGTAGGAGAAAACATATTATAAAATGACCTGTGGAAAAATTAAGATGAAACTCAAGAGAAGACATGCTAGCATGCTGACAGAGGAACTCCAGAAGTACAGGATGGGTGCTGTTAAGGAAAATTTGGTTATTATCTCATGCAAGAGAAACACGAATAGGTGACAATATTGCTTCCTGAGTAACATGTGTGATCTTTTACCAAAGGAACATCTGGGTTTGGGCATGTAAGGGGAATCATAGACGAATTGAGGTGAATCCAGAAAAGGACAATGCGTGAGCAAATGTGACCTGTAAGAAAGAATTGAAAGTTCTGTAAATGTTTATCTTCAAGAAAAGGTTAGGAAAACACTGAGAGCCAATTACTGATATAATTAGAAGGGTGCTTGCTAAAAAGAAAAGAATAGATTGTTCTCCCTTCTGTGGAGAGTGCTAATGAGCCCAGCTGGCAAGATGGAAAAAAGGTCAAAGTAGAAATCAGCAAAAAACCTTTCCAGTAGTAATGCCATGGAAACAATGGAGAATGTGTAATAATATGGATTTTACACTTCTGATTCATCTTTCTGTTCATTTTGATAGATGCGTTGTCTGGTATACTTGATCCACAGAAGAATTAATGAAAACTTCTTCACTCTTTTTTTTTTTTTTGATTTTCTGTAAAATAGTTTGTATACCTACTATGCAGTGCAAGTGACTGCTAATTTGAACTGGATTTTGSGTTGAATAGTGACCACTTCTGAGCACTTAATTGATTTTTCTTGAAATTTTATCCTAATAAAAAAAAATTCTGTGGAATTAGACTAGTCTTATGTGAGTGTCTTTAATTGAATGTTTCACAAATGTATGTAGATTTTTTCAAATCCACAAAACAAGAAAGTAACCTAAATAGAGGTGAAGAAAGCAAAACTTCAAAGGGATGTAAAAACCAAGAAGTAGTTGATCATAGTTCCATAGGGCTCAATTTTAGGGCCAGTGCTCATAAGTATTTTTTATAAATTATCTGGATGCAGGAGTAAAATGTACATTAAGTTAGTTTGATGATGATTCTGAATTAGTAGGAGCTGTGGGCTTCTTTGATGATAGAGGGAGGGGGTCTGAACCCAGAGGGTGGTCAGTCACTAGAGCAGAATACCCAGGGAAGTGGTCTGAGGTCTGACAGAGTTGAAGGAGCGTCTGGATGATCCTCTCATGGTTAGTTTTAAGCAGCCCTGTGAAGAGCAGGGAGTTGTACTTGCTGACCCCTATGAGTCTCTTCCAATTTGAAATACTTTGTGATTGTATAATCCAGCATAAAAAACCATCTGGGCAGTGTAAAGTATGTTGTATGAACCCTTCTGAAAGTGGGAAACAACAAATATTAGCAACTATTACAATAACAATAGTAATGTCTTTCTGTACACATGCAATTGAGACTTTATTGGGCCAGATGCTGCATCAGAAAATGGCAAAGGTAGGTATGTGTTCTGATGCTCACTAAGGACTCCTTGTCTGAAACTTGATGTTAGATTGTCCACACTTTGTTTTCCCACAGCTGAATTTAGTCTTAATTAAACTTCTTCGTTTAATATGAAAGTCTATAACTATGACATGTAGGGCTTACCCAAGGAAATCAAAACAAAACTTGAAAAAAACTTACCTATTGAGCTAACATGAAGCTTATCAGGAATTTTCTCCTAAATTAGATTGATTTTTGCTATACTTGAATTTTTAAAAATGTGTATCTACTGCTGCTAACCTTTAGTTCATGTTAATTACAAAGACTGCAAAGCTGTGCTTTCTATGATCCGCAGACTAACATTGGTGCAGATTCTGGAAATACTGAAGATCATTGAATCTTGGGCTTACAAGCAGTCCTTGGGCTTACAAGCAGTCCCACTAAATAGAATGAATTCTCATGCTGGCTAAGAATCACAGTCCCTGGTGTATTTAACTAGTATTTAGTTTATTTTATTACATTTTAAAACTTCAAGATTTTAATCTACAGCTAGTAATTTTAATGCTGCAAGAACATACATTCTTGGCATGCATTTACAAAGCTATTAGAATGCTGTGTATATCTGGAAAAATAAGAAAACCAAAGATGCAGTAGGCAAAAAAATATGTAATTCCAGTCAATTTCTATCTCAGAGATAAATAGGAACTCTGCATGCAATCCTGAAAATATTGAGAGCTTGATACGTTGAGAGAAAAAAAAAAGGGCAGGGGGAGGGGCTTTTCTCTGCTAATTATTAGCCTGGAAATAAAACATATGTACTGCAGATTCTCCCTCCTTAAGGTAGTCAGCGTCTGTAAAACACCTGCAGACAACAGGCTGAAAATTGCTGGTTGTTAGACTGCTACCTGTTACTGATCCTCCATGGAGAAGGTGATGAAGTGGCAGCATGTAGTCTGAGGGGGACCAAAAATGCCTTCAGGGTCTTGGGGCAGTGGGTAAGGGAATCTGGTGCACCAGTTATATTCTCCTCTACTCTTCCAGTGGAAGACAGCAACATTGGAGAAAACAGACAGACAGAGTCTATTAATATATGGCCCCATGTCTGGCGTCACTGCAAAATGTTGGGGTTTATGACAATGGAAAGGCTTATGCAGCACCAGGCATGCTGGCATCAGATGTTTCTCAGTGAAGGAGGACTCTTTTTGCAAAACCCTTTTGCTTACTAGTGTCTCATTTGCAGAGGTAGATGTGTTGGGATAGACAGACAACATCAGACTTAAACCTGCCCAGCTGTAGGATGAAAGGCAAAGGTTAGAGGGACAGAGTGCTCTCTGAAGTCACAGAGCTCTGACCACACTGAGACACACTTRCAGTCTTATGGAGATGAGCCAGGAACTCCTGATGTAACAGGAACCAACAGGGAAACACCAGAGAATGATCYGACAGTAAGTAATTGGTGTAGCTGTAGGAAGACAACATGGCTAGTTGCCCAGCTGAAGTGCCCCTACAGCAGTGCATGCAGTGCTGGCAACAAAAAGGAGGAGCTGGAAGACACCACACTGCTGGAAGCCTATGTCCTAGCTGCCATCCAGAAGCCTGGAGGGATGAATCCCCAGACTGGAGTGCAGCTATTGATGACTAGAGGCTGTTTGGGAGGGAGAGGGGAGGAAGGAAGGATGGAGGGGTTGCCCTCTACATCAAAAAGTGGATTGAATGTAATGAGCCATCTCTGAAGAACATCCTGTGAACTGAAGAAAAGCAACAATGAACAGGTAAAAGCCTGTGTGTAACAGAGACTGAGTGAGCAAAGGGAACCTTRTGCTTGGTGTCACTACAGGTCCCTGACCAAGGGTAGCCTATTGATGAGACCTTCTTTTTTCCAGCTACAGGAATTATCACACTCACAGCAGGCTCTTGTCCTGCTGGGAGACTTCAGTGTCTACTAGAAAAGTAGCAGAGCAAACTGTAGGCAGTCCAGGAAACTCCTGGAATGCATGGAAAATAGCTTCCTGACCCACAGAAAGGGCTAATACACAGTCCTAGTGGAGGGGTTGCATTACTGAGTCTGTTGATCATCAATACATGTGAGCCAATTTGGGCTTTTAGGATGGGAGACAGCCTGGGCTGCAGTGGTCCTGCATTGGTGGAGTTCACAGTCCTCAGGGATATGAGTAGGTAAGGAACAGCACAGGGMGGGCATCAACCTGTTAGAACAAGTCCAGAGGAAAGCTACCAAGATCATTAGAGGCATGGAGCACATCTCTTGATAGGAAAAGCTGAGTTGAGACTGGTCAATCTGGAAAAGAAAAGGCTTTGAGGTACCTAATTGCAGCCTCGCAGTACCCAAAAGGAACCTACAGGAAAGGTGGAGAGGGGCTTTTTACAAGGGCGTGAAGTGACAGAACAAGGGGGTAACTAAAAGACATTAGGATTAGATTAGATATTAAACTGTCAATTTTAAGGAAATTTCCTAATCTGACCATTCACGAGCCTCTCTTGGCAGTCATGTTCCCAAGGCCAAAGATTTTCATTAATGGGACCAAAGCCCCTTCACAGTGAGTGGCTCCAGTGACCAGGCCCCTACTTTGCTCACCACACACCCACACATTCAGACCAGATTTCCTCATAGCAAAGTCTCATTCCACAGAGAAGTTTGTTCGCAGCACAGTAACAGAAATAGCCTGAGCTGGTGTCTCTGGGGAGGAACCCCCAAAAAAGCAACCCTCAGGCTTTTATACTATCACAGTTTATCCCTGCCCAAGTCTTGCTCTTCCTCTTGACTCCTGCTGCTCCTACTGTGTCTCTCAATGTCCATTCACCTGGCTGGCAGCACTTGTCTTTATTCCCCCTTTTATCCAAAGGGTTGGCAGTTCATGGCCTTTTGTTTGTGCTCTTACCCAGAGCTCAATCTGCATCTCAAACTTCATCTCAATTTGCAGCTTGCAAAGTGAGCTACATGCTTCAGATGTATTCCTCAGCTGGGAGCGTGGTGAGGCACTGGAACAGGCTCAGAAAAGCTGTGGACAAGCTTGAACACCTTGAATCCCTGTAGCTGTTCAAGGCCAGGTTGGATGGGCCTGTGAGAAACTTGGTCTAGTGGAAGGTGTTATTGCACATGGCAGGGAGGTTGAAACAAGATGATACTTAAAGTCCCTTCCAACTCAAACCGTTCTGTGATTCAATGATTTTATGATAGCTCAAGACATATTTACAGGCAGAAAACAGGTTGGGGAGGCTGGAAAGGCTTTCCTGGTAGTGCTGCTTTTATCACAGTATTCCATCTCCATAAATTATGATGCTCAGCTGGTATTCAATGTCTTTCTCTAACCCCAACATAAGCTGCTTGACTGACAAAATAAAAGATATGAAGAGTTATATCTACAGATATGCTTTGACAAGTGCTATATCAAAATGATTTCTTTGATGTTCTGATAATTTTAGTCAAGATCAGGTTACATGAGAAACAAATATCACAAATGAATTTGTCTTAAGCTCCTATATTTACAGAAATGTCTTGCATCTCTAGAAATGCCAGTATTCAGGWACAAGTACCATGTCCCCAGATTAACTATGAAATATGAAATTGTCAAATGGGTATGGAAAGGAAGTATCTGTGAGAAACCCCTCAGCTTTTTCTGACTTTTGGAGAATTTTCAGTTAAGTAGGAACCTTGTTCCTTAAGAAACATACTGTAAAAATAGTAAGAATCAAATTTTGATAGCCTTTGACAAAGTGGAAGAGCATTGAATTTGCAATGCTTTCCTATTCCCTGTCAGCCACTCAATAAAAAGGGTGCTTTCATCAAGTTTAATATTTTCATTCCAAGTTGGTATCACACTGGTGACCTGAAATACTTGGAAAGCCCTGCAATGTCCAGAGGATGCCTTTTAAAATGGGCAGGTGTGTCAACACTTCCAAAAACAGTTCCATCCATCACCTGGATATGGTTCTTCTCCTTGGATCTAGATGAGAAGGCTGTGGAAGGCCATCTGAGATGGTATGGCAGCCCTGAGGAAAGCTCTAACACTCTACAAAGGACGATCTATCAGTTGCACCAGGATTAGGCACTTTGGGTACCCAGCCTTAGGAGCTTGTAGTGCATGGCAGCTGTGGAAATTCAATTTTTGTTGAGTACCATTAATGAGTAACAAAAGAACGTTAATATTAACAGCAGAACTCCAACAAGGGAGCTTAGAGATACAAAAGTCATGGTAAATTAAAGCACATCTAATTCAAAGTAACATTTATTGCAACCTGATTGTAACATTGGTAGTAAATCCTGCACAACTTCTTCTCTGAATAGTGGGAAGTATAAATTCTGACAGGCAATGTATATCTGGGACCCTGTCCATTTCCTGTAAAAAATGCAAACTGTTTCTCTGATTATGACATGAGAGACAGATTAATTGAAATTGCTTAGCAGAAGATCTCTTGAATATTCATAGCCTGCAAGGTACTGTAAGGCAGACATTCTCATACAGTTAACAAAATTAAAACAATATATTAAGTTTACCAAGACATATGATCTTACCTCTTGAAATAAAACACAAATGCAGGCTTATGCTTGATTATGTACAGAAAGATTTTTAGAAGTATGAAAATTTAATATTACATACTACCAAAGTAGTCATTAAAGTAATACAGAGCTCAGATCTACAGTGCAAAATTTAGAATTGGTTGTCAGTGGATAAAACCATCTGCCACACCTTTGAATATTCATATGCAAATTTTTGATGTTTGGAAAAAAAGGACATGAAGGATTCCTGAGTTGAGATAAGGATGAGGAGAAAACACTTCGAGGACAAAACAGGCTTAACTTAAGTTGCAAAGTGAATTTATGAGGGTACTGAGAAGTAAAATAAGCCCTCAAAATACCTTTTACCCCCAGCTCCTCTGTCCTTCCTGCCAACAGTGCAGGGAGACAGGGAGTGGAAAGTCCTTCCCCTGTGAGACCATGGGGTCCCTCCCACAGGAAGCAATTCCCTATGAACTGCTCCAGCCTGGGTCCACTCTCATGAACAGCAGCCAAATCACACCTGCTACAAACGTGAGCCCCTCCCAAGGGCAAGGTCCTTCCAAACCTGCTGTGGCATCGGTCACTTTTTTTACGGGGTTCAGTCCTTCAAGGACAGGCTGCTCCAGCCTGGAAGCAGGGCCCCCTCTCTCCACCTGGTCTCCGACTGGATCACAGCCTCCTCCAGGCATCCACCTGCTCCAGTGTGGGCATCTTCCCCATGGGCTGTGGGTGGATCTSTGCATCCCCCATGGATCCCCATGGGCTGCAGGGGCACAGYTGCTTCACCATGGTCTCACCATGGCCTGCAGAGGAATCTTGGCTCTGGCACCTGGAGCACCTCCTGCTCCTCCTTCTGCACTGACCTTGGTGTTTCCATGTTGTTTCCCTCACATGTTCTCACCTCCTCCTTCTCTCCAACTAGAAACAAAAACCTGTTGCGTAGTTTTGATCTTCTTCTTAAATGTGTTGTCACAGAAGCGTTAGGGGCCTTTCTCATTGGCCCAGTTTTGGCCAGCAGYATGTCCATCTTCAGAGCCATCAGGGATTGGCTCTGCTGGACACGGTGGAAGCTTCTGACACCTTCTCACAGGAGCTATCTTTGTGGCTCACCTGCTACCAAAAAACAGGCTGTGCCAAAACAATACATAGGGTTAGAATCAATCTCTGGAGATCATCCAGTCCAACCCCCGTGCTAAGGCAGGTTCACCACCATGTTACACAAGAATGCATCCAGCAGGGTTTTAAATGTCTCTGCAGAGGGAGGCTCCAAGACCACCCTGGGCAGCCACTCTCAATGTGAGGGCACTTATCTCACTGTGAAATTACAATCAGACCTTATAAGTGGGAAAAATCAGAGTTGTGCTTGCTTTTTGTTTCATTTAGAAAAGCTGCACTGAACCTAAATTCTGGCAAAAATAGCCATTTTCTTTTTGTTGTGGAAAAATTACCCAGCTCACCTCTTATTCAAGAGTTTTCAGTTGGCACTTTGGTGCCTTCTGCAGTCTCTTCATATGTTGTTCAGTACACTGGGAAGGTTTTGCATCTTAACATAATGGATCTTCCTTCTTTTGGGAAAGAAGATCATCCAAAAAGAGCTCGAGTTTTAGGATCTGTCCTGGATGTGGGTTTTATAATGGGGTCTAGAATTCTTACACACTAATGTATACATCCAGGTGTCACTTTCTGCTAATTGAATGATGACCACTGAGATAAGAGAACTGCTAGTGGAAACCATATGCTGTGGTTTCACCCCAGCAAGCAGCCGAGCCCCAGGCAGCCCCTCACTCACTCTCCCGCCAGTGAGGCTGGGCAGAGAATGTGAAAGCTGAAAAAACATTTCTGTATTATCAACCCTATGTTCAGCACAAATCCATACCACAGCCCCATAAAGGCTACCGTGAAGAAAATGAACTCTTCCTCAGCTGAAACCAGCACATTAGACCTCTAGTGTGGAAATAAAAGTTGAATTTTTTTTGAACACACACTGTGCCTTGGATACAAAATAGAATAAGAGAACTGATTGAGTTGCTTTTACTACAGAACTGCAGATTTCTCTAGGAAAATGCTTTTTAGGAACTCTGCTGATCTTTCTCAAGAATTTTAGAGTGTTTCATGTAATGGATGTGATGAATTTATGTACTAAAATTATAAAAAAATCTTTTTTTGTTCAAAGGAGTTCCATGTTGAAGTAACTAGGTACTATTTATCAGACTCTGGTAATTACAATGCTACTTCTTTTAACAAATGTTAAGAAAGAGAGAGACTACCTCTTGTTTTCACTAAGAATGCAGTAGAATTTGGGTATGCCATGTAATTCTGTCTACTTTCCCAGCACCAAAAAAAAAAAAAAAAATTAATGAGCTTTTCACTTTAATAATTTGAAAACAAAATTCAGTAAAGATATTTCTTATTATGCTTTCATTCAAAATCCATTCTTTCCTTATCCTTATTCTTTCTTCAGTTCTTTGATAGCTCTAGTAATAGGACCAAAACTGAAAATGTCTCTGGACCTTTCTTGGCCTTTCTGCTTTTTGATGGTGACATCTGATGATGTCAATCCACATCATCAGTTAAGGTGCCTTTGATGTCTCTTTCAGACCTTTTGAGAGGTGCTACTGTAATTCTTTTATCCCTGTTTTGTTCATTACTCTTTAAGATCTGCCTCCATGGCTAACTGCTTTGTACTCAGATTTTTTTTGTAGCCTTTTTTTTCCCTAAACAAAGGAAGCTACTTTTGCTAAAGGATGGATGTGTGGCGCAGTCATATCTTAGGACCATAAAACAATGAGTGACCCTGATCATTAGGTAAAATTATTTTCTAAACACTGCAGTGAGATGTATTTAGCAAAGATATCCCAAATTTACAGCTGAAAAGTGGTGAAGGCATACAGCTTTCAATGTTTCCAAGGTATATAATCTTCTGGAGGTGATGTGTATGTGTTGAAGTTTTAAAAAATGCTAGTTTTTGTGCTTTTAAAATATTGAAAGTCAGTAATATGCAAGAACCTTTGGAAGGATCTGCAAAGTGACTAGATGCTTTAATGAGTGCTTACCGTCTTGTGGCTCCAAGAGGCACAGCTCCAGATCAAGCAAGAAATCTTTCAGAGTACCAGGAATTGAAGCCTTCAGCATATAGCAGAGGCATTAGCTGTAAATCCRTATTTCCTCCTTTTTGATAATCACAGTTTGAATCCAGTTTTAATGAAGGTGCAGGATTACAGTTATTTTATCTTAGCTGGTTTTTTAATTCCTGGTTGACAACAGCTTTTCTAATACCAGAGTAATAACTTCAGGACATATAGGAGCTGTAATCATGCCAAGACATCCTGTCAGACTTTATAGAAACCACACAGGAGTTAAATAGGACAGTGTGCAAGGCCAGACTAGCAAGTAGAAGCCAGATAAAACATTTGAGCATTCAGATTTGATTAAAGGGCATGGAACTGGCAGCATCCTTGATCTCTCGGCAGAGAATTACATTGTGAAGAGGTGAAGCAGGACCATAATATAATATAATTTAATGGGGAAGAGCTGATATTTCATTAGCAGCCAATGATTTGGAAGAATGTTTTCAACACATTGCTTTTGAATAGGTTATATATTAAATCCATATAACTAAGAGTGCTTAACTAGGTCTGAAGGATGGTTATAACATCTGTCATTGACAGATTCCAAAATGACTGTCTTGGAGAAAGAAAGAAAAATGAGATGTCTTGGGAATTGACTAAAATTGGCTAAGAAAGTTGTTTTGACTGGTGACTTCAACATATGAAATTCTGTAATACTGGGGCTGGTTTTGGAAAGCAGAAAACAGTTATTTCGTGATTTTTTCCTGGGTTTGAACACTTTGTTTCTAGTTAAAAAGTTGTGAATAAGAGAGAGTTTTCTTTTTTAAGTATGGAGGCCATCTTAGTTATTTTTGTTCTTGTAGACTAAATATTTACATTTGAGGGACTATGTCCTTCAGAATTTTGATAAATTACAGTGTTCAACCTATCAAATATCAAGAAAATAAGAGTCCAGGTAGAGCTCCAGAATTTCATAGATTTGAACAGGAGATCTCGTAGGTGGTTGATGTATTTCATAAAATGTTCTGGATTTTTGCTTGGTTTTCAGTTCTGTAGCAGGTTCTGTAGCTATACTGCTCTCTCTTCACACACATCCCCCCACCCCCCCAATTTCCTTCCTCCTTTTCTCACTTTCTCTTTTTTCTCCTTCCTGATGGATCTTGACATTGTGGCAGTTTTTTTAAGCTGCACACTTTAAGCATTTTAAAGGAACTCTTTAAAATTTATTAAATGTATTAAAATGCATTACATTTTTGATAACACCTCCTGCCTATGTTCAGGGGTGTTCTTCATCAGTGTTACTGTAGCTGTTGGGTAAATAAAGTTGTACCATACCCGAGGTATGCAGTAGATTACAAAATTATGTGAATTGTTTATCTAGGCAAGACGAAGGTCTGCCAGGCCAGGATTTGGGAGCAGAAGCCTCTAAGTGCCTGCAGGGCATGGAGGACACCATAGTGTGGCAGCGCAGTAAAAACACCTCCTCCAAAACSTGGTCTCAGTTTTCAGCAACCTGTGTTTGGGGATGCCAGTCTTTTTATTTAATAGCCTGGTGTGTTTTACTCTGCTATCGAGTAGTCCAGTTGCTTCTACAAGTAGAAGAGATGCTAGATGGCTGTAAGTCACATGTGCCCCGCAGCAAGGATTTCCAAAGCTTGATTGACRTGATGAATGCCCATTTGAGAGGGTAAGCAGGGGACACATGCACCACCTTGGCTGCATCATTTGCTTTGTCAGCCCTTGGGAACTCAAAGGTTAGCCAAAACTGTTCTTTCATTTCTCCAAGTGGCATGGAACCTTGTAGGTCCTTCCTAGCAAACCCTTCTCCATTTTTCCCCAGACTAAAGAGACTTGCTTGTCTACTAACTCCTTAGGCAGACACTGCATACCTCTGAGCATCTGGTTTGCTCCTTCTAGCCCAGTCTTTTTGCACACAAGTCCAGAATTACATGCAGCATCAAAACATTTCTGTCCTGTGGATTTGCACTGAGGAATGTCACTCTTCCCTGGTTTTGTTCACTATCCTTTTTCTTAAGCTCCACAGTTTTATGAAGTTAAGGCATTTCACCACCCTATAAATTATTGACCTGGGGTGAAAGCAATAGGAATGTTGCTGTTTGTAACATTGCAGCTATCATACTGTCCTCCCACAGGCTGAGTATTATGTTGTCTTATGCTGTTATCTGTCTTTATGTTGAATTGTGTAAATTGTCTAAAAATTAGTGAAGCTTCAGACACTATACCCTGTTTCTAACAGGTACTATAAATTATTTAAATATTATTATACTCTGTGAATGCCAAAGTTRATATTAGAGGGGATATATGAGCCTGCTTTTAGCCTAAAAATCTAAAGAGAAATTGCTAGTCTTTGAACAACCTTCTGGATGAATCACCACAAAATAAAAACACACACACCATCCTAACAGCAATAAACCTCTTGTCTGTGCAAAATGTTATATGTCATGGGTGTAAATACCTATKAATTAAACAAACAATTGTATGCTTTCTCCAATTCAAAATAAATGAAGGGTTATTTGAGGTAAACAAAACATTATTTATWTTTTGAATGTCCACACAAACAAAAACCTGGACTATTTATTTTGGTGTAGCAGTTAGCAATCAAAAGAAGAATTTAGAATATATTAAACTATATACAATTGTTCTAAATAGGTATTAATCTATAAATGCTGTATCAGCTAAAAGTGCTTTCTTGCTTCAGGGATAAAATAAAATTCTTAATATTTGTTACCCCTCTCTCTGTACATGTTATCAGCATTCAGGAATGCAGTAAAACCTGCCTTCTATCTGAAAGGACTGTTTTGTTGTAWGTTATCTCTAGGGGACTCTGCAGAAATCATCAATGTTTCATGAGGCATCTTAGCTTGCTCCCAATACTGTAAGTACACCATAGATTTTAATTTCCTTTGCAAATAGTTTAGTTTCTGAATTTTTTCATGGATTTTTTTCCCCTAATAAAAACTGTTCATCTGAAGTTCAGTATGAAAAAATAAATACCCCATTGTTATTTTATTCCAGTTTGAGTGGACTACTCACAGATTAGGGATATTTTGTAACATTTAAAAGGGACATGGAAGTGGGTATGAAGGGAAAGAATTGAGAAAAAAAATTAGGGAAAATACTGTAACATGTCAAGTCCATTTTAATTACTGCAACTCCCTTATTTATTAACYTGCTTCCCTTCAAAAATCTATTTTTAAAAGTATCCCACAGATACTAAAATTGTGGGTCCACTTTCTCCTTGATGTCCAAGATTTAGCTGCCTTTTTTTTTGTTTGTTTCTTAAGATTAAGCAAATACATTGTCTACCACCATGTTTTAAGTTTGTGTGATCTTGTAGGATACATTTTGTGAGAAGTCAGGAGTAGTCACTGCCTCTCTTGCAGATGCCATCCTAACTTAAAGGTAACCTCCTGCAGGGAGCTCGGCTGTAACATTACATGTACAAAGGTAAAGRCTTGCTCACCTTCCCTGTGTTAGGAGGGCATGCCTCCAGCTCATGTTTTCTGCCTGCTGCTAACATTTTCCTGGTACAATAGTCAATTAATTGATTTAAAGTGAGCAATGACTTGCTAGCCTGAGTTATCACACTCCACCCCTGGTATGAACACCCTAAAATGAAGTGTAAACCCGTGTTTCATGGGAGAACCCAAAATGCTGTCTGGGAGAACTGATGCAGTCCACCTCCTAGCAAATAAGAAGACACTCTGCTTGATGATGATAATGCTTAATACTAGATAGTATTAAAGTCATAAGTAGCAGTGCACTGTCTTTGTTGCAGCAGCCCTCTTATTAGAGGGTAAAAATGAGCAGACACACAGACTTCTTGTTAAACACAGCATAAAAAAAGGGCCCAGTTTATTCCTTTTCATGGCTTAGTCATCTTAACKCCAACTATTTGCTGACTCTGGCTCCAGCAAGCTCCTACTGGAGGCTTCCCTTGCAGCCTCTGACTGCTGGTTATTTCCTGCTAAACTGTGACTGCATGTATTGGTTTGCAGACTCTGAATGCAGGCTTTTACCCAGCCAGACTGTGACTGCAGGTTCCAACTGCAGGCTCTGACTGCAGACCCAGACTGACCTCAAGCAGTGACTCACCCCAGAGGCTGCTTGATGATTTCCTCCTTCATRCACCTCAAAGTTCCTCCTCCATGATAAGCCTTCCCTTACCAGCTAAGCCCCTCTTTTATCTCACTCATCCTTATTGGCTACAGCTGTGACTCATCAGGGAAGAGGTTGTATTAGGTAATTAACACAGCTGTTACTTATCAGGGGTGAGGTATTCCCTTCTCCTACATTCATGAATAGTGACTTGTAGAACATCTTTACTGCATTATGAAAAACTTTCAATGTAATTGTTTATGCTTTTGGAGATTAAAAAAAAAAATTACGAGCTTGTAGTATTTGTGGTTTAGCTCTGTCATGCCTTAGAGATAACTCATCAAACAAAAGTCAACAAATGGTTTACAAAAAACTATGTTAAGAAACAGATTTTATTCTTGTTCTGTGCTCAGGTCTGGGCCACTCTCTCTACTATAATCTGATAACACCGAATCAGCCTTTATGTAGAACACAGCCAGCTGGTTGGATTTCTCTTGTGACCTTGAAAGAACACCATTAACATGATCCAGAATTTGTGAGCTGATGAGGACCAAATGATCAATTGAAATATTTGTAGCAAAAATGCTACAAAATCTCTTTCTCTTTTATATAACTTTGATATATCTGAGTTTGAATGTTAGCCTCAGAGTTTTCATATAAATGTGTTTTCAAGAAAATACATTGTTTTGAGAATGCAAACTCCAGATGTGTTTCCATCATCTGGATCTCTTTCCACTCTTTAAACAAAATTTGCAGAGAGTCTAAGCAGGAAAATGGAATTTTAAATGCAATCTTAGTTTATGAAAATGTGTATATTGTTTTTTTTTCCCTGTGTTCTCTCACCCTCATTATTTCTGTATAGGGAAAATGGCAAAGTTGTGATGAAACAATTGCTTTTCTTCACAATTCTTTAGGAKTCAGTAGTAGCTCTTCTTTTCTAGTTACCAGGGTAGTTTTTTGTTATTGTCTTTTAATTGTATAATTCAAAGTACTTATAAATCTGTTTCAGGTACATCAGGCTTACTTCAGAACTCTTAACCTGTTTAGTTGATGAAGAAGCAAGAAACTCTTTTAACTATTTTCTGGGTCAGAAACTATTTTCTTGGGTGCTTTTCCTGTCATCAGTTGTGCACACTGACTGCCACTTCATTTCTATCACTCCACAAATCACTAGTTTTGATAGACTTTGGGCTATGATTGCCGTTATGTTTTCCCCAAAATAAAATTTTTTCTTGAATTGAAGCAAAGTCTTTCTTGAATATATTAAGAACATACGCTGGGAGATTATGTGAATAGCAAATATAACTAATATGATTTTTGGAATTCTTTTATAGATGGTTCATTAAAGAAAAAAAAATAAGAACAGCATAATAAGTAATTTCTTAGATCTCAAAGCTCCTTGTGAAGTCATGGTAGAGCTCTATTTATTGATTTGTAATAACAAAAGGTGTGCATTTTAATTAAAGCCTTTTATTTACTAATTTTAAAGAACTGTTTTGTTCCTAAAGGTATTTTCTTTCAACCAAGATCTCTCAGTGGAGTTGAAAGTAACTTCACAGCATGACTATGACAAAACTAACTAGTCCAAAGGCCAGAGTCCYGGATGAGTGGGAGGGAAATTGAGGTCATCCTCTTAATCTTCATGGCAAGAGTTAAACTGTCACGTTACTGTATATTATTTAAATTCTCGTTGTAGGCAAATCTGAAAGAAAATATGCTGCCTCAGCTGCAACTGCTTAACATGGGTTAGTATCTGACAATTTTTTTAGTCACAGAACTTTTAACRAATGTAGAGTTTAATATCCACTTTGAGGTCAAAGAAGTACAGAGGACATTTCCTATGGAAGTGTCCTGAAGTGTGAGGAATATCTAGGTAGACCTTTCCACATTGCCTTCTCTTGGAAACTTCCTGCTGCTCTACTGCTCCTGTGCCATCATGTAGGAAAGCTGCTGTACTCACAGGAAGACTGTCCTCTTTCTGTGGTAGGGAAGTGAGCTGTATTTGTTTCCAGTCTTTGTGTTTTTACTTCAAAGGAAGCAGACATGGAGCTGAAGATCATTCCTCTAAGTTGGTGTCTATTTTAGTTGGCTTGTTGCATTCCTCACTGAATTTGCTTTTCTAATATGTATAATTTCCTTTCATGTTGGTAGACTTCTGTGTTCCTTCCACCATCCAGTTTTACTCTCATTGCAGAAGTTTTATGTGTCTTTTTCCCAGTAAAAAGTGGCTGTTCAGCAGCCTTTGAGCTTGTCATCACTGATTTAAAAGGAAAAATTTACTAGCTTGTTTTTTCCTTACTCTTTGGCATTGTCCACGTGCAGCTGGTTTCTGCAGATGTTTTCTGAACAGAGCTAGTGACTTCTAAAACCTTGCAAATATCAACAGTGTTACAAGTTTCTACTTTGCTTAGAGCTGCATCACACAAGATTCATATGTCTTTTGCAAGATCTGGCTGCACTCCTTGCCTTAAATATAACCTTCATCTCCCTTGTTTTTTCATAGCAGTAGAGTAAGTAAATRTGTATCTGTTATTGATGCTGGAATGGCCTTTCTAATGCAAAMCCCATGGTTTCAAATAAGCTGTGTGTTCCATTCACAGACGGAACATGTTTTTCTAATTACCTTTGTATAATTTTATATTGCATTGATTTGCAGCTGAACATCGCATTAACTCTTTTTTTTTTAAATTTTAATTCTCCTCTACCCTCTGCATCCTTTTGTGTTATTTCTTGTTGTCTGTTTYCTTCCTCCTTTCCTTTTTCCATTTAATTCCTTTCAAATGAAGAACACTTGTGCACATGAATATCTTTCATGTGTCCTTTCTTCTTCTGACTGAGGGTTCTCACCTTCTGTAAAGCATTTTCTACACACCACATCTGCCAAGTGCTTTAACTCATGAGCTTTTAAAGGAAAGCAYGTTAGAAAAACAGAAATGCTACTTACAAATACCCTTTCTTCTGTTACACYCACTAATTTATTAGTGGCTAATTAGGGTATAGGGAACAAAGCTCATATATTCAGAGGCTGGTATCTGTGTAGGCAACYTTATACATATTTCTAAGCATTGTAAAGCAAAAAGTAGAGAGCGGAGTCTGGTCCTTGGCTGTGAAGAACTTCACTGGCTGAAGTGTGCATCATAAGGGGGAGGGGTGGTGGTGGTGTTATATCCCCAAATCCTGAAGAGGGTAAAATCCTCAAAAGTTAGAACATTAGTTTTTAATTATTTGGGTTTGGTTTCAAAATAGTGAGACTCTTGCTCCTGATGACAAGCTACATCTCCTAGCTTTAGAACAGAACTGTTCTRCCACTGGTGGCCCTTTTAAAAAAGAAGCTGTCATGGGAAGCCAGCCTAAAGCCTATTGCTTCCCTTACATTTCAGAGATTCTTACCTTTGGGGGAGAGTGTTTGATCTAAACTTTACAGKAAAGAAAAGGCATTTCAAACACTGACTTGAAAGTATCCCAGGAAAGAGCAAAGATGCCACTGGTGAAAGTGGACAGTTCTGGTAGCTTCAGTCTTTGATCCCAAATGCAGAGAAGCCAATGCTTTCTTCAGAAATCAATGCTTTCTTCAGAGTGACTGCTCTCATAAATGAACAAGAGGAAGAGAATAATGTTGGATTTGTTACTAATTATTTTTGGGTTTTGCCTTGTACGTTTATAATATGGCATGCACCTTTAAAAATTCTTAAGATGACTTCTCCAGTGTTTTCTTTGAATTAGTTAAATATTTTCCTATATAAAAATATATGATTTTTATAGAGGGGAGTATGGAAGAGACAACATGAAACAAGCAAGGACGTGGAAGACACAAGTCTGCTTTATATTCCTTTATTTTGGGAGCTGGTCCTAAGTGASATGCTGCACGGGTAATGTATCTCAATAGCACCAATTGTATTAAAGAGATTGTGATGTTCCCAGTGTGTGGAGAACTCTGCTCAGAATAGCTATGTTAGATTTCTTGAGCTATTCCATATGATTTGGATTTTTTCATTTGTAAAAATGGTATTTTAAATTGCTTTCTTTACTTCTAGAAACATAGATTTTAAGAGAGTGCTTACAACTAGTCTAGGATTTGATGTGACAGATATTTATATTTAATGCAGAGCAAAACACAAAATACACTTAACCTTTATTCAGTTGCATTGTAAATGTATTCTACTTTCTTTCAACTGGAGTGAATTATATTAATAACTTGTTATTGTTAAAATGTCAAGAGTATTTTCTTTCTCTTTGAATTATCATTTCTTTGCTCAGGGTATTGGGTTTTGCTTATCGCTCCTGACATGGAAAGGAAGAAATGTAATCTTATGTGAAATGTTCAGACTTCTCCTGAATAGGTAGGTTATTTCTTTTAGATTAGCTCAAGTAATAGTTACAGAACTGACATACTGAATGTGGAGGGAGACAGGAACCAGACAATGCACTAAAACTGAAACGCTTCCTTGTTCAAAGATAGTGTCCCTGGGACTAATAGAGTGATGAGCACAACATGTCAGGCATTGCTGTRTGTGACTCTTCTTTTTATTTTCACCAAGGTGATTTCAAGCATGTAGGTTTTATTTTACTGTGGCATTATCAAAACAATTCACATTCGCCTAGCAGAGTTGAAGTATACATCTTTGGGGATGAAATTGGAGAAATTCAGGAAGAAAAAACATGCCACAAGGAGTTTAGAATTCCGCTCCATCTCTGCAGCTGATGAAAAATATTCACTGTAAAGTATCTGGTAAATCAGATAGGCCTTAAATGGTTCTCCCCTCTCACCACTTCAGAAACAGATCATTCTGCCTSTTAAAGGAAAGCTACATTGTGGGAAATATGTTAATCCACTGTCAGTCTAGAAGGCTTGAGGACTGCGTGGGTTTTGTGGTCGAGAACTTTCCAACATGACTTACCAAGTGAACAGAAATTGGAAGTTAAACCTTTGAATAATTGTATTGTTCATAAACAGAAATATATGAGATACTCCTTCTAATGGCCTTACTCCAGCAAGAAAAAAAAAAAAATTCAAGCCACTGTCTTAATCACAAGCTGTTTTTTTAAAAGATGGGTGTAAGATTTCMTTTTAAATCATTGTCTTTCCTTCCAGCTTCATAGAAAGTAGTACAGCTTTATATTTCATCAGCAAGGACGACCTAGATACAATGCTGGCAAAATTTTCCTTTCCGTAGAGTTGGTTTAAACCAACATGTCTACATTTTTACATTCTCATTTTCAAATTAATTTCAGCTTTCCAACTGAAATTGGAAAGCTGAATCAGCTGCTACTGATTCATTTATAAAACTAYCAGTGAAAGAGCAAGATCTAGGGTAGTCTTATCGCTGTACATTTTTCTTTAAAGTAAACATTTGGCCCAATAGTATTGGTAATAGTATTGTTTTCCAGATGGAGTGTTTTGTTTCAATATTTATTAGCTACTATTTTAAATTTGTTAAATGGACTACACTTGGGTCATGGCAATCCCAGACACATGCATAGGTTGGGTGGAGAAGGGATTGAGATCAGCCCTGTGGGGAAAGACTTGGGGATGATAGTTGGTGGAAAACTCCACACGACCCAGCCATGGGCACTCACAGCCCAGAAAGCCAAATGTGCTGGGCAGCATCCAAAGCAGTGTGGGCAGCAGGGGAGGGAGGGGATTCTCCCCCTCTGCTCTGCTCTTCCTCCTGGAATCCTGCATCCAGCTCTGGGGTCCCAGCACAGGAAGAACACGAACCTGGCRGAACAAGTCCAGAGGAGGCCGCAAAGTTGCTCAGAGGGCTGGAGCACATCCCCTACAGAGCCAGGCAGGGAAAGTTGGGGCTGTTCAGCCTGGGGAAGAGAAGTGAGATTGTGTGGAGGTCTCACAGCAACCTCACAATAACAGAAGGGGGCCTGCAGGGAAGCTGGAGAAGGAATCTYCATCAGGAACTGTAGTGATAGGACAAAGAGTAATGCGTATGAATTGAATGAGGCTGGAAATTAGGAAAAAATTCATCAACATGAGGGTGGAGAGGCACTGGAACAGGTTGTYCAGGGAGATTGTGGATGTCCCAGCCTTAGCAGTGTTCAAGGTCAGATAAGGTTTTAAAATCAACCYGTTCTAGTGGGAGATATCCCTACCCTTCACAGTGGGGGTTGGGACTACCTGATGTTTATGGTCCCTTTCAACTGTTAGCATTCCATAGTTTTGGAATGTAAATATAAAGGAATGTAAAAGTAAATCTCAGTTTTAGTGTCTAGATCTTACAGTGGTGCCAGAAATTTTTATGCTCTGCCTTATCTATAAGTCAGCATATACTTTAACACTACTGGTGTGATTTCTTTTGTGACCTTAAATTCTGAAGAAATATCATTGTCCTGTATAATGTCAATCTCAGCTCTTTTTTTCATTTCTATGGCCTTATGGYTTCAAAATCAAAATTGTTAATCAGAATACCATTGAGAGTTGGGGAAAGTACCACTCAAACCTCATGCTGGCCCACCCAAAGAACAAAACAAGCAAACAAAYGAACAAACAAATAAAACAAAAAAGATGTCTTTCATTTTAAAATCACTGTCATGTATTGTTCCATGCCAGACAAGGAGGTTAGAATAAAGCCTGGGTTTGTGTATTGCAGAATCTGTGTGAAGTTCTGAGGGTAATCTAATTTGTGAACTTCCAGGCATGCTTCGTATTTCTTTAACAGAAATTCTAAAATATGAAATCAATCTACTCTGCAGAAAATTTATCTCAGGTGTCTGACACTTGCAAATTTTTACTGGATTCCTTTGGGATGGAGAACATATTACATGGAGTCACTGTTGTAAAATATTATCCATTGTCAATGGGAGATTTTTTTTGGTGTACTCACAGTTTATCTCCCCTTCTGAGCCCATGGAAAGGAGTGAACTGAATRTATTTTGGAGACTTGTTCTTAGTGTGACTGGAAACATTTTACCAGTTCTTGAACCATATTCAAGAGAATGATTACTTGTCATTGAATGTGTCTGGAAGAGAAAGTATGGAAACAGCAACTGATTCCATCATCTTGTCTTGGAATACTAAAGCTATGTATAGTTCCTCCCCTTAGTGGTGAGCCAGTTTGAACGACAGATTAGTCCTGAGCTTTGTGTTTCCCCAAGAGCCTCCTGAATGAATGGGCCAAGACATTATTAAGGGCATATTTATACTGTGTTTAAATCCTCTTTATAATGGCATAATTTGAAGTTAAGGATTGTTAATGAGTTGGATTTTTTCCTAAGATCAAGTGCTTGCATGAATATAAACACAGAAGAATCTTGCATTCTTCTTTCCACCCAATAAAAAGCATCATTTTTTGAGCTTAAAAAAAAAAAAAAAGAAAACAAATAGGTTTAGTCCTAAAATGGTTTGTAAATAAAAACAAGCTTCCATCTCTTATCTACTTATAAGAATTATCCCTTTTTTTTCATTSTGTTTATTCTTATTTAATGTCTTAGAAAAAAGAATTTTCTTGTGGAATAGAACTGCTGGAGGAAAATTCTTACTTAACTTGCCAGAAAATGTCTTAGTGAGTAGTTAGGCAGCCCAAAAAAGGAMAATTTTGCTTTGTAAAAATGTATTTGTTTTGTAGAAATCAGTTTTGGAATGAGCAGCTGTCTAGACATTTCACATATTAAATAATAAAGAACTGAAGCCCTGGATTTATTTAATACAACTGCTTGAGTGGAAAGTCTTGTGTTTTATATATGGGGCCAAGAGCCATAAAACCTTGGACTCTGGCCCCCTTTTTGATGCTGAATGACCTTAATAATTCTTTGCACTTACATAGCACTTGGCAAACATTATTAATTTAAACTTCACAGAGTCCCCTTGAGGTATGGAGGTGTAATTATCTGACTTTTTCAAGTGTGAGAATTGAGACTTGTAGAGGTTATGCTCTGCAATAAAACAAGTTCAGAAAGAGGGTGGAAACCCAGGTCATTTGGCACTTACTCTTGCTYCTAATCTGCTGGAGTACTGCTTAAAGCCTCAGCTCCTTAGCTTAGCACATGGGGTTAATGCTGCTTTCCAGGCTGTAGATGCTCATGCTGAACTGTGTTCCAGGGAGATAAAGAAGATACACATGTCCTCATATCTGTGGCATCTGTCTTCCCTGGAAAGTACCACCGGCCTGCTTTGAATTCACAGGAAATTCCTTGTAGGAAAGGATGGGCAATTCCAACCCAGAAGAAGGTAGTGAAATGATTTGAAAGTCCAAGAGTGGTTGCCACAAATGCACTTGAAGTGGATGCAGAGCAGGGCAGTAGATTGACTGCACAAGAAGGACCTGAGRCTGTCTTGGTTGCTCACTGCATGAGTCCTGAGGCAGGTACTTGTCCTTTTTGAGCCTCAGATTTCTTGTTGMATGTTCTTAATTTGCTTTTAAGCCACACTGTGCTGCCAAAACACGAGCTTAGGAAATGTTGGATTTTAGTGTCAYGTTTCATGACTTTCAGATTAATCTGACTGAATTTCTAGTGCAGAAGCTTTTTCCTAGCTAAGGCTTTCATTTACTTGCTCGCTGTTCCTAAGACGGGCCAAACTACTGAAATCAGAAGACAAGATGACATGATGTGAATGTGTAACTAATTTTTATTGCCACAGCATTTACATCTGGTGGAGGTGCCTGTGGGTGGCCAATTTGCAGGAGTGGCAACACAAGAATCTTATCTGAGCCTTCCAGCTCATACACTGTGGAGTTTTCCAGTCCTGAGCTTCATTTGAAGGCACYATGGAGCAGGAAGAAATAAAAATTTTAATTCACTTTTCTGACAGATCCTGAGTGCCAGCTACAGAACAAGAGGTGCAATGGTACTTTTAATTTATCATGATCTTCACCAACCTGCCAAAGTGCCTTGAGTGCACCATTTTAAAGTTATGTGCCTTTTCCTTTCAGCAGCATATGGGCTGCCCTTGGATTGTGGTTTTTCCCCTACTCAAACATTTTGCTATTTGTGGACAAATTTTAAAATAATATAATATGCTACCCCTTTGCAGGTCCTATAAAACACTTCTATTTCTTCCAGTGATTTGTTTTGTTTTGGTCTGGTTTTGTTCATCTTATGTTTCTTTTTTTCCTCTTTTTGTTGTTTTGGGGGTTTGTTTTGTTTTCCCCCAATTAACAGTACTTCCTGTTGTAARAGTAGTTTTATTTGCTATGCATCCCAACACTTCTTATATGTCACCTATTCATAATAATTTTGGTGTAGTGAATTATTCTTTGTACAAGTGTGCTTTCCTTTGTATTTTTCAGAGCCTCCTGTGCTCTCAATTTCCCAGTAAATTATTATTTTCTCCGTCTTACTTTGCAYGCTGTAATTGCTTTGTTATCTATAAAATAAAGGTAGGCTTAGTTTACTTCTTTCATCACTGCCAGAACCTCAGTGAATGAACTGCAGTTCCTCTCATTACCATAGCTTTGTTCTGCTTTGTTCTAGTGATAATTGCCCTTGTCATCCTCTTGTAACATTTCCTGTGAAAACTTGTGTTTAAAAACAGGGAGAAAGTAATAGGTGATGTTGGAGAGAGATTAATTAGGCAGAATATTTTTCAAAGTGAGTTGATAAAGAAATGTTTGTATTTCATATCATTAAATAACTGAGTCAGAATTGATTATGTAAACAGCAGCACACATGGAGGAAAGGCTAAACTGCTTTGCTGCAGCAGATACAGTAAGAATATGGCTGAGACAGTTTGCCTTGATGATTCATGGTGCACTTTTGGTCAAGTGAAAACAAATTAAAATTTTCAAATGTCTGTCTGTCTTTAAACTTCTTTTCCCCCTTTCTCTCTGGTGTCCTTGRCCTTTTTTCCTTACAGCCTACTCTCCCTGTTTTTACAAACAAGAGTTATTTTTGTAAGATGATTATACTAATTTTTAAACAATGTCTCTGTGAATCCCTTTCCCAAAGGCAGTGAAAGAAGCATGTTTTGCTCACAATGACCAAATTAGTAAGGAAGTTTGACGTTGAAGTCTGTTTTGTGCTGCTGGGAGGCTCACTAACACTGTCAAAAGCAGTTTATGGGATTTTGCAGGTACATAATTTTGGTGAAGCCAGACAATACTTGAAATGGAATCCCTTCTTTATGAGAAATATGTGTGAAGTGACCAACTGAAAATACAACTAATAACAAATATAAATAAAAAAGAGCCAGCTTCATGAATATGTGCACATTGTTTCCCTAGTCCTGGAATGCTTATTGAAGCTGCAGTTTTTCATAATATCCTCCAGTAAACACAGACTTCACTGCCCCTCATTCAGCATTATTTGTGTCCTGGGAGTCTTCCAAAGGAAACTAAAGATTTGGCAAGTCCTGGAAGCTTATGCAGAAGACTGTTTATTGTAGGGGAATTTGAAAGATAAACTTGTCATCAAGGAAACTAAGGTTAATAGGTGAAAATGAAAGATAATGTTGCTGTATAACAGGACCAGTGATGGAGGTGTTTCAAAACAGTGGAACCAGTCTGGGAAAGTGCTTGAGACAGAAGGCAGAGAGATAGCTCCAAGGGCAGTGGGTTTGTGTTGCTCTTGTTCTATGTCTCTGTCAATGTTGTGATGGACCTGCCCTGTGTCTGAGGTGTAACTCAGCACTTTAACATGTGAGTGTATCATCTCCTCTGCAATTGTTCACAAAACACAGATGAGTGCATTTTTTGGGGGACCCAGTTGCTGAAATCCAGTTCTCACTCCAACAACTTCAACACAGTAAGAATAGTGGAACTATATAACTAGGCACAGGTCCTCATTGTGAGCACAGCCACAGTGCAAATGTAAAGATGATCAGCTCTTGGAGGACAGCACAACAGTTTTTCAAAAGACTCATAACAGGCTGTTGGTAGAACAAGGGAATGTGTGCTTGAAGATGTAAAAATTTTAGAGACCACAGATGTAGTCCTGTCTCCAGCAATGTTTCCAAGCCTATATCCATTACTGCAGAGAGCAGCAGCTGCTGTCACGACAGGGTGCTTGCTCAGTTCATATGGAGAGGTTGTGGAAACCCACAGCATATTGTCTCATCTTGCTCCCTCCAATGGAAGGTATGCTCAAACGGAGAGAGCTATGTAGTGATTGTATTCATCTGTTGAATACTGGTAATTAACATTCATGATGTACCATCGAACTGCATAGAACTCAAGCTGAAAAGTCAACCCCGTTGATTTTGGAGGCTGTTTATATGTGTGGTGTGTAGTGCAGGAGAGGAAGGAAAACACTCTGTGCTGTGAAGCAGCTGCCAGCTGTACTCCAGTGCTCTGGAGCTGTGGTGTCTGGCCTGTGACCTAATTGCCATGAATAAAATGAATACATCCCAGTATTTTCATAGTTTTAAAAGGCCTTTGGTTAGATACACAAAGTCTTACAGAATTAAGTAAATGAGAATCAACCTCTGCCTTTAAATTGGAATTTAAAATTCCTTWAAAAGGAATGGGTAAACTAAGTGCTATGGATTGTTACAAAAGTGCACATTTTTTGCCAAATACAGAATAAAAATACTCTGAATTAAATCAGAACACTTGACTATTGATAAAGAAAAAAAACCACAGAAAAACCTTGGAAAGACAAAAATATTATATCAGTGGAATGGTCTGTGTATAGTTGTGATTTAAGGTCCATCATGGCTCCAACTAACTTACATATCAATTGAGGAAGGAAATGTTTTCTTCAGCTGATTATAAAAGCAATTGATTTTTTTTTCCTAATAGATGGTTTACCCAGGTATTTGTTGCAGCAATGAGAAGTGGTTCAACTGAGAAGCTTCTAAAGCCTGTTAATTAGGAATGGACTGGATACAGCCCTATGCATCTGCCCATAATCTGTCAGAACCAGACTAAAAATATTCTCTCTGTAGATGGAGTTCAAGCCAAGTAAATGGTGTTTGTCTTTCTCTATATTTTTATTTGCTCAGTCTGCTTCGGTTCTTTGGCACTTACTAAAGAGCTGTTGAAAATGTTGACCCAATACTAATATCAAAGTTTATTTTCTTCCCCCCACCCCCCTCTTGTTTAAGCATTACRTGTCAATTCAGGGATGGTTTTCTTGTCAGAGAGGTAAGTGGTTTTCATGCAAGAATCATTATATCCAGTAGGAATTCCTCATGCACCATAAGTATTACCAGAATGTGTTTGTGCAGGGAGACTAAAGGATATTTATGAAACCACAGATTTTACCCCCATATACTTTAGCTTTCCATGTGTTTCCTCTCATGCTCTTTTATTTTCATAATTTTTTTGTCCATGAGCATTTCTTTTTCACTACTTTATATTTTATCTACAAGAAAATAAAAAAAAACAGGCAAGTTTGTTTATATTTAAAATGAAGAAAGGTTTCTGATGCAGGTAAAGGATGCAGATGAATGATAAAGAAATGAGAAATGGTCTGATCTCTCTGTTTTGATTTGTGTTTTACGTGACTTACATAACTGTCCCCTATTAATGCTGATCTCTAAGAAGAAACTCCTGCCAGTGGGAGTAGTTTTTAATATGAAATGCAATGTCTTCTTCAATTTTACTAYAAAAAGAAATGAACATATTTTTTGGCCCCCTCTAGAATTGCCATTTTTATTTGAGAGGGACTGAATCTAATTATCACAGAGTCTCTCTTGAACCACTTAAGGATATCAGTATAAGAGTATAGCAAGCAATCCCTTGACCTGTAGGTCATAATTTCCAGCTGTGCTATTGTAATAGATTTGAGACTCTTTTCCTAGGGAAAAAAAAAAAAAGGAGTATAAGTTATATCAAATTGTTCATCTTGTTATTGTAGCAATTAGTGGGAAAGAATTAAAATCACACTTTAAACCAGGAATATTTCTGTCTTATCATCAAGTAAGTAGCCTGTCACCACTAAGTAAAAGCATAGTCAAATAAGTCATTCCTTCTCTGGGGAGGTGAAAATACTCAAGAAAAAATTCTGCAAAATCTCATCTTTAATTATATTRGTTATAGCTAATTGTTAGAAGGTGAAGAATTAGAGAAAGCCCAATATTAAGCATACAAGCCTATAGAAAACAAAAACATGTACATTTGTTAAAGGCATCAGAAAGAACCAATATACTGCTGAGAAAAGTTGTAATTTTGTTGACACCAGCCAACAATGTATGCTAAAGCTTTCTGCTAAAGCTCTATTCTGTGCTTTTTAAGCTTCCCATATTTATTTCTGATACAACTGTATCTCTTTCATGGTTTTATCACTTTTTTTGGTCTTGTTGATGATTGGAAACAATTCTAAACTGATTTTGGATAAGTGATTTATTTTGTGGTTTAGAATCTCTTTATTCATTATTTGCAATATCCTTTTTAAACCCACGTCTATTTTTCATTTGTGATGTCATTTTAGCTATGGCATTTGTTCCTTCAAGTCACCAAAGATAATAGAATATGTGATCTGGGATAAATATGTAGCAGTATGGTCTCTTTCTATACCCAGTCTCAATTTATTATTAATTTTGCAAGAAGACTACTTCTACYGCATTACTTGTATTGTATAATCGTGCTATCTTCTAGCTTGTATTTTGGGTATAGATGGACTCAGGTCACCAAAATTTAATTCCAGTTATTGTTTTTTAATATTGTTTGAAAATATTTCCCTCTATGACTATTTTTCACAGTGTAGAGAAATAGTGTAATTGTGTTTTCAGCTTTATAGAAGAGCATTTTAAGTTGCTATGGCTTAAATGTTAATTCCCCTCCCCCACCAAGAACTTAGTATTTTAAAGAAGCAATTCAGTTTTTAAACTGAAATATATTCCCTCATGTTTATCCCTGTGATTCTATGCAGGATTTCTCAACGGTTTTGCTTTATAATCTGAAGATATAGCAACTGTATCTCTTGTATCTCTTTCACTGATTATAAAAGTAATGCTCTGAGGCAAGAGTGTTTTAGTTTTTGATTTATGCCAATGACTCTGTGCATAAGTTAGAAGTTCCTTCCCTGATGGCTACTTATTACCCTTAATGTGTTCCAAAGGACTAGGCTTAGTGCAGCTGTATTTTTAAAATCTAGAACTACTAAAGAACAATAATTTTACTGTTGCATAAAGCCATGAATGGCTAATGTTTAGAAAGTGAAAACTAGGAGCAGTAGTAGTAGYGGATCAGCTACAGATATTGGTGGTTGCTAGTGATATGCTCTGTCTTTTGTATAGCAGTATCCAAAAATATTTCTGAAATCACTGAGAAAAGTATACCAAAGATTGTAGATWATTTGCTAAAGCCAGCATGAATAACTAAGAAATTGCCCATTATGAAGTTATTGTGAGAGACATTTTCTGAACCAGGGCAATAGAAAGAGCTGTTCACAATAATTCCTCCACTTTTAATTCAATGTTTTAAGAAAAAAATAGGAATCTTTACTAGTAGCAAAGTGTAGTATTGAATTAATCTAAAGTCAATAACGTTCTGGCTGCAGAATTGAGTAAAATAACTGAAATATGTAATAACAATTAGTAATAATTTTAAATATATAGAGACTTCAGTGTCTGGAATTACTGAAGCATTTGGCAAGTCTCATATCTGCACATAAAATCTGTCATGGACAGGAAGAATTGAAGAGATTTCCAAAGTGCTTGGAAAGGTTAAACAAAAGGCTATGTAAGTGGTTTTATTCTGTTATATCTACCTCAACRATTGATTCTCCTGTGAAATTATTTGTCCCCTGAAGTCCTTTGGCCTTGTTGACCTTCAGGGAGTAAAATATTTCCTTCAATGGCTTCTCATGGCTGTGGTTTGAATATTAATACGTGTAAGTCAGGCTTGTTCTCGTAAGGAAAAACTACATTCTACAGTTCTTCCTCAGCTGGGCAATACTGCCATACTCCAAGGTCCTGTTGCTTCACAGTGGTAGTAAAGGTATCAGTAAAATCACTGACARAGGACTTGGCTGAGAGGCTTAGATGCTTTTGAGGAGAGTAATGATTYTGTAACTTCCATAATTTAGGCTTGGGATGATTTGAGTACTTTTGCTCTGACTCTTGGAATAATTTTCTTTTTACAGAATGCAATATAGTAGCCCATTTTTTTAAGGAAAAGGTTTTTTCATATAGCATGAAGTGGTGATATTAGTCATACATCATATATGGATGTCACTAGACACACTGAGTGAAATAGAGCTTAGATTTSTGTGTGACCTGAAAAATTTATGTCAGAACTAATGGCACCAGCTGAGAAATTTCAGAGAGATTGAGGATGGTTTTTCCTGCTTGGTTTCCASTGGAAATTCACAGTTATCAGTGTTTTCCCATGGATTTCAGCRAACCAATGCAATGACGGAATAATATTAATTTGAAAAATGTCTGTTGACCCTGATTGATCTTTAAGTTGTTAGCTTCATCTGCAACATTCTTCTATTGATTTTTGTCCCCTTTTTCACTGYCTCTTGAGGTGTTTTCAGTGTCACTGCAGCATTTTCTCTCCTGCTGTAWGTCTACAGCTCCCACTTGTTAGCCAAACCAACAACGAGGTGTAGCTAAGTATTTGCCAGGGAAGGCTGTTTTGTAACTCTGATCTTTCCACCACCTGTGCTCTTTGCTCATGTATGTTTTATCTTAAGTTAGCCTTGCTTTTCACATCTGTGGTTTTACAGCTCTGAATTTACTTACATTTGTTGCTACACACAGGGCCTTTGGCCTGAC
The DNA here is from genome assembly GCA_902810485.1 of Alauda arvensis. NCBI lineage: Eukaryota > Metazoa > Chordata > Aves > Passeriformes > Alaudidae > Alauda > Alauda arvensis. The sequence continues at coordinate 770,488 of CADDXX010000170.1, read as the reverse complement.
TTGAGGAATAYTAGTTTTGAGTATTTTGAGTGAATATAGAAAAATAAAATGTTTCAAATGAAGGAAAAATATATTTCAAAAAATATCTTTCAGAAAAATTTTTGTCAGAAAAATATTGAAAARTTCACAGTAAGTTTCTTGAAGAATACAGTTGTTTAGACTAAAACAACAACAAAATTGTCTCCTGTTGGAATTTTTTTCCCTTTTTAAAAAAATATGACTATTCGTGCAAACAAATTACATGAAGGGGTGATGGGGACCAGAGAGACAGACAGAAGGATTTGAACGGGAATGATGCAGAAAGGTAGAATATACAAATGTCACAGTGAGGGAGAATTAGTTACCTATAAAAGGTAGAGTTACTTATAAAAGGCAGGTTGACCTTTGAAAGGTATTGTTACCTACCAAATGTGGTGGGAACAGCTCTCCTTTTTGTCCAGCAGACCACGCTAGGTCTGGACATAAAAGACAAAAGTCCAAATAAGTCATTTGTGAAAGGAAGTTTATATCTTTCTCCTCAAAAACATTGCAGAGAATTGCAAAGCACAGTGATTACCTTTCCAAAGATCCCTGCCTGAGTATAAACAACCATATMTCAGAGGCAAATTGTGAGGAGTGGGGGACTTCAAAGGCACTCCCTACCTGATTCCAAGCAGAGGAAGAAGTCCCTGTGTCCCAGTTTGTTGGGAAATAAGAAAGAAATATGTTCATTCTTCCCCATGATTTCCAAGTTTCATTTTTGAATTTATTTTGCAGAAGTAAAATGGGAGAAGCAAAAATAAGGAAAAGATTACACTCTTTGAGTTGATTATTCAAAGCAGGTGCTCTGTAATGGGAACAGGAATGAATGGAAGGTTTGTAGGAAAGCTTTACTACAAAAACTTGCCATTTATAGCCATTCAGCCCCAGGCCTAACTATCACTATTTTTTTCCAGGAGTTGAGATAATATGACTCTGTGAAATGCCGTAAGAGAATCAGATTCAGTTTCAATAAATGTATTTAAAACACTATTAGGCATATATCATTTTTATATCCCCYTAGTAGAAACATGTAGGAAAATGAGGACAGATGTACTCTGCTCAGGTTTATTCTAGACTTCAGTGSTCATCCTGAATGCAGGGAAAAAGTGTTTAAGAAAACTTGTGCTCAGAAAGATGAACATCTACTGAAAATAATTGCACATATTTACAAATAGTAATGCTAAATGATGCTTCTTTTTCTCTCATGTTTTCTTAGACCTGAAAGCCTCTGCTCTTTTATTTGAATGCTGAATTCTGAACCCTGAAGGATTTTCTTGAAAAAAGACTGCTTGAGGAGAAGGAAATCAGATGACTAGCAGACAGTTTGAAACACAGTGATGGGAGGGATGGAAAGTCATTGCTTTGTAAGTTCTTCACAAATGGCAATTTGTTTRCTGCCCAAGAGCAGAATTACAGAAGAACATCTGCAAGTAAACATGAGATTACAAAGAGGTGATAGTTTTTGCCACTAATCTGCATTTAATGGAAGAGGTTTGTGGCTAAAGCTTTAAAAATTGGGTAAATATCTGATAACAGATATCCCTTATTTTCAGTATCCCTTTTCTTCATTCCCGAATGCTGCTTTGTATTTTAAGCAAAGTGTAAAACTCTTGCTAATGACAAATTTGTTGGAGAATAACCTTTTCATTACATATATTCACATAGAGATTTTGGCTAATGTGGTTATCCCCATTTCTTTTTCATTTCTTTTCCTGAGTCAAAAGAAAAATGCTGTTTCCTACAGCAAGTGTTCTGCTTCCAATTTTTGGGTAAAGTTTCTTCTGCTTCAGTTTGACATGAAGGCTACCAACACCGATTGAAAGATAAAATACCAAAGTTTAATTAACACATAGGGGACAAAATTATGTCCTTGACATCACTGTAATTGTGTATTCTACTTGTGCATAAATTGCAAGAATTCTATGGATTTCCACAAAAACTCTAGAAGAGCTGGATCCAAGTAATTTTGGCTTAGAGGTGTTGGTGGGTTTTTTCTGGTGGTTTTTTTTTTTTTTTTTTTTTTTTTTTTTTTTTTTTTGGTTTTTTGTTATGTTTGTTTTTGTTATGTTTTGTTTTGTTTTTACCAGTAAAGTGAATACAAATACTGCACCTTTTACTTGCTCTAGTCTTAACTGGTAACTGATCCATACACTTTTGAATACAGTATATATGTTACCTTTTGTTCATTCTCAATATTTCTGAATTTATTTGGTAGATTCATTTRCACCTGAACTTTGGAAGTGCTTACATTATGAAACTTGTCACTGGCTAAAAGTCAGAATTTGTTTGAGATATTTTCAGTGTTCCTTTTTCTGATGGTGATTGGCAACATATTGGAAAGAATAAATGTTGATCTTAAAAGAAAAAGCTGCTCTAAGTCAATGRTTTTTATGCATAGAGGAGAATTTCTGTCAAGAGTAACAATATAACTTTATGTTGTATACATATCTGTGTCAGTTTTGGAAAATTAAAATTTTTTTTACCTAAAAAATTATGATCTATTTTAAAAAAGTTGATCTATTGGTCTGACYAACAGAAGTAGTTGTTAATGTTACAGAAATTGCACTAGATTTTGAAGATGTGCTGTATTTTGGTTTGGAAGGTTAAAGTCATTAATTATCACTCTTTTTCAAATGATCCCATTTAAAGGACTGCCAACATGTAAAGAAGCATATGTTCATATGAATGAGGAAAGTAGAAGATAAAAGTGCRTTATGTACATGTTCTGCAGGATTTAAAATAAGGGATGAAGGAATATTAGAGCATGGAGYTTAATGTGAAATATGCCCTGAGGCAGGTACAGAGATTAACAGAAATCACATGACTCTCTTCATCTGCACAAATCCTTCTATAGGCATCAACACTGGTYTTTGTTGTGTTTTTTTGGCATATTTAATAATGTGGAAAGGGTGTGAAAATGACACCCTTATCTCTCTAGCCTTTTGGTGGAGGGCRTGAAAGCAACTGCACTCTGCATTTTGGAAATACTTAGCTTTTAGGGAAGGTGCCAATGTGGGGAATCTAGCTAGATTCCCCACTCTAGATAGTGTATTTGTATATGGCTCAGAATCTAAAAAGAAAATGTTTCATGGAGATACCATGGTACTCGGGTGTCAGAAGAAACTTTAGTAAGGGCTTTTTATATCCTTTTCCATTCTGGTTTAATTTTCCTGCCCACTGCTCCAAACTTGCATTCTCATAACCATCTCAACCACATTTCCTCTTAAGTTTTTTTTACTTCTGTTATGACTACATTCCAGACTGTGGTGCAGTAAGTACACTSATCCCAGCTGGGCAGCTTAATACAAGCTCAAAATCAAGCTGCAATCATGTGGAGGTCTGTCAGCAAATTCATCCTGTGGGTCCATTTTTGGGTTGCAATGTATAGATTGGAAACACATRCTATTAACATTTTTATCTCCCATGTCTTTCTAGAAAAGCAGGATGAACTGGTTATCCTTCAGGCCAAAAACCAGCTTTATCATATCCATTATTACCYGAAGCATGGATAAAAATTAAAGTGTCTGTTGATAATTTACACCTGGTTGAAAGCATTGAGCTTCATCTCTCTGCCAATTCACTTAGGATTTTTAGAGGAAAGAGGGAATTCTTTTGCACTATGTGAAAGGCTGTTAAGGAAAACAGGCAATGAGTGCATTGAAAACCAAACTGAGAATACCATGTCCTCATGCAGCTCTTAAAATAAGAGACAAAAGAAGAATCAGTGGATAGAATCAGCATATATTCTTGTTCTTGGAATATTTTCCTCCTTCTAATACTATGTATTTAGTTTCTCCAGTGGCTTACATCTTCATCATACAAAGTCTTAAAGTAATCTTCCTTAACATAGCTTTGATCAGAGATCATGCCAGAAGACTGCATGCCAAAATAACATGATAACTGTAATGATAAAGTGGCTTGGATATTCGTGTACAGACCTAAAATAATATATTAATAACAAATCAAACTGGACTTAGCTCTTTGGGTGTTTTGTTTGTTTTTTGTTTGGTTGGTTGGTTTTTAGTTGGATTTATTTTTGGGGATTTTTCATTTTATTTTTTCCCCTATATTTTTGAGCCCTAGTTTACCTATGGGCAAAACTTTTATGGGATTGGTGTTTTCAGCACAGAAAATAAATGATCTACATGGTACAGTACCTCAGGAAAACCACATCTCTGTTTCTATTGAGATTCAGAATATTTGTGCAAAGTGCTGGAAATCTGTATCCATCTATATGAGAAAAGTTGTACCAGTTTTCAGTCTGATGAAAAGATGAATTATTTGCTACACAGCTGGCCCATGCAAACAAAATCAGTGGCACTTCATTTCTAATGCAAATTAAGGAGAATAAAATTTTTATACCTGTTAAGCATATCCCAAATAATGTGCTTCAAAAATATCAGTTCATAATAAATAAACGTAGGAGGAGATGACTGATTACATATTTTCCCTTTGTTTTTCTGACCAATGAATAAGTTCTTAACCCATTATTCCATCATTGGGCACCAGCATTATTTAGACATATTTGTTATCTTGTTGCCACACAATGATTTTATCTAAATAGAAGAGTAGCCCAAAAATAAATAGATAATTTCAGTTAAGCTTTTCCTGCAGTATGTATATAGCTGCCTTTCTTAACATAATAATGACAAGTGACATGGATATAATTTTAAAAATCCATCCCTATGCAGCCTGTTGAGAGCCCTGTCCAACCTAAGCATGAATGTTTTTGGGAATGGAACCTGAATGTACCTCTCTGGGGACCCTGTGCCAGTGTTTCACCACTCACAGTATTAATTTTTTCCCCCTTTATTTCCAGACTAAATGTACCCTATTTTGTTTTAAAACTATTATACCTTRTTCTATTACTATATACCCTGCTAAAAGTTTGTCCCCATCTTTCTTACAAACTGTCTGTAGGTGCTGGAATGTGCCATAAATTCTCCCTGAAGCCACTTTCTCTCCAATCTGAACAGCCCCAACTCTCTCACTTTTTCCTCACAGATGCGTTGTTCCATCCTTCTAACATCTTCAGTGCACTTCACCTAAATGTCTTCAGTCATTTGAACTTGTCTTTTCACTTTTTTATGTGTATTTGATTTCTATTATTTTTCTTCCTTGGTCAATTGGATAATCAGGAATTTCTATGGGCTAAATATGCCTTGTGCATTAAGCTTTTGTAGTATGGAGCAAATGTGGGGTTTCACCTTCTTGGAAGCGAGATCTTGACAGTTGCAAGTGAGAGTGTCGTGAAGCATGAAGTTTTCACATCTTTCATATTCTGTGTTGAGACAAAGGCTCCAGTTACCAATATCTGTCACACAGATCAGCTGACTTATGCTATGAACAGTCAGGAGAATAAAATAAGTGAATTCAGCTTCTAATTTTGTCTAAATACTCCAGATATTAGGAAAATCCAGGAATGCTTCCAAAACTGTCTTGCCTACTTAGAAAACTGCAGTTTAGGCTTTTCTTTTGAAGTTTCCAGCTCATTCAGACCTGGCAGCTTGGCCTGTCTCTCATTCCAGAGACTGAAAACTCTCTGGAGGTGTGAGTTTTCCAGCACTCTGTTCTTTGATCCTATAAGTATTGTCAATTAGGTTGTATATTTTTTACCTGTCTTCTCATAGCAGAACTTAAAAAAAAAAAAGTATTCAAAAATATGTATATGTGAAAAAATAGGCAATATCTTCTGCTTAGAATTACGCCCAGACTGATGCTAATACATCAACTCTGCTCACCCAGTCTTCCCACTTTTCTTGTCTGTTTGATGTAGTCTGCCTGCAAAAGCAGAAAAAAAGCAGAGTCTTTTTCACTCTTCAAACATCAAAATTTGGACCATAATATCTAGTACATGTCATTATTTTTTGGAATATCACTCTATTCCTACCCTCCATTTTCCTGGCCACAGGAATGATAGATTTGGCATTTTTATATACATAAGATGTTTACAAAATGATCTCAGTTCTTTACTACAGGAAATTTAATTTATATTACTTATAGTTTTTGTATTACCATCATTTGTCTCTTGTAATGTTGACAAAATTTGAATTTATGAGTGTGAATAAGAGCAAGCCAGCAAACTGTCAAGGAATCACTCTGGAGGAAGGTAAATATGAGACAGTTATGACTGGCTTGTACTGGTTGATTGTGTTGTGCTTTTCAAAATACTTTGCTTGCACTGATGCAGTGATTCATTATTCTTTATATTGTCTTCTGTTTTAACTTTATATATAAAGCTTTTACTCCTCCTATTGGTACTGGTGCTGGTTTTCAAGATGCAAGCATCTGTCCTCTGGGAATGGGCTCAGACTTAGGGCTATGAAACAGCTGTCAGTTGAGAATTATTTCAGTAAGGAAATCTCCTTTTCTACAGAAAGACCTTTAAAAAATGTGGAAGTCTGGTTCTTTAAATTCAATTTCCAATACTGTAAGACTGACCCATAAATACCAATCATGTATAATCTTGTTTTAGTTACAGATATTTCCACATTTGAGAAGCATTTATAGCAAGAAAAATACCTTTTAACCAAACTAATTGGATTGAGGCAGTGTGGTATAGTGAATTGCTGGAAAACAGAGAAAACCCATCAATTTATGACTAGCAAAATGTTTCAGGAACTTTATTGTCTGGTCTTTTTCTAATTTAAAAAATATTAACTTACATCAATCTATCAGAATAGTGTTCAAGATAAAATATCCAAATCAAAGATGGGTTTGGAGGTTACCAACTGAATTTAATTCTTTAAAAGAGGATTAATGCTGTAGCCCTAATTTATCTGAGTCTCTTAAATGAGACTGAGGGAATATTTTCACTTACATTTTTGTTAATGACATTTCTTACAGACGCACGCTGCCCCCTAAAAGAAACCCAAAGTAAAACAACACAAAAAACCAAACAACAAAACCAAACAAAAAGAACCCAAACAACCCAACCAAACAAATAAACCAAACCCCCTTCCCAAAAAAAAAACAAACCCAAAAACCAAAAACCAAAAAAACCCCACCGAACAAAAACCCAAAAAAAAAACAAACCCAAAAACCAAAAACCAAAAAAACCCCACCGAACAAAAAAGAACATCAAAAAGCCTCCAAAACAAACAAACAAAAAATATCCTAAGGTCTGAAGGATAATTCAGGACTTTAGATCATCTTTTGACATGACCTACAATAGTACTATTCTGTCCACTATCTCCTGTAAATTACTGAGCTGTCAATCTTTCATGTTTCTGCCTGTGTAAAAATAATTGTAATTGAATGAAATGTGGGATGAGTGAAATGGCATTAGAATAATCCCATTCTCAGATTTACTACAGTTTTGTACTGGGAAAACTGTGTACTTTATTTTCTGAACAGCATAAGTGTGAGCTTGCTAGATAGATTTTTTGTGCATGTGAAATGTCTTTAAAATGTCTAGAAAACACTACATTTTCCTCTTCTCCAACACCCCACTCCTAGGCTAGATCTGTAAAGCAGAACACTGCAGGGTATTCAGGAGAAGTGTTTGTCATGTGCCTGGTCTTTGAGCAGCAAAGAGCAGAGTCCTTGCAACTTGTGTGAGTCTGATTGGATGTGTGGTAAAACTAATTTCACAGAGAAAGTAAATTCTMTGTGTCCAGCAGGGTAAGGCTGAACAGATGTGGCCATGTCTCACTTTATTCAGTATTGAATTGTCCTCCAACATAAATATTAAACCAAAATGTTAGCAATAGAAAATAATGAATATCAGTGCAATTACACACACTTATTTCCTTTATTTTCACCTTCTTTTATTATGTGTCTGCTCTAACCAGACATTGCAAAGTATATAAAGAATTCTGTGAAAAAACATCTGCTTACTGATACATTACTATTGAGTCAGAAATATGYCTGTGCTGAAGTGGGAGGGCAGAAAGAGCTGGAAGGATAAAGAATTTAACTAGATGGCAAATGAAATTGACTTCTCAATATAAAGGGAAGAATACAATGCTTTCTTCCTTCACTTCAATGTATAAAAATCATTACATAAATTTCCCAGCACAGGAATTGAACAAATTGATTATATATAATTTGCATTCTGAGTTTTTCTTCCTTCATTACCAGTGAACTATTAATTAGAAATTTGTTTATTTCTTGCTGTTTTCAAGGGYAGTTGTCAGGGGAAACCATTTTGCATAGCAAAATGGTCAAGAATTGTGCTATATRTCCTCAACATCAGCTACAATCTTATCTGTTAGCAACCATAAACAATCAGGCTGTGGAATGTTTCTGTACAGTTTTCATAACTTAGGTCACTRGTTGAATAACTTCTGCAAATACATGCCAATTACTTTTTAGCATCTAATTTTTGAATRTCCAAAATTAAAYGTGTGAGCAATTGATGAGTTCTGATTTCTCATATRTATGTCATTATCCTCCAAATCATATGTGTAATAGGAATAACGGAGTTGATAAACTAGCAAATCCACTCTCTCATGGTTTGACTGCAGCCAGCAGCCACCCAGGAAGCCACTCATTCACCCCTCAGAAACTGGATTGGGAGAAGGGTAGAAGAAAACTCCTGGGTTGAGATACAGACAGTTTAATAGGGAAAACACGTACACAAGCAAAACAAAACAAGAAATGAATTCACTGCTCCCYGAGGGCAGGCAGGTGTTCAGCCATCTCCAGGAAAGCAGGACCCCATTACATGTAACACTTACTTGGACAGACAAATGCCCCCAATGACTCCAAACATTTCCACCTTTCTCTTTCTTCTTCTCAACTTTTTGTACTGAGCMTGATGTCACATGGTCTGGAATATCCCTTTGGYCASTTGGGGTCAYCTGTCCCAGCTGTGTCYCCTCCCAGCCTCTCATGCACCACCAACTTCCTCACCAGCATGGAAGTACAGACAGAAGAAAAGGCCTTGGTTCTGTGTAAGCCCAGSTCAGCAATAACAAAAACATCTCAATAATTATCAACCYTGTGCTCAGCAYGAGTGAAAAATACAGCTCKGTACCAGCAACTGGGAAGAAAATTAACTCCATTCCACCTAAAACCAGCACAACTTGCACAACTACTGAAAAGTAGGCTTTAATCTAAAAGTATGTATGCCAGTCTGCAGAACAAAGAGAATTATTCTGTAACTTTGCAGTTATACAAAATAACAAAGTCTCTGATACATAACAAAGTCCATAAATCTGATTWTCAGAATTATTTAAAAATTGCTCGCATTTTAACTAATAGCAACTTATGGGTTTTAGTTTCCAGAGAAGTAAAATTGAAAAGTGYGGTGCATACCTCAAATGGAAATATTGAATGAAATTGTCAATTTTTATGTGGTTAGAATGGAAATAATTGATATTTGCAAACTTCATTTATGTTTTCTCCAAATATAAAGATTTTAATAATTCTACATAAATAATTGTATTTGAGTTTCAGAAGAAAGCCATTAAAAAAAAAAAGGAAAATGAAATGTTTTGGTTTTTTAAAGACAGTTTAGAAAAAAATACTTACTTGAACTTTATTTTTTTTTTCTGGATCCCTTTTTTAGCTATATGGGCTTGGATATACTGTCCATTTTCTATGTAATTTCAAATTCAAATGTTTTCATATTAGACAATCTTAGTGGAGAAATTTATACATATGGTCTATTTTATATATTAAATGACACAAAACATGATGTCACTTTCTAGTAATTTTAACTTATGGTAACTTTTGTACATGGTTTAATGAGTGGAAGAGGAGACTGCAGCTTTTAAATACAAACAAAAGTTGCCTGTGTTCATTCAACCTGGGAGGCTTTTGGAAATCTATATYCAGAATGTAAATTTTTTGGGGGTAAGTCAAAGGCTGCCAAGACCATTGCCCATTCAGATAGAAGTTGACTCACAATCTGGAATGTGGAACCATATCACAGAGTTATTTGGATAGGCTGAATATTATTTTGGGACTGGTGCTCACAGCAAAYGTTTAAAGGCCTGAAATAGCACAAAGTGGTTAACCACGAGAAAACTGTCTGGAGTCTGTGTGTTTTCCAGGGGCAGATTGCTGAAATTTCCTTAGCACCAAAAATTCCACAAATGCTTATCCTAAAACCCCTTGTTTGTATTCTCCCATGACGTTTTTGGGATAAAAGAGACTGCTGAAGTCCAGGACACACAGACCACAGKGAGACACAAATAAATGTTTACGCAGTTGCATTAATACCACACAGAGTTCCAAGAAACTTGGATTGGGGTTTCTCTGTCACAATGACTTGTCCTGGAACTAGATGTGCTTTCTGGACCCCATGGCAAGACAATTACTTTTTCTAGTCTGCCAACCACTCTTTCTGGAAATGGAAAGTATCTGATTTTTTTTTTTTTATGCATTTTTATACTTCCGTGAAGGTAACCCTGACTCTCGCAACAAATAAGAAATGACCATATAATGTAATTTTGGAAAAGCAGATRCAGAAAAGAAGGTTTCCAGTACATATATATCCTCTAGCCCACAAACATGATAATCTCAACCTTGAGAAAAAATGATATTATTTTGTGACTCGATGAAAATAGTTTACGTCCCCAGGTATATATAATCTAGACATCCTGATTCAGTAGGTTGACTTATTGTGTCAGCAAGTACAGGACATACACTGATAAATGAGGAGAGAATGTCAACTATGTTGGCAGGAAATGGCCAGTCATACAGCTGACAGCCAGTCTTGGCAAGGAATGTATGTAATGGTTTGGTACTGCAAGCTGTTTGTAGTTAGCTGTACCAAAGCTGCCAGCCAATTGCCTTGTCAGGTCTGCTGACAGGCAGTAATCTAATCTGGTTTCCCATTTTTTCTTTGTTTTTGTCTGCTAAACACAACTTCATTTTTGCCGTGGTTGAAKTGTATGCTATTTGAAATCTGAACATCTCATTCAATCTTGTGGACACGAGAATAGCAGAGGTGTTATAATCAAAATCATGTAGAACTGGGCCTCTGGAAACAATTTTTCATGAAGATGTGCTCAGATTTCAAAATAAACTTACTGCAAAACAGGAAAGAAATGTGGTTGCGTTGTTTTCCCCATATATGCTCTGTTTCAAGCGGAAGTTTGAACATAGAGATGYTTTCCATCATAAGGAATTCTAAACAGAAATCAGGAAAAGACTGGAGGCAGAATTGCAGGTACAGTGGAAAACAGATTCAAGGTTGCTGGTTTGATCAAAGCACAGAATTAAGTAGCATGCCTTGTGCTTGAACAAAGTAACTTACCTGTAAAATAAGTAAGGTTRAACAAGATTTGTTCATATTTGCTGGTTCTATTTAATTTTATTTGTTGAAAAGCTGTGGCTTAAAATTCATCACTGAGGAGTCAAYGTATTCTTGTGGCTTTGATTGACATGCAAACTATTATTTCTGGTACAAAAGTGTTAATTTACTATGTCTGTTCACATAAAGCCAGGATGGTCTCGTGAGAAGGGTGCTCAATTGTTGACATTGGCTCCTCCAGAACCACCCTGTGTTGTTGATGGCCTATTTAATTAGGACTAGATCAAGAAAAGTGTTTTGWATCAAAAAATGTTCCTAATAAATAKTAASTGTYTCTGCCTAGCAATTAATTTCTCAAAGCAGCCAGTTTAGTAGAGTCAAGCCTTGCAATTGCCAATATTTTCAGATGTGAATTTCCACTGACACAGTGCTTCTGGCCCTGTGCTTGTGCCCAGACATGACTTGCTCTGGTCAGCTGTAGCAGCTTAGGGATCCTGGCAACACCSTGCTGTCTTACAGAGCAGGGGTTGTGTAACTCTTGCACACAGAATGAAATGAGCCTGTCTGGTTTGTTGTGCTTACCTCTGCCCAGACTGTGTGGGTGAGGAAGATGCAGGTGCAGGGTCATTCCTGTTCTGTGGCGAAGCCAATCCCTTCCCTCCAGCGTGGTGTTATGAAACCCACACTGAATGGCTCTTCGGAAACCTTGCTCAGGGCCGTGCCTTCCTTCCACCCTACTCTTCCTGCCCTTTCTCCTAACAGCATTAAAATAAAGGGATAGGAATAKTCTGTCTTAAATAAGATCTTGTGAAAAAAAAATTGTGAAAAATTAGTCTCTTTAAGAGTAGATGTCTGCTTGCCAAAATGTACCTCAATTTTTATTGTCTACATTTCTCAAGGCTGGCAGGATGTTTTGTACTCTTGAAGGAACACAGATGATAAAGGTGTTCAGACTTGGGAATTGTTTTTTCTTCAGTGTCAGGGAGTTACTAAAAACACTGAAACTGTTACCCAGAATCAGCAATTTTTAAAGCACTGCTGGTAGTACAGCTGTCAAGAAATAGTACAAGGTTCTATTTCTTGACCAGGAAATATTAAGAATCAGTTGGGTGAAGTCTCTTGGCACGAAGGAAAAAGTATTTTTCTGACAGCACAGATCCTCAGASATCAAAAAATGCATTTGACCAAATTCCATTAATATATAAAGATAAAATATTAAAGTGCCAAARTTAATCTCTAAAATAAAAATTATGAACAATTTATATATTAAGAGATAATTTACATATCTTATACACCTATATAACTTATTTAATATTAAATATGCATTAAATTGTTTATTAAATAAATATAATGTATTTATGCATAAATTATACTGTTATATATACTGCATATATAACTAGGTATAATTTACACATAAATTATAAAATAACCTAATTTTAACAAGTAAAATAGAATGAAAAATAACCAGTATGAGTCATTATCTGTCACCACTCTATTACTATTTATTACTTAGTAAGAAAATATGTATAAATTTATTGCAAACTATAAGCCAATATCAGCTTTTTTCCCCTTCTAATTATTTAGTATATAATATAATAAATATTCAGAATGAAATGCTGAGGAAGGAAGTGTAGTCAGCTCTAGATAAAAGTTAAACTTTTTACCTCATGATGGGAAAAGAAGTGACAATTGATGCTTGAGAGAAGAGTGAAAAAATCAGGCCAACTCCATGTGTTCTCATGGAYTTAGTAACTGTGTTGTGCAAAATGGATAAGGACAGTCTCATCCAGAATAAAAAGTATTTTTTACACAAAGTCCATGACAAGTCTCCTGTTTTGCAACCTTCTGAGAGTAGTGGGAGAATAATTAGATGGACAATTGACACAATACCATTTGATCTATTTACATGATTTACATGTTTTCCTTTTATTTCCTACAGCTTTTCTGTTTTCATTCCAAATGCAGGTGGTGTTTGATCTGTCTTGAAAGAACAAGATGTATCTCCCCTCCTCAGTGAAGTGCCTGCAATTTCTGCTTCTTCTGTTGTGCCTGCTGAAGTCTTCCCTTGTCTCCCTATTCTAACAAGAYCTTGAGAAAATCAAGCACTGATTTCTTGAAAAAAGGAGATTTGCCTGCAACAGACAGAGTTCCACTTTCTAGGAGCCTCTCAAAATAAATAAATTGAAACTTCTTYTGTACAATCTGAAACATATGTTTCCCTATAGGAATTACTTCTTTTCTTGCCTAGCTCAATGGGAAAAGCAAACATCACCAGGCTCAAAAGTCACTGAAGCCCAAAAGARCTTACTCAGATCACAGRCCTATTGTTTARAATACAGCAGAACTTTGCAATAGAAAAATACCAGAAATGGCAACTGAGATGAAATATGGATATCAGTGTGTCACTGTCCCTTTGTGCCTGTGGATTCTTTTTGCCAATCAATCAAATGTAAACTAGTATGTTTTAGATTGGAGAAATGASGGCGTTTTTAATGGTTGAGGAAACATTACAAGAGCATTTTAAGATTCTGTCAGTTTTCCTGGCTAAAAAGGAATTCCAAATCAACACAGCTGTTTTGGCTTAATATTTATAATCTTAAACCTTTTTGAGAAATGYCAGTGTTTTCTCTTGGATGTAACCTCCATGCATGACAGCCAGGAGAACTGTACATGGAAAAACAAGAGAGAGAAGGAGCAGAGAGGAAATAAATAAAGTCTACCAAAACAAAATTGTAACTTCCTTACTGATTAGTGGTCTGTTTTGCATCTACTTAAATTTTTTCAACTCATTTGAGGCTACCACAGGTATGATGTAAAACCCCAGTGGGAAAGACACTTTTGGGATGAAGTTTTTAASAAGCAAACAGACTTGAAATGTTACAGTCACATTGTTCTTCCCTTTATGCTCAAGGAAAAATTGGACCCCACATCAGTCGAAGKGTAACTAAATCATTAAATGAATTATCAATTTCAAGTTTCTCTTTGCCATTACATGAAAAACAGGATGGGTTGGATCTAAAAAGCATTCAATTCTTCCAAGCAGTGCAGGGCAATGCTTATATTTGGGCTTGACTACAGTAAAATCTTATCTGTGATCTTGTCCAGATTTTTACATTTTTTATTTTGATGATCATGATGGTGATGACGATCGTAGAGTCATTCTCCAAATACAGGCCACCACAAATACAGGCTCCAATAGAAGGCAATAGGTCAAAAGTAGTTACTGAAACTAGGAAATTGTTGTAAGTAATTAATCTCTATTGATAATTACCCTAGGGGTAGTGGAATTAATACTAGGGGCCACAATCCACAATATATAATCTAATAG
>CADDXX010000170.1:694515-753254 GCA_902810485.1 Alauda arvensis | reverse complement strand
ATTAACCAGCTTCATTATATATTTAAAAAAGATTAAACAAAGACATTTTACTCCTTTTGCAGCTGCTAATTCATCACATCTTATCTTTACACACAAGTTTGACCATAAAAATAGTAATTTCCTTTATCTATCATGTCATATTTTAAGACATGCTAAAAATAACGCAATGAAAGGCAGGATATTGCCACAGCTGAAAACATCTTGTGTTTCCAACATTTGGATTATATTAACCTTGTGGTCTCCCTTCATTACAAAGGTGTCATGTTGGTTTCCCTAACCTCAGAGCTGTGTTAGAAGAACTGCATCCAAGCTTGGTTACCAGATTAGTGTAAATACTACTTCACGTCCTTGGAAATTTCTTATTGCAATTGCTGTTACTTCATAAGTCTACTGAGTAGGGCTTTTTTTTTTTTTTTTGCAATACTGGGCACTGATTGATTTGCACTAAAAAAGTCCCTGTGTTTCACTCAGAACTGCTTACTGCTAAACTATATACAAAAAAMCAGCTTTAATTATTTTTAAAAATATGGATGTATGGTAGCGGAAACTTTTCAACAGCATTGTGTGAAAGTCCTGAGACTAATTGTATTATTATGAAACAAACTTGGAGCAGAAATATTTTATAGACAGAAACAAAGCTTGCCAAGAAATAAGATTTCTTGGTTACATTCTGAAAATAATCCTGAGTTGTGCTGACTGTGAGTCCGTATCAGCAGAGATGGTGAGCACATTGTTAAGCATTTGGTCACAACCTCAGCTTTGGATTTGCTGACAGTCACTTCACAGAAATCATTTACTGACTGGTGTGTGTTAGAGCTGTCTGCTGCGCGTCTCTGAAAAGAAAACAGGGCTTTCTTGCAGCTTCATCGAGCACAATGGAGGTTTGCACTTTTGTCTCTGACTCTCAAAGAATGTTAAGGCTTCTCTGTGCATCCCCTTGAAAAAGAATTTTCCTTTGTGTTAACGCAATGCTGTAGGTGACAAAGAGGGGAATTTGAATATTTTTTCCCCAGCGCATCACCAATATGGAGTAAATTTATGTTGGCTCTGTGCAATTGTCCAGGGTGTTAATAGTGCCAAGGTCATGGCTTTGACATTCACTGCAGATTCAGACTCAATTATCCTTGGCGTCCCTTCCAACTCAGAATATTCTATGATTCTTTGAATCTGCTGCAAGAAGGTTAGTTATGATTGTCTATGTCATGCTTCAAGAAGGAGGTACTGACATGCCCAAAACGTGATCCAGACCTCTGAACAAAAGGATACAGCTTGAGAAATATAGAATCATGAATCATTGCAGTGAAGAATTCTAGAGCCAACAGGGCCTATCTAATTGTTGTGCTATTAGAGTTGTTAGAAATTGTTCAGCAGAAAGATACAGACAGTGGATTAAAAATATACTGAATGATACCATTCTAGGAAACGACATAAAAATTAAGCAATTAATTTATTGCAAAGCAATTTTCCTCCTTTTTATTGATAATATGACTTGCCATAAAARTGGCAAGACTTTTAGCAGACATCYAAAAAAGAAAAGTGATCTACTATACTGCTTGAAGGAAAGGAGGTGAGGCTAAAACTTGGCAACGATGTGGAAGATGAATTAAGAACTCATGTCTTGATTTTTGTGGGAAACTAGAAAAGGCGAGAAAAATATCCCATCCTTTGAACCTCTATAAAGTTTACAGTATCTGATATAATTTTGTATCATACTTCATATATCACATACACCAAAGAACCTTCTCTATTGTAAAGCACTGCAGGTTACTCTATAGTCCTCATTTCAAGCTGTTCTTTAAAAGTCAGGCTTAGCTTATTTACACTGTATTTAATAACACACAGTGCCTCATAAATGAATAGATGCAAACAGAAAATTGTAAACACACTAATGAGATAGAGGTAGATGAAATAATCTAAACGGAATTTGTTTTTCTGTAATTAGGACTATGACACCTCTGGATGATCTTTGATCACAACATATTATGATATGACAGATGCATATTACTATGATTTCTCTAGTGATGCTCACTGTTGCTCTTGTCAGCTTTAATAGCAAAACAACTGGACAGGCTAAATTGAAATGATTTATCCTCTCAGAACATCATAGTCAAAATATATTGTCACAGTAATAGGTTAGACTTTCTCCTGTATGCATAACAGATTTTTTTTCTCAGAACCATGCTTCATGGTATCACTGATATTTCTATGCTTTACAGAATGACTTCCATGAGGTCACTTCCTCTGCCCTGCACTCTGACTTCTGTCCCCTTGTCCTTTCTTCAGTTAAACAAGAAAAAATGTTATCCTATATGGTCTCATCCCATTCCCTCTTTCACCTCACTCTTTTAGTTTTGAATTCTATCCATGTTCATAGTCCTTCTTTTCTGAAATTTGTCGGATTTAGTGTCTTAAATTAATGCATATACTTACTGAATACATTACATAGAAGTACCTTTCTGTGATGACTTATAGCTGCATCAGTGATATAACAATTAACCCATATTGAAGCAGTTTGTAAAGGAGGACTGTCTCCCAAGGGAAGGAGAAGGGGAAGAGTCTCATATCACTTGAAAGAGGGGGAAGAGGAGCTCAAGGAATCTGAGCAGAAACTCCCCTTAGGTCCATAGTGAAATCCACGATGAGACAGGTTGTCCTGCAGCTCACACACGTGAATGGGGGAGATTGTAAGGGAAATACCTTTAAATTGTTGTAACCTATGTTTTGAGTTGCATATTATGAAAAATACTACAGCAGGAAACTCTTACTGCAGCGAGACTAAGAGCAAAGGGAAAAGTTCATCGTAATGGTGAATCCTGTATCCTGGCCCAAAGGGATCAGGAATGAAGAATGCATTGGAATGAAGAATATAATGGAAATATATCTAACTTATTTAAAGCCATGATTTGAGTTGCATGTTATAGGATTTGTTTAACAGGAACAACCTGAACCAGTGGAAGAGATGACTTACAAATTACAGCAGTGACCTGGGATGGCCTTGGTACCCAGGAACTCCAAGAAACATACCACCTCTCCCATCCTGAGAGACCACTTAAACAGAGCCCAGTGTCATGGACTAAATTAACTCAAAAGACATTTTGTGAACATTTATGGGTATTTTACAGACATTTTGCAGGCCTGGTCCAGAAGTCCAAGGTTGTGATCTGTGTATTATATTAAAGAACATGAAGAGGGAGCATGTTTAAGGATAGTGTATTTAATAGTGTGGGATCTGATCATAACCTAAATGTGGAATAAGGGTGAGATAAAATGAGCATTTTCTCTATGTAACTTTCTTCACAGTACCTAGTACAGGGCTGGGTTTCGGACTTTTGCTGAAAGCAATATTGATTGAACAGGAATGTTTTCATTACTGCTGAGCAGGGCTTACACAGCACCAAGGCTTTTTCTGCTCTTCACCCAACCCACCAGTGACCAGGCTGGGAGAGCATGAGTTGGTGGGAGGGGACACAGCCAGAACAGTTGACCCCAACTGACCAAAAGAATGTTCCATATGATTCATATACAGCATATAAGGCTGTGGGGACAAGAAAGAAGGAAAGAGGAGGGAGACATTTGGAGTGATAAGTGTTATGCATAATGGTCCTGCTCTCCAGGAGATGACTGAACACCTGCCTGCCCATGGGAAGCGTGAATTAATTCCTTGCTTTGCTTTGTTTGTCTGTTTAGTTTTTGCTTTCCCTTTTAAACTGTCTGTATCTCAACTCAAGGGTTTTCCCAGTTTTACTCTTCTGATTCTCTCCCCAGTCCCACCGAAGCAGAAAGAGTGGGTACCTGTGTGATACTTGGTTGTTGGCTTGCGATAAATCATGACATAGGAAAAATATTTATTGCTGTGAATCAAAGACAGATGATGAGCAATAAATGAATGCCTGAAAAAAGTACTGATGTGTTGCAAGAGGTAACTTGCAGCCACATCTTAGTGTTAGTAACTTTGGTTATCTCGCTCTAGATCTTGATGGAGATATTGCTTCTCAGGGGTCCCAACTTCAAGGACTACCAAGCTTCTTGATGATGATGAAAGGAGAGATGGGGTTTGCCATACCTAAGACTAAGATTTAGGAGTTAGGCATCCTGAAGTTCGGCACTGCAGGCTCCTGCTTCTGGGGGTTTCGGACTAGAACACTGGTGAGAAACCAAATGTATGTGCAACTCTACAGACAACTGTGTATGACAACAATTACTGTTAAAGATCAGGTGGTTAAGTGGTAAAAAAAAATAGTTTGATCATGATAAACATAATATCGTAGCACAAACCACTTATGAATCTGGACACATTTTAAACACTCAAGATACTTCTATGCTTTAAAGAAAGATGYGTATTCTGGAAAGATGATGATCTTGTTTAGTTTAATTACTTTCTGTTCAGCRGCTTACTTCTGCTTGTAGAGAGAAGATATTTTGGTCTTTATTTATGTTTTCATTTTTAATGGCAGCCATTTACCAATTTCAAACCTGTTTACCTAGAATTGTGCCCAGAGGGAAATATAGCCAGCTAATTGCTATTAGTGTTTGCAAAGCCTGATTAACTTATAATAATATATTAGTAAGGTCATCATTTAATATTAGGATTGACATAAAGTAAGAAGAGTGGGTGAAGTAATTTTAATAAAAGCCTAACTATTTGCAAATGGAATGGAAGCTCAATGTGAGTAGTATTTATTCATTGCTTGTCTTCTGCAATGAGAGACTAAATTCTACTTGATTTTCTACTGTGTGATTTCATTCATCTCTGGACTAAAGTAGAACAAAAAGGCTATACAAAGTGAAGATAGTAAGCTTGCCCACATAATGCATGTACAAATGGCTTGTAGATTTGGTTTGGTATGTGAAATGGAATGAAAATACATCATGGTGCCTAAGAAATTTTTTTTTGTGTATTTATTTTCAGAAAACATAAATTATTCAGCTATTAATAGTTAATGGAATTACTATGTTTAGATACTGGCAGCATAAGGGAATTGTTAAATATTTTTACAGAACTCAAATTTTCCATGTAGAAATTAGTAAGAAAGAGGAAAGAGAAAGATCTAGTAACTAAATGAAATGCATAGCAACATATTTTAAGTAGAGGCTGTGTGTTTAATGAGATAATTACAATTTGTATTTTATTTACAATGTTATGCTACAATACTGGGTTTGTTTTTGCTGTGGCTTGCCACAGAGGTAAAAAACACCTTTTCATTACAAAGTGGAAAATTTTGTGAACCATGAAGTAATGCAATAGAGTTACATGAAAGAAAAATACATTAGCTTTTCAATAATCAATTCAAAATTTTGGTCTATTTGAGAATAAATGCTCCTCTAAAAAAACATCTATCACCCTCTGAGTATTGCATCTACCATATGGGTAATGTGATAACTAATTGATTTTATTTTCTTAGTTTCAGTGAAACAGTTTATATTTGAAAACCAGTCTGCTAAATGCTCATGAACTCTAGGCTAGTATAAATTATTAAGCAGTCTGATAAAGAATATCTTGTAGGAACTTATCAGGTGAGATTCCGCAAACTTACAGGTCATATTTTTTCTTAAATTGTGTAAAGCCTCACACTGTGCCAAGTCAAAGTAACTTTCCTAGAAATAGTGACTTGTTGTATGAAAATAAATCAGAACTTAATTTTATCCAGCACAATTTTGCACCCAGATAAAGAACCTGAGCACAAATAAACAGTTACTATGTTTCCCCCCCTTGATTAATGAAGTATCGTGACTGAACACTACACAAACCATTGCTGTATTAGAAAACAAGACTTCCTTTACTGTGAAATTTTGAAAGGTTCAGTTTTATAATCCAGGACTGGGAATATGCATTCCTTAATGATATAAATCAGAGTGGTTTATCTGAAGGCACAGGCTCATCTATATTGTATTATCAAACCTGTGATTTTTCAATTATACCACGGTTTTAACTTTACTTGCAATAATTAAAAACCAGAAATTAGATAAGTGCTCTTTGCAGTGTTTCCTTACTTTGGATCACGTGTTACTGCCGTGGAAGGAAGTGTTCCTCACAACATCAGTAAATTTAATGTGATTTTATGACTAGCATGGAAAGAGTTGATGATTCATTCTCTATATCAGAACTGATTCTGCCTTCTGGTACTGCCACAGCTGACAAACTTGCTGGCAATTTCAGATGGGAAGCCCAGTACTCAATAAGCAGTCAGGGCAAGCACTTGTTCCAGGAGATGATTCCTTTGCACCTGGTGGGGCACAGGTGAGGAGGAGAGCAGAGATTGGTAGTACATCTTTTCTATGTTTAACAGCAGAAAAAATGTAATGCAGGCTGTTACCTTTCTTGGGTTAAATTTGTGGTGACATTCATGCAGATGCAGCTGTGTGAAAAACTGTGGTGGTGATGTGCAGCTTGCAGCAAAATATCTCAGTAGGCAATTCATGCAGTTGATACTTACAGAAATCACCAGGCATGATGATCAGTTAATAATGAACTTTTAATCAAATTGGAGTCCACAGTCACTTGTCCTATGCTTGTCTCACAGTTTGTGAAGAAACAACTCCTCAAACTATAACAGTCAGATGATCTCAGGATGCAAGAATCCTTCAGATGTTTCTAGAGTCCTCTTAAAACATGCTTGCATTTCACAAAAGTAGGAAAGGTTAGTTTCCAGCCCTTTTATATGAACAGGAATTCCCTGCAAAGGGAATTCTGTTGCCCAAGTAAATGTACACTTGAGTGACTCAGACCCAATTAGTGGTTTATGTGGTTCCCTTTGAGTATATTTACTTATAGTAATATCTAAAAAACCATCTGAATTTGTGTGTGATAAAAATCCACTTCTTTATATTTCCAAGATATTTTTGATTCCAGCTTGCTCACATCCTTCTTATCTGAAATTTAGAAATCATGTATCTATTCCTTTTCCTTCCTTCAGACTCCTTTATTCTTTCCCTCTACCCAAGCATATAACATTCAAATACGTGCCTTTGGCTCATATTATTTTTCTTTTCAGTGGTAAAAATAATTATTTTGATGAATCAGGCAAGAAAAATACCTGTTCACTTTGCCATAACTCTATTTGATAAAAAGTGTTTAAAGGAATTCAACTACAGCTTCTTACGGATTTTCTTTACTCCTGCTAGCTGATATTTTCTAGGTTGCTTGTGTATTAAAAACATGTGTTTGCAATGCTAGTAGTCTGCACTTTGTTTCAAGAAAACTGAAAACAAATGTGGGAAAGATGACTTAGCATTCTGTAGCTTATATGTGGAATAAAATGGTGAATGTTTCTGTGTGAGCTTAGTATAAAAGTTAGTTCCTGTGTTTGCTTTATAGCAAGGAAATATTTACTGAATATTTTCCATACCAACATAATAGAGTAATAAGTGTGCTGTGTTTAATTGACTGGAGGTCATTAAAAGCGCTTTGTGGCTGGTAGGATGTTTTATTCTTGATTCAACTGTTCCCCCATGCAGCTTATTGTTAAGGACACAATAACGCACTCCAGCTCTGTAGTCTGGAGCCACATGCCTAACTCCACTCCCCTCAGAAGTAAAGCAAACAGCTTTGGGTATCAGTGGGAGGAGAAATAATGTCTTATGCTTTTCTCAGAATTTCTGTCACAAACGTGAAAAGACGAAAGCTGATTTTGATGACTGCAAGCTGGTGGAATATCTTCACGTACACAATAAACCATGTATTTTTAGTAACAAATCAGGGCCAGATTTTCCAAGGAATATATGCAGACTGGGTTCACCAAAAGAATGCTTGGGTTCTTCTTCTTTAATGCTTTTTTCTTTCTGTAAGCCACATTCATATTTACAATGTATAATATTTTCGTAAAAAAAAATAGGCACATGTGGGGAATAGAGAAAAGATGTTTTTCATCAGAAATTGCCAGAAATGAGAATATTCACACTCAAACCAAAACAAAGGCTTTCTACTAAAAAAGGTAATGCATATATTTTCTTATCTAAAAAGGCCATATTTTTAAACCTTGGTTTTTGTAAGCCTGCATTACTCTCTACACAGACTTTTTGCTTTCCTAAATTACTTTGAATATTTAAAAGATAATTCTAAATATTATTGCATAAACTTAAAATCCAGGCCTTTTGATAGCAGTCTATAAACACCAATTCTTCCCTCCATAGGATTAGCATTATTCTCTGTCACATAGGTTTGTGTTTTATTGATATTGGAGTATCTATCCTACAGGTATATGACATCTTACATATATTTTAGGAAATAACAAGTTCTATTAGCCGTAAGGAAAAAAAAAAAGAAAAACAACCACTTGCTAATTCAGGATAAGAATTTAACATTTAAGTTTCATTTAGAAAACCTAACTATTAAACAGTGAACTCCTCCCTTCTCCTCAGAATAATCCAATAATCCAAACTGCATCAATGCTTCATTTGTCTCCTGTTTTCCAAATTGATTTAGTGTAGCTCCAGTGAAGCTACACTTCCATTTCAGTAACAATGTCTTTYTCAGTAAGTTCAGCTCTTCCTCTAATACACATTATTTTTTCCACTGACTTAGTCAGTATCACTTCACCCAGACTGACTCCTAGCATAACATTTCCTTGGCAGAAAGAAGTGTGGGGTTTTCATTCCACCAGCTGTGCTCCTCAGTTGTAGGTTTACCAGTATGGGAGAGAGTGTAATAATTACAATTACAACCAAGCCAGTAAACAAAGCATTTCTGCTTCCATTAGAAAGGCCTTAGTTAAAGTATGGGAAATTTGAGTTCTGAATTACCATTCGCATTTGAATTTTCCTTCTGCTCTCTGCCTTGTGTAGATGGAGAAGTCTTCTGACCTCGAGCCATAAAAAGCCTGTCAGAAGTGAACACTTAATATTCATTCATTACTTTCATCTTCTCAGGGTGTCAGGTACCTTGAAGAAATCGTTGATTTCCCCTGACAACTGACTGGTGAATACGTAGGCAGGATTCCTGACAGCTGTGCTGCAGGCTTAAAAACACACAAGAGCTCTAAGCCCTGTGTTTCATGGTGCTGGCAACGATGTCTAGAATGAGCTCAGCTCCATGCTACAAACAGTATTTATCTGAACAACATTTTTATTTTGTGAACAACTTTATTCAGCCAACTTGACAAAAGCCTGTGTTAATGCCTCTACTTTGAGAAGTAAACATCAAAATCTTTTCAGACAAAAATGCCCACATGAACAGCATGGCTCATATTTGGCTGTTGAGATGCAGCATTAAAAGATGTATTAAGAAATTTTGGCAATCTAGAACTTTGAATTTTACAATAAAATTAAAAATAAAAAGTATAGTTTGGTAAATAGCAATGTTGCAATTTTCATTTAATAATAAGTGCAATAAGTGTTTCATTGTTGAATGAAGAGTTCTGATAGACTTCCACTGATGTTGCAGAAAACATCACAGTAACTCATGTATGTTCCTGAAGAGTATTTCGTGAGAACAAAGCAGGTTGTTGTTTGGTTTTGTATAAAACTTGCATTTGTGAGCTGACTCATTGCAAGATCTGCAACATTAATGGAGCACTTCCCTTGTGTGCAGATCAGTAGTGGTGCAAAATTTTGTCTGTGAGCTCTTCCACTGAGAGGCCTGGTTGTAGAAGTCACATAATAAAATTTTAGTTCAAGGGATCAAAATGAATCTAATCTGAACTAAAAAAAACCTAAAAGAGAATATAGGGTAGATGCTATGTGCTCATGTGAATCAGAAATTTTGTGGTGGATATTGTGAAAGCAAAGGAATAAGAACTTGGATTACTTTTAGTAAAATAGTCCAAAATACGCGGTTTAACTTTACCCTGATTTTTCTGGAATTCACAGAGCCTTATAAGAACAGAGAGGAAGCCCAATAATCATATGAATACAGAATGTAGCTATAATCAGACCACATATATGAAGGCAGGAAGATTAGTTCTAGGCGGAATAGGATGAAGTCACACAGGATGGAAGGATAGTCTGCTTGAGCTGTTCATATCTGAAATTCAAAACAGACTTGAGAGAAAAATGAATAAAGCAGAGATCACTGAACTTAAAGTGAACCAAAACAAATGAGATTCATATGTCTCTAAGAGCCAGCTGATGAAATCTTTAAATACATGAATGTTCTTTTAAATGTGAATACAGCTGTGACTGTTTAAGAGCATGTGGTTTTGCTAGCTAGCAAGTATTTTGTGCAGTGATTGATCTCTACAAATTAATTTGCTAAGAGAAACAAATAATGGAGTAAGTGTTCCCATTTCTCAGGACACAGCCAGTTTCTCCCTGTTGGCTGCTGCCTGAGTCCCTTTCCAATGAATCAGCGCAAGACTAAAGTTAGTGTTATAATTAGGTGATTACAATCTTTGGCTGTTTAATTAAATATGACTTTGTGCAAATATTTTGTCACCAGGCTCTTGAAACTTGCTAGGTACACATTTTTGGAAGCATCATGTAAACTTGGGAAATGATAGTCTTTGATCTTTGAGATTTTCTGTTCTTTGAAGTTTTTTTCTGAAGTCAATGCAATACAAGTGTTAATTTAATACAGCAGAGTGGAAAAATAATCTTAAGTCAGGGAGTATTAACATACAAAACCTCCTAGCTTTTCATGTGTCTCTTAAATTTAGTAATCCTCCCTTTTCTAAAAACAGCTCTCCTAGGAGATTTTTTTTTCATGAACTATTAGGAACTCCACAGTAAGCATTTTTTTTAAGCTGTATGCTTTAGTTTAGTCTCCTTTCATTCTCCATTTGTTTTTAACTTCTTTAGTCTACTTTGAAAGGTATGTTTTATTCTTTACTCAGGAACATTATTGAAAGTATAAATRCCTATTTGTTAAAAAATTTCTTATGTCTCTGATTACCACTCCTCCTCTCTTCCAGATGTTTCCTCTCTGAGACCTCTATTGCCACGATTACAGAGCTTCTCATGGTGTTTTCAGTGTTCATTTTCAGAAATATTGTTGTGAATCTAGCAAGTATGGTTTCCAATGTGTGAAATATGGAAGTAAAACCTCTGAATACAGGGTTTCCAAAGTCTCAAGTCAAGAACCTCAGATATATTCTTTTYATTCTCTCCATATTTGTGATCTTAAATTCATTGTGTAAATACTTGATTTTTCTAAAAATATCTCTCAGCTTCTCTTAATTATATATATGGTAATACTCAAGTATTTTTTTTAACAATAGAAGTTTMTGGGGTACCTCTTGAGCATGGAAATCTTGTTTTCAAAAGATATATTTATTTAGTCAGGGTTTTGAAAGGGCCTGTGGACTTGGGAGGAGGATGTAACAATGTTTTTCTTATTCTTTCATACTGTGTAAAGGAAATAGTGAGTGTACTCCACAATAAAGTAGTGTTAGGGACAGAGATATTTCTTTTTTTTTTTTTTCTCCAATTCAGACATTAGAGGTTAATAATTTGTGATGTGGGGAGAACAGAATTAAGCATTGTTTGGATTGCAGGGAGACACAATACTGAGTGTTTTGCTTTCAAAGGATGTGCAAATATATTTTTCTTCCTACATAATGCTTTTAATTTTTAATGCTTCACTTTTAAACTATGTCTTGCTGGAACAAAAAATTACTTGCTCATAGCTTAGAACAAATAAYTGACTGCTGCCTAGTGTGATTCAGCAGGCTGCAGTACCAAAGTAGATCCTCTTGCAGTTCTCTCTGTTGCTGTCTTTCCAGCAGACAAGTCTCTGTCTTCATGGCACAAGGCATCACACTTCTGTTCAAGGGAAAAATCCACACTGCTGGGGTTGAAAGAATGCACTTTCCCAGACAGGTTTGTCCAACCATATCTACACAGCTGCATTTTGAAAAATGTGGCCCTCTAGAGCTAGTGGCAACAGCAGTTGATTAACATTAACTGTTTGATAGACTGTGATACATTCTTTTTGCTTCAGAATAGTAGTGTCTAAGTTTCAGTGTAAATATGATTGAGCTATTGCAAACAAGAGAGAGCATACCTCCTTTGCAGGAAGTTCCCTGTGTTTGTTAACAGAGGGTTTTTTTTTTTCAGAACAATTTATTTTTCAGATATAGCCAGAATTACTTGAGTTTGCCCAGTTTTACTATGTGCTTGTTGCATATTTTTAAAAATTTCCTTCTGCTGAGTGAAAATTAACAGGGTTATCACTTTGTCTTGTAAACTGTATTTTCTATTCTTACACCAAAATCATTCCTGGATTTTAAACTGAACAAACTCTTTACTTGTCAACAAATACTTTTTTTCTTTTCTCTTAAAGCAAACAGATTAATGAATTGACAGACAGAACATTTTGGCAGGAAAATTCCTCTAAATCTGATTAAATTGCTGTGTTTTGCCATGCAGGTATTACTAAATGTATTACATTTTCTGAGTGAGTGCACCAGTGTTATAAAATATCTTTATGCACCTTCCACATATTTTCATATGAAATGGCCATAAAATCTCTGCAACTGAACAAATGGAGGGTTTGGAAACAAAAAGGGATGAAATAAGAAAGAGAGAGAACCAGAGTTAATTCACCAATTACTTGTATATTCAGGAGCATAGTGGTTAGAAATGTGTGAAACAACTTTCAAAAAAGGTGTCCTGATAGCAAGGCTATTCTTTTTCTGAGATGCCTGACTTTCTGCTATTCTGAAATAACATTTTGCATCTGAATTAAGGTTTCCAAATGGATACTCACTCACAGCTGGACATTTTCAGAAAAGGATTTTATTTTAGACAAAGTATTATGTTTCTGAAGTAGAAAATTGCACAACTACTACCTGAATAGCTTTGCTAACCAGGATTTAAAAATTACTGACCTGGAGCATGGGCTTTTTTCATCCACACTGGTATCTGCATATTTACTAGAGAAGATTATGTTCACATTTATTGCTCCATCACAAGATTTTTCAGTCTACTTACATTTACTATGAATTGTTAGGTGAAATTTTACTGATTACTGCTTGGACAATTAGGAGGCAATGGGATCCTGATAAGTGTTTCTGGTATACACAGTACCTGCATTAGCTTGGTTGGCATCTATGTGGCTAGCAGGACATGACTGACTATAATGCAATCATGTGAGGTAGGCTTTTTTTTTCCCTTGATTCCCCATTATTTTTTTTAACTTTTTGTGTAAATAGTTATATGATCTTAAGAGTGGGGTTATAATAATTTATGCATCTAATTTTTCTGTTATTTGCAATGTGTCTATATTTTCTATTTCATCTATTCTTGCACATTTCACTTCTTTCTGGTGCTAGTGTGGAAATTTCCCCAAGATTCCCTTGCAGCTTCTGTAAGTGAGCCACTCTACACAGCATTGATTTTAGCTCATATACTATTTTTAAAATGTTTAATTGACTGAAATACTGAATGTTTTAAGAATTGAATGGATTTGATATAAAAGTCTTTCAGCCATAACAGGGTCATTGGCTGGGTAGAAATGGATAACTGAAACTTGTTGCATTATTCTTCAACTCTTTGGCAATGATAGTTTAGTGAAGTTGAAAAGATAAAGAGAGTTTTATTTGTAAACTAAGGATTTTCCCTTTTCACTAATTACCTTTTCCCTCCTGATATATCCTTTATATAAAGAAACATAGTTTATTTGGGAGAAATAGAATAGAGATTGCTTCAACAAGGTGTTTTCCAGACTTTAAGGCAGGAAGAAAGAATTTTCTCTTCTGTGTAAGTGAAACCTGGCAGCATGTGAACCTGGTCACTTCTGAAAAGTAGTCAGATAGTCTGATGTGCTGAATTCTGATTTTTTATTCACTTGTAGGTTCCTACTACCATTTCAGATGCTCAGAGTTTTCTGAGACAACAGTACAGGGATTACATACAAGACACTGGAACTATGAAGAAGAGTGCTTTTCTGGTTGGCATTTGAAGGCTGACAAAAGTTACACTGGTATAGATGAGATGGCACCAAACATGTATGATTGATTTTAAAGGGATCTTCATGTCTAAGCTTTTATTTACCTAGTGTCTTGCTCTTTTATTTTCTTGATTGACACAAAAGTTAATAGTTAGATGGCAGTAAAATTTTTGGCGTCCTTTGTTGTTCATCCAGCAGTAGCTCTGTACTTTGGACCTTACTGCAGGAAGAAAAATGCCTGAGCCATGAGGATGAACCACAGAGTTCCTGGATCCTATCCATATCTAATCCTGTTTGCAAGAATGACCTGCAGATATTGTCTATATGGGGGTAGTTGGGGGACTGGAGTTAGAAACTACAGTTCTTTCTCTCCTTTGACCTTAATCTCTTTTCAGAACTCTTGCTTTGAATACTATTTTATTAGGAACTAATTTTTCTGTAGCAGAGGAAAATTATTAAAATATGTTTCATCATTTCTTTAGAATCATATATATATATATACACTACATACATATATATATGTAGTGATGATGGAGGCCCAGAGCAGTTTGCTGCTCAGCAGAGATTGATAATCTCCTGGGATCCATAGCAGTCAAAAGTGCTAAGGGTAGCAACAGGAAAAGAAATGCTAACATAGTGCTAAATTAGATCTACTAAACGCTCCTACATATCAGCAGGATATTTTAATGGTTACTTTGGACTTGAAATCATATGAATGCAGACATTAACTTTTTTTTTTTTCTTCAGGCTGGACCCAGACAGATGAAGATATTTTCTGCCCAGCATTTGAGCAAGAACAAGATTGCCTTAGTTTGCAGTAGACTCTACAAATGTAACCTTTGCTGCCAATGACAAGGCTTTTTTTCTAGAGATATTCTTGTTAGCTGTGCTTATCTGAATGTGTTAGCAGTTGACTCATGGAGAAATACTTATTGTTTGTTGCCAAGTAGTTTTCAAAATTGAACATGTAACTCCTAAGGATTTTCTGCCTAAAGGCAGAGGTCATAAAAAGGTCCATGAGCCCTGAAATCTCTTTTTACTTCTTCAAAATAGGAAGTCACTGAAATAATGATCTTGGATTTGCAGTCAGATTTTACTTTGTACAGAAATGGATTTCATTCCAGTTCAGAATCTCCCTCTGTTGTTACAGAATAGCCATTCAAGTAAATTAAGAATTAAAATAATGGATTGCGAGTATTGCTGACTCAATAAAAAGGTAGGATTAGGCCATCAAAAAGTGTAACAGGTTAGGGAAAATCATGAAGGTGCCTTGGAATGGAAAGCTGCATAAACATCCTGATTTATAAGAGACAAAGACAACTCTTCTGGCAATTTAATTTAAGATGCATCAATAGTCCTTGGTGTGTGGACAGATATCATGTATTCATATCTCCAAGGATCTGCTTCATATCTCCAAGGAGCTGCTCTCAACAGATGTTATAATTTTCTAACACTTTAATTCCCTTCTAGATGAATCTTGCATTTTCTGCCCTAAGTACTCCAAAGTATGCTTTTTTGGTTGGTGTTTTTTTTTTTTTTTTTTTTTTTTTTTTTTTTGGTTTTTTTTTTTCTGGATTGAGCTGGGTTTTTTACAGGCTGATTTATGTTTAAGAGGTTAATTACAATTCTGTATCAGCCTGTCCCTGAAGCTGAGTCCCCAGCCTTTTAAATATTATGTTAGTATTTAATTCAAGGTAAACTGTGACTGATAAATATTTAAATATCATTGGAAGATGTAGAAGTCCTCTAAATACTCACACTTCCCAGCGGAAGGGCATCTACACCAATGCACAGGTATGGTGTAACAAGAGAAGCTGGAAGCTGTGGTGCAGCCATGTGTAAAGCTCTGGTGCAGCTGCCATCATGGAGGCATGGGGAGGTGACTTCCATGACTGGAGTTCTACAGTGGGGAGTTATAAGCTCCTCACAAGGGAGAGGTGAGGCAAGAAGGGATGACTGTACATTTGGGAGAGTTTTCACAGTATAAGTAATGGAGGTTATGATAAATTGAATCGAGGTATTGGATGAAGAAAACAGGTTTGTTTGAGCTGGATTTATAATAAAATTGTGAACTAGAGCTGTTTGTTCATATTATTTGTCACTAATGTGAGCTCTGTTGCATTTACCTTGTGTAGAATGCTTACTAAGTAAGGCTCCATGGCATGGGATGCATTTCAACCAGAAAAATGCTGTCTGAAATGTATTCCTTGAAGACTACATAGATCAGAACTTCAAGATACAGAAGAACAGCAAAGTGGAATGGCCTTCTTAGATTTTTCTTTTCTTTGAGTTATGTGTTTGGTTTTTTCCCCTGTTATTCGGCTATGAAATTAGATTACTATGTGAAATAGTTCATGGCTGTTTTTCCAGACTTTGCTGTTTCTCACTTTCAAAATCCTTATGGAAATTACTTTAAATTTGGTTGCTGATTTTAGCTGACAAATAATGAGTTTCACATCACAAAATACAGTTCTGTATAATAACTGTAAGTCTATTAATTTAATTTCCCCAATTTCATCTGTTATAAATCTAATCAATAACATAAATAATATATTCCTTTTGATCACTTCTATGCATTTACTCATGTATATATCTGAATGTCCCTTTTGTCAAAACAGGGGATACTAATCCTCCATGTTTATAATCTGGTGTGCTTATAAATAAAATTGGCTGAAGGTACATGGTCAAACAGCTCAGCTGAACATAGGCTGTTGTTCAGTCTATGTTCTACCTCTGTAAGGAAACTTCCCATAAATAACAAGCCTGCAGCAACACTACAACATGTCTAAAACATATCCACAGTTACTATGCTTCAAGTTCTGACACATTTTTTCTGTTGTTCTTACTATGTGTGCCTGCTTCCATGCTATACTCCTTGGATTACATCAGTGAAGGGCACAGCTCTGGTTGCCTTACCTCATTAGCATGTATTTATTATTTGTTTTCTGTGTGATTATTGTCCCAGAACAATACTGAATTACGTTAGATGTTAGAACTCTAAAAGGTGTCAAGATAAAAATGACAACTTAYTTATTCTTCCACAGTAGCTGATGTTTTGACTGCCTGTCACCTAGATCTACTTGATAAGCTGAATTTTAAGACTCCTTCTGGCAAGGCCAAATGATTTTACAAGATCTCAAAAAGAAAAGGGATATTCCTCTGTTCTATTTATTTCTTGAATTGTTTGCCTGGTGCATATAAATTCTGACTATGTGTGGTTTTGGAGAAATTAATTTCACCTTGGAAATTCTCAAGATTGTGGCTGATTTTTGTTAAAGTACAGCTTGAATTGGTGTTTGAATGATCAAAGGCAGACATTTTCATTTGAATCTTACAAATGTATTGGGAAGTATACTGTCACAAACATTTGGAAATTGTTCATATGATTAGAAAAGACCACAAGTTTTGATATGACCTTTGGTGGGGGAGACTGGGGTGCAAGCCTGAACTTGACTCCATAAGGCTGATAGATATCTGCATGTAAAAAGTGAGCATTGAGGTTAATACTGATAAAATCTAAAAGTTTTCTTTTTCTTTGTGTCCATTAGTCTTAAATAGGCACGTTACTGGAAAAAAAATTAGAACAAAATATGAGAGTAATGAGTTTTCAGAGCAAAAGGTTTCACCCAAGAGGTCTAGAGTCATTACCAACTTTTTGATATAAAACCTGTTGCTTGAATCCTGAAGAGAGTAAGAAAGCAAATGTGAGCAAGTTCTCAAAAAGGGCTCCAAAAAGCTATCTGGGGATCTACAGGCCATTACCTCTTACTTCTATATCAGTCATGCTGGCAGAAACTATAAGAAAGGCCAGACTTAGATAGCCATCTGGGAAATAAGTGCGGCAAGCCATGTCTTGCATTTCTGCTGGTGTGCTTTAAGTCGCACCATCAAAAACTGAAGAGGGCAACTGGCTGGCAAAATACTGGATTTGCAGAAAAATGGTGATCAATTGATGAGTTAAAGTAAGAAAACTAGTGATAAGCTTCTACTTTGAATGTGCGTTGTCAGTGGTATTCCTTGATTATCTCTGCAGATAATCTATTTGATGCTTATCTTCAGAAAACTTCTATAAATGGGGTCAACAATGAGATGGCAAGGATTCAACATTACAACTCTTCTCAAGGTAGGGAAGTATTGCAAAAGATTGTCAATAAAAAAGTGAGTAATGAAGTGCCAGCTATTATCTAAAGTCAATAAATATGAAGCAATGCAGATGCCAGGACAATCTTGACTGTAGATACAATTAATGGTCTTGAAATTAGTGGTCCCTCATTCCTGAGTCAATATTTGAAGTAACTGTGAACAGCACTCTGAAACACTCATCTCATTTCTTCACAGCAGTGAGAAAGGTACATGAGGTGTTTACAGCAGAGTGGAAATAGAGAACAGAGAAAGGAAAAGAGTCTAAGTCCTGTCACTGTAGAAAAGAAATGACTGCGGCTGGTTTGATAGATGCCCATGTAATTACAAATTGTATGGTCACAATGAATAGGGAGTTATTGTTCACTGTTTTTCATTACAATAAATGTGCAACATTTAGTGTTAGATGCAATAAAAAAATAAACTGAATTGTTGCTACTGAAGTGTGGAATTAATTGCTAAATAAAAGCCAATAAACAGTTTTAAAAGTCATGAGGAAAAATTATGAAAGCAAGTGTCAGTCCAAAGGATTGTAAGCTGTAGCTGATGCTTCAAACAGATGATTGAAATGGAGAGGATGTTGTCAGTATAAGATAAACATCACCTATCTTTCCTCTAACCTTTTTTTTATACACTGCAATTATTATAAGTTTCAAATGAAATTACTATTCTTAATAGTTTTAAAACCTTGTTTTATTCCTATTATTGTTGCTGTTTTTGTCATCATTAATTATTATTACAATCATCATTAATTATTATTACAAGAAGATAACAAGTGCCTTCACACTAGGTAAGTGTCAGAACATTATTGGCTCAAGCCCTATATAACCAGGGTAGTCTCCACCTCTCTGTCGAACAGTCAAAAGCACAACTCAAGAGTTGCTGCACTGCCTGGGCTCGGGAGGAGGTGGGAGAGCTCTGACAAGCCAGAGCCTCCCCACCAAGCCAGGGGGGGACTAACACTGGCCGTGGGGACAGCTGTGGGCTGGGGGAGCTCTGTAACACCACGTGCCAAAGTCAGGATTGGTCTGTTGCCTAGATGCATTTCATGAATCCATTCTTAGGACCCGTGTTTTGGAACTGTGCCTGAGTTGTTATCAGTTTTTTCCCTTGTACTCCAGCTGCAGCTGCTTGCAGGAGCTTTTAATCTCAAGGTCTCTTTCATTTAGGAAAGTAATACAGGATTTTTAGCCCATAAAAAAAAATTGCTTCACTGTGAAGAAATTACTGTAATTTTTGTAAATTACATCAACACTACTGGAACACCTTTCCAGCACTCACAGTTTTGTGATTTTTTGTCCATCAAACATCACTGGCCTAACTTTCTCAGCTGTGTTGGCGTTTTACTTTCACATCAGATTCTGGTTTGCAAAAAGGGGCCTTTGTTTTTGTAGCAATGCTCAAGCTCCACTYTCCCTCTCAGAGAGCCTCCGAAGGTCACAAGGATCTCCTCTGCCAGGCCACAGTCTTCTTCCTCACTGCAAGCTCATSTCTCATTGCTCCTGGGCAGGAGGGACATGCTAAAAGTTCTTTTGCAGATTCCTCTCCTGATGTCCAGAGGGCTGCCCAAGACGACTCTTTTCCAGCACCTTCCTGAACTTTAAGAGTTTCTAAAATAGCTTGCCAGAGGGGTAAAAAGACAGGGGCAGTCTTATCACTTCTTGTGGTTCAGTCCCAAAGTCTCAGTCGTACTTCCTTTCAGGACACTACTGTAAAAGCTGTGCTGGCATTTAACCTTTTAACGTGTGATTGTTCCCGGCACAAAATTAGCTTAAGAGAAAGAGAAACAATAATTTTCTTTTGCTTCTCTAAAAGTTTAGACAAAAGTTCAAAARCGTATTTCTCTTCTGATATCCCTGTCCAAGTTCCCCTTGGCTTACCTCCAAAACATGAAGGGATTGAAGCCGGCCTGCCTCCTGCTTTCTTTCAGCAACATTTCAAGTCCTGAAGGGCATGCCCATKGACACCAGATGGCTTCCTTCTTCACTTCCTCACACAGGGCACCATTTGTGAGGATTGACAGACATGAACTCTGCTATGCCAGCAAAGCAAAGCCAGGTTATTGCACAAGTTCCTAGTATTTATAGGTCACGACAGTCATACAAAATTTTCTACACCAACTCCTTTGTCCTGGTCCCCTTAAAAACATAACCTTTTGATTATTTTTCTTGTGCTAGTGATGTCCTTTGCTATCTCTTTTGTCAAAGCAGTGAGTATCAGAGAGACAGTGACCAGACATGATGTCCTCACTTCTGTTTTTGCTGTGAGTTTATCTCTCCCTTAGCTTTCACTATACCAGGGCCTAAAGGTCTGTGGTGCTACCCAGTTCAGCTTCTSTAGCTGTCTGACCTCTGACATACCTGTGTGTTCCAGACTTATTACTCTTTAAACATTCACCAAGGTCGAGAAGTGTCTGAAACATTTCCATGGAATTTGTTAAATCTTCTTCAGTATTGTATCATGGTAAGTCTCCTTTAAGCATGAAGAAGTTGTATTGCCCTTCTTCCATATTCCTGCCAAGAAGCAGCTATATTCTACATTTGATGAGAGTTTTTGTGTAATCTGAGATTTGTAGATTTGGGTTGGGACTAACACTATATGCTGAAATCTAACACAAATCCTACCACACAGTTGGCTGCATGTAACTGGATTTTTGAACACTGGAGAATATATATTCCAAAATATCTTTGGAAATCTTTCCAAAATTATATGTTGTCAATTAAAATACTTCTAGTATATAAATTAAAATTTTTAACACTGCCAAAGTTAAACTTTATTAAAGTTTCTCTGGTTCCACAGTGAAATAAAAAATAATTTTAATAGTGAAAAAATTGTCTCATATTTTAAGCATCACTATGAACTACATGTAACAATGAATGCATTCTTAAAGCAGGTGAACATTTTTTTAGCTGAATGGAAAAAAATGTGCTTTTTCTTATGCCAACCTTATAGAGAAATGCTCTGTCTAAGTGGAAGTAAACCAGTTTGAACTCTACCCTATTTGCAAAAGTTACTGTCTGGAGAAGTTACCAGATGGAGAAGGGTGAGCCATACTGTGGCTCACCATTTTAGTGTTGAAGACTATTGAGACCAGACTGATCCTTCAATCCCAAATTGATACATTCTGAAGAAGTGAAGAACGAAATTTCCTGACAGAATGTGGCATAYGTGGAAGAGGAAGTGCCTGATAAAGGAACCATCTCGTGGTAGTAACTGATACCTTGTCTGAAGTGACTGAYTGAAAGGCTGCTGAGCTGAGAGAGCTGGCCTAGAAACCTATGACTACCATCAATCCCAGKTCTATTTTTTAAGATCAGGATCTTCTAACATACCTCTTCTAGGGGGCATGTATGGAGATTCCTTCTTGACGGGGGAACTCAAGGTTACTCCTTGAATAAGAGATATTTTTCCCAGGGTCATTGGTATGGGTAAATAACATCWATCTCTACTTGACAATTACTTTAATATCATTGTTTCAATATTACTTAGAAAAATGTGCATTCAATTACACCTATACATAAACTTTTAGACATGAACCATTGRTGAAGTCTGGGGCTAGGATTAGATCCAGCTGCGCCTAGACTCCTCTCTTAGGAGAAGTGTAGAAAGCACAGCGGTCCTTTCTGCACCTCATGACTCAAAGGGAGAATCTCCTTTATAAAATGTGTCCAAAACTTCCATTCTGTCTGCAACAAGCCTCTTATAGAAAACAATGGATGGTTAATATAGGTAAAGGRAACTCTTTTACATTTATGTTGAAAATATTCTAGCAATATGAAATTTCCCAGTGTGGCTGGATGTTGGTGATCTCCCCTGGAGCTGGGATAACTCTTAAGGTTGCTCCTCATGGCAGAGAGACCTTTTGCCAACAACAGACCTTTGGGTGAGCCCAGTCTTTGTTCTCCCTAAATTTTATCTGGTCTACACTCCAGGTGACTCTGCTCGAGCCTCAGASGAAAAGAGATGAGAAAAGGGAAATGTATTTCAGGCTGCATCTCACTTGTTGTCACTGGGTGACTGAATAGCACCAGCCTGAGAGTAGAGACTTCTTCAGTGTTTTTTGTGGGGTTATTTTTCTGCCTGAAAACCATCCTGGAATTTTACAGCATAGTCCAGATAGTGAAATGCCCAGTGAAACTGGATTCTGAAATCATTGACTCTKCAGCAACTGGGAAAGCAGGTAACAAACGAAATCTCTTGGAAATAACGCTTAGAACTGAACAGAAGGTTTATAATTTCACTTTACAGTGGCACATATGAATGAGTAAACATTTAATTTAGATCAGTAGCATGTCAATGAATTTAAGGGCAGTACTGCAAAAAGTAGTCTGTAGGAGTCAATCATCATGTTTTTCAACAAACTACCTCATTAAGTTTATTGAATAGACATATTGGGAACATACATTAAAATCTCCTGCAAGTGAGATATTTGTTTTGCCCTTGGAATGAGATTACTTTCATGCTTTTAGTTATATGTTCTCATCATCTGTCACTGTGCTGCATGCAATATATTAAAAATCATTTTACAAGCTCCATAGGATTTTTGGGTTGTAGGTCTATATACTAGTTTTATTTCCTAAAACATGAATCCTTGTCCTTTTGCAGCCATATGAAATCCTACCTCAGATTCATCTCTGTCATGATCTTCAAATATCAAGGCCATATTTTCTTTACATGAACAASAAATGGTTCAACACCCCAAAAAGAAAACAATGCTACATTTTATTTGTGCTTGATTATGATAACAAAAAGTTGGTTGTGTTAAGAGCATGGRTTTTCTGAGCAGAGAGAAGAAAAATGTGGTTAGTTTCAGCCTCTCTTGAGTCCCTGGGAAACACCTCAATGATGAAAATTTAATGCATTTTTCTTTCCAAAAGGATGTCTACTGATGCTTTTTTCTTCTCTCCCAGGTCTCTTAAATAGCTGTATAGGTCTATGACAAATGAAAATCTATTTATATAGCTGCTGTCTTACTTCTCAAAGTAACTTAAAGAAAAAAAAAAAAGGAGATTGAAGAGAAATAGAATAAGATTAAGTTGCTTAAAGTGATGTGATTTTTGAAAAATGCTGCACTTATAATAGCTTATATGGAAACCTGCAGACATGCATGTAATTATTTCTGTTTCTTGGATAAAAGTGAAAATATRCTTTCCTACAAATTTTATAGCTTTCACCTTTCTATCATATAAGGTATATTGGAAGTAAAGTAMCTTTAATTTTTCTGGGATTTTTCCAGATAGACAGAATAATTTTTTTTAATCTATATTAGAGTTTTCTTTTCACTTTCTTATGAATGAGTCAATGGAAGTTAGAAGTCTTTCACATACATCTGCAATGAGAGGAAGACTCTCTGGAAGTATAGACACAACTGTGATGTAACACATCGTGTTCTGCTGCTCAGTCTGTGCAGAGAGGTAGTATCTTCAGGTAAGTTCTTAGGATACCCAGTTTAGAAATTACTACCTAACTCAT
Source organism: Alauda arvensis (assembly GCA_902810485.1). Lineage (NCBI taxonomy): Eukaryota > Metazoa > Chordata > Aves > Passeriformes > Alaudidae > Alauda > Alauda arvensis. The sequence goes on along the minus strand of CADDXX010000170.1, from coordinate 729,820 downwards.
GCRTCAGAACAAAGTCATTCTTTAAACCAAGATAAATTTCTCTTTGGGACAATTTTAAAATGTGTAATCTGTCAGGTTTCCTGTCCTTCGGAGAAATCATATAAATAAAGAAGGCCTGGACTTCAGAAAGGTAAAGTATTTAGTGGTCTCATGACACTTACAGAAATTACAGAAAAATGGTCCTTAAAGCATTCAGAAAATTATTGCAGAACCTAAAACTAGATGAAAAGCAGAGGCAGGAAAAAGAAGGATGATAATCATGAAGCAAAAAACCTTGCTTTTAATGTTTCTGTTTTTTACACATACATTGATGGTGGAAGGCCTGTTAGTTTTATGACAGTATAGTGGGGTTTCCTTCCAGAATTTCTGAATCCAAAGAAAAATTTTTCTGATGGGGATGTTGGGCCAAAACTTTGCTGTAGACATGGAATGCATAACCACATTTTAGCAGGACAATTTCCTTGTTTGAAAGCAAGCTTTAGTTTGACTTGTCTCCAGGGTTTTTGCATGCAAAAAGCATTGTGAACACTGYCTTTGAGAGAAAGTGCCTCCAGAAGCCAAAGTAAATACTTTGAAGAAAGTCTGTATTATCATGCCATTGCTGAAAAAGATGTTGAATTTCAAAATCTACTAGGGATTTTATTTGTTTTGTTTTTTGGGGTTTTTTGGGGGCAGGGGATGTATGTTGGGGTTTTTTTGTTTTATTTTTTTTTCCTTGACTTTGTTGGTTTTGTGGGTTTTTTTGGGTTTTTTTTAAATAAACCTTTAGTTAATTCAGAAAATAAGGCTATTGGTTTGTTTGGTTTTGTTTTTTTTTTTTTTTCCCAAATTGTTCTTTCTCTCTGAAGAACAATGCCTGACTGATTCTTTCCAGAAGGTGATTTATTTTATGGAATAGAACCTCAGCGTTTCTGCAAGTACATGACTGATTGTTTTCTTCTCCAAATTATGTGCAGTAACAACAAGTTTAACGATACCATTTAATCTAGGGTTGTTGTGCTAAGCAAGTTTAACAAGCTCATTTGCTTGTCACAGGGAGAACATTTCTTTCATCAGATCTTTAAAATATACATTGTGTCAAAGAACTGTAATTAATCTGTGCCATTGGTTCTTTATCATCAAAAACATACTTTAGGTCTGTGTGATCCAAAAGAAATCTAGTTTCAGTTTACTGAGGTCAGTTAAAATTAATCCCATTGCAATCCTTTGTCAGCCCCAGGAAATATCAATTTATTCCAAATTTATTCTAAATTTATCTGCATTTTTAGGAAAATCTTATCTATCCAATTTGTTTGGTTTTGTTTGGTTTTTATTTTTCCTCTTTTTGTTGTTGTTGTTGTTCTTGTGGCTGTTTTATATCCTGCTTGTAACAGCAACCATGTAAGGAAAGTGTCTGTGTTATGGAGGTTTGGGTGCTGGAAGTGGTTGGTTCAGCCCTTGCTTTATACTGGTCATGTGAACACAAGGGGTTGTCTACAAYGAAAATCACACTCATTTTGTTCTCAAACTTACCTGAGGGCATATTCATTCAAAAGTGGCAAACATGAAGCAGGTTTGTATATTGATTGCTGCAGCAATTAAATTTAAATATTCATTATATTTCAGTTGAATCTTTAAATCAAAGCCTCAAGATGCATTTGTAAAATATTCAATTAGAAGATGTGTAAAATACAGTTATTAAGGACTACATGAATTCTAAAATTACTCATAGATCATATGTTAAAAAATGTAATTTGTAAATCAGAATAGATTTCAATATGAAGTATCAGATTTGCACATTTTAGTACACTGACTTACAGAACAGATTTTCGCTAACACCAGATCTGTGTAAATTACTTTGACAGGATATTCCTATAGCTGTAATGTTGCTTTTGTGTACTTTRTGTTAATCACTATAAACCTCCTAATGCTAACTAAAACATTTTTGTGACAATACCCTTGACTCTTAAAAGATAAACTGGGGTTCTGATATTTAAAGCAGAATAAGTTTAAAACAGGTGTTTGCACAACATACAGCTTCCTGAGAAACACCTTTCAGCTGCTTCCCATAAAATCAGTTCCTGTACAAATGCACCTGTAGRACATCGATGCAATATGTATCTCTCCAGGTAAAAGGAATTTTTTCCAGACTTTTAAAAGTGTCTATAAATGTGCCATGATGTGGTATGGTTGCATACTTCAAATGCCGAAATTCTCATGGGCAAGGGGGTTGTAAGGAGTGACCACTTGGGCATTTGTCATTACTGGATAGTGTTGCCTATAAACAGATAAGTGAAGAAAAGATGTAGTGAGGGTTCTGTCACTCAGTTGTTTTCATATCTCATTTACAACAAGGGTTTAATCTTAAGGATTTTTGTGGAACAATAGAGCTGAGGATTTATCTTCTTCTCAGCTGCCTGCAGGAGCTGACCAACTGCAAACCTGCAGTAACATYTTAGAGGTGATTGTGTCACCTATCAATACTTTTTAAAATGTCACTTTCAGATGCTTTGCTTTGAAAATGATATTACATTTTTTGACTGTGAACAACACCAATGTAATATTTATTTATGCTTCCTAGCCAATAAATCTACCACATCATAAAATTTATACTGCAAAAGTACAAATGCATCAATAATTGAATGTCAGAAAAAGAAAAAGGGATTATAGTTTCAGCCATTAATATCAGAATTGAGGGTGTAAAGAAGCATTAATTATATATATATATCTTATATGTGGCTTGTGACAAGGACAATTCCAAAATTGGAATTTGACAACTTTTATCAATACTGGCAATTAAYAACTGAGCAGAAAATTGAGTCACTGGTAACTGAAACCATGAAAACTGTAATATTTTATGTTCTAGCTGTTTTTCCCTCTGGAATATACCTTTCCTGGTCRTGTTTGCTTTAAAATATGATGCCCTCTTCCCAAAATCCATTATTTAGGGTTATTTAATAATTTAACTCCTTTTTTGTCCCCAGTTACATGTGTTTTGATACTTTTGTGGTTAAAWATTTCATCTTTGTTGCAATAAGAGCCCTTTTCATTAAATTTTGTGGAAGCCATTTGGCCTCAGCTGCTAAAGTGTTCTTCAGAATTACAAACYATACTAGTTTCAAGCACCTGAATATAGAGTATTAAGATGTATGTGGGTTCTTCCCTGCCCTGTCCCCTCTTCACTTAAAGAATATTATCTTGTATTTCATCTTGTGCACTTCAGTGTGAGGAAAGGTGACTGGACCTGGCAGCCATTACTGGTATTGATGTCAAGATGATTTTTTGTTTTTTGTTTGCATACCTTTTATATAACTTTTATGTATCCTCAGTATGCTTGGCAAGCATAGTTGTAATTCTTTAAGTCTGATAACTTAGCAAAGCCCTAGTATTCTGTTAGGCCAGGAGACCAAATATCTTAGAGGCCTCACAGTTGGAGGCTGGAAAGCCCTACACTTTCTCGGGAAACCAAGGCCCCCTCTAGAACATACCCTGTAAACTAGAGTTTGGCCCATCCACAGGGGAATTCCTCAGATGGGGGAATATCACACCTTTCATCCAGGCCTTCCACTGGGGAACCCTTGTTAGATATGCTAATTTGTAAGGCCTATACATTGTATATGTGRCCTCTTGTGTGCGTGCATTGCGGCGCATCCCACCTTGGCAAAGCGGTGCCCCACAAGGATCCTTACTAAACTAACAAGGTAAAAACCCYTTATCCCTTAACTGCGTCTGGCTGTCAATTTTTTAAGACCAGGAAAAGCACCAATATCAAATGTTTTAAACATTTTGTTTCTTCTGCTATGACAAGCAGTTTACCTGAGTTTTCAGAATTTCTCCAGATGGACTGTTGCCTCACTCAGCCACTTAGAAAAGCTGACARCCAAGTGCCTTTAGTAGAAATATATGTCTATTTGCAGCAAAGCTGCACTGTTTTGGAAATACACCTTTTTGGATTTACCTTGTCAGTGCTGGTAGAGACTAAAATTAGCATGACCTTATTTGTGTTTATCCATGTCCCCAAGGCATTGCTGAAATGCAAAAATATTCAGATGTACACAAGCAGAACATAGTGAGAAACAGGCAAACAGCAAAAAGACAATGTTGTGTTTTATCAAGACTCAGTGTTGTASTAAGATGCAGCAGTCTTTTTATTATTTACTTTGCTCTTTATTTTTCTGCCCCCATCCCCTTCAATTTAAACACCTGATTTCTTCAAAAAAGAAATATGATTTTTGGTTATTAGCAGTCTGAGCTTTTCTGTGCCTCTATTATATCAAGGGCCATAGTAGTCAGACAAATGCATGCTCACCCATCACTTTTGTTTCATCACTGAGACCTTGATCTATCTTTCTCTTTGTTTATCACATACACCTGTCCTCATTACAGCAGATTGGAGTCAGTGGTGCCAAAATCTGAATTTTTGTCTGTACCAGCTATTTTATATGCGAAGCTCAAATCATAGCATTTGATATCAGACTGTGTAAATTCATGAGGTAAAAGAAAAACCTGCATTATCRTAGTTTAAGATTTCTATAAGCAGCTATAGAGAGATTTTCTTGTATTCAAGTGTTCAGGTGTTCTGAAGTAACAAAGAAAACACCTCCAATATAATTAAGTGCTTATTTACCAGTAAATGACACATGAAACTTAGCCATTTGGGGATAGAAARATCATCTGTGTAAAACTAATAGAAAATAACCTGTGTTCACATTGAGATGTTAATTCCATTTYGGTTTGGTTTTTAAATTTTTTTTTCAATTCCTTATGAAGATCTATTAACAGTCAGTCACTCTTGGTGCCAGACTCCAAGAAGCTCTTGTCCACACTGTAGTGAMTTCAGATGATCACTGAAATAAATTATAGTTTGATTTTCATTCTCTGAGCAGCTCAATATTTTGTGGGCAGATTTACAGTGGAATGGTAATATAAGAAATTTTAGCAGTCTCATGAATGCAAAGCTAAGTTCCACAGGGTGGTATTAAATAYATTTTGTGGGTGAGCTGCCAGGGAAACCCTGCTTTTGGGCGAAGAAGRATTGGTTGTTTTGAATTATGGCATTGAGAAATTTCTTCTAAGGATCAGGAATWGTGATAAAAAAAGGTGTAGCTCTGTTTCTTAAAATGCCTTTTGAGMTCAGCAGAAAATGGTCTCTGAAAAACTGTCCACATCTTTTTCCYTATTAGTCTGTTTCAGGTTCTCTTTGTACATTGACTCTATTGCAGGTGGTCCCTCTCTTCTAGGGCTAGCTCTGCCCAGAGGCGACCCTGCCACGATCTGTGGGTCAAGGACACAAAAAGACCCCGGTGGGTGCAAGAGTGGTACAAACCTCCCTGCTGTCGTTGGAAAAAGAGGCTGACTCCTTTGTGGGTCTAAGTTCTCAGGGTTTATTGAGCTTGGCAAATTACCCTGAGAGGGAACTGCCCAAAGGAGCCCCTCTCTGGGGTGTGCAACACCTTTTAACAGGGGGAGGGACAGTAACAAAGAACCAATCAGGAGGGATCGGGGTGTGGTTACAGTCTGGATAGACATCAACTGGGAGCAATGGGGAGAACTCGAGGGAGGGACAAACATGTAACAAAGAATCACCAAGAAGAACTGGGAGAACTTTCCAGAACAAGGGGACAGGTTTAAGGGAAATGGACAGGTGCCCGGGGAGGGCACAGGTGAGATGGACAGGAGCTCAGGGAGGGGTGCATCAGGGAGGCAGACCAGGCAGAACCAAGGGCAAACAGCAAAAAGGGGGAACAAACCAATACAATCAGGAAATAATAAACCCCAACGCTCTATTCTACAACTAAARCTATCAGCAAAATTTTAGGTCCTCTGTCATGAAGCATTAAGATTGAGTATACTTGTTACATACAAAATTACAGATAAAAACCAATTTCCAAACACAAATAAGCATGTGGAGTCATGTCTCTGCCTTGTCAAGGATCTTTATAGTAACTATTAAATCATCTTTCTCTTTCAACTGTGTTGTAATTATAAATAGGTTCACAATGAATTCTCAATTCTGCACATGTAAATCATGCCACATATCATTATCTGATAGAGTTGAGTAAGGCACACATGGCTGCTGAGCTGCTAAAATATCAGGCCAGGCAGTTGCTGTATCTCTTAGAAATTACTGCTGTGTGTTACAGACTAACAAGAAGGCAATAAATAAAAAATTCAAAATTTCTCTGAAACCTGGAGCCATACCTTYGAGGAGTAATTATTTGCTTGAACTTAAATGCAGACAAGAGTGAAAAAGGAAAAAAGAAATCTCAGCAAAGGGGTAAAGCACCCAATTAATTGTAGACAAAATTTATTTATGAGTGACCTCTATGTTTCCTCCTTTTTAGATGCCTAACTTTGATACTACTTTTCTCCATTACTTTTCCATTACTCATTTTAAGAAGATACATCTTGAAAGGATGAATTCAGCATGTTTTATCACTAGAGATCTAGTACTTYGTGAGATTTATCCTATTTGAGATGTAAGTTCCTTGTGGAGGGAAGCATGCTGGGACAGGGAAAACCTCCTGGTGTTCCTGGTAACAAACGCATTTCAGGGCACAGTTTGTCCCTAATGGTCAGAGCACACATGCTTTCTACCTGCTCGTTAACAGCTGTTTTATATTAGCTTTCTTTTTGTAAATTGAAATGAATTTGTTGCTTAATAGAAAAGCTGTAGAGAAAAGGTTTTGGTGTAGTCCTTTTTGTTCATTATGGTATGCAAAACAACAAGCCTCCTTGATACCCCCCTGTGAGATTATTTTGCTTCCCTAGCACTTCAAAAATATACATGTGTAGCAGCAGAAATAATGTTCCTTTAATGAGAGGGAAAAGCTAACTGACTGGAGTTTACTGGAAAACAACTTTCATTTCATTTGRCTGTAGCTTTTTATGCCCAAATTGTGTTTTAATTAACCATGACACAGAGATTTAGCTGGTAAAATTTATTCAGATGAACTGCAGCATACAATGAAAATGGCACATTGTAACACCATGCTTTTCTGYTTTTCCTCCTCCCCCAAACTTCCCTTGACTATTGTGTTCTATGAAACCAATGCTAGGAAGAAAAAAATGAAGACAGAAGAATGGAGCTTTTCCATGATGAGAAAAATATTGTTGATTCTGCTGGCAGAGTAATTCACCAGCTTATTTCCATCAACTTCTATTTCACGGCAATTGTAAAATAAACCACTCGTAGCACATGCTGTTAATCTCTAGTCCCTGGGGTGTAACTGCTGTTACACAGTATGGGTCATGTACTAGCTAAAGAGTGCATTAAAAAGGTAGAAATTAATAGTAGTAGATCTGATTCCAAGCTAAATGGTGTTCAATGGGCAAAGTAATTCCCTTAACAGCCACCACCAATAGATTGTCCTGCATGTTTCTTTTTTTCATTCCTGATTTCCTCCATTTACAGAGGGAAAAAAAATCCGCTATCATAGAAAAGTCAAAAGAAGATTAATTCAGGACAAAGCCTSTGTGCTTACTGTGGTGTTTATCTCTCCTCAATTTCTTTTTTCCCTTTGCATGTTGTCCAACTACAAAAATTTACCACTAGTGTTAATATGTGAGTGTTATATTCTTATGGAGTTAGTTACATCACCTAGCTTCTATTACCAGTCTCAAAAACTTTGGCATTAGATTACATGTCGATTCAATGTCTCTCTCATAAAATATACTGCAAGGAAGAATATCAGGGTTTTTAATTATTTAAAATTTTTCACCTATATAATAAGCATTGAACCAGTTTCAAAACATACAGGTTACAGAAACTTTTATACTACTGAATTCTTATTCCATTTTTTTTTACAAGAGTATGAAAATTTTAAGGAACAATGAAATTCTTGAATACTTTGCAAAACCGCAAAGTAGGAAATAGAGACAAAAATATGWGCACAAAGCTGCTTTTTCTCATTGCACATGTATAAATAAATTAAAACTCAAATCTGGGTTTGGAGCACATTGAGAGTCTCGGTAGCACTTTGCATATCTTTGAGAATATTGTAGTTTCAGGGATTTGTGTTTTGTTTTGAGAATATATTCAAACTTTCTTTCTCAAATCATGAAACATCCAGTCTGGTTCTTAGTGAAGCAAGTAGAAAAACAGGCATTGATTTCCATGTGGGAGAGGGAAGATTGGTCCCCAAATGAATTTACCACTTAATGTTACCTTTAGGTATTGTGGGATATGGGATAAATTGTTCTGAATAAAATAACTCTCTCCTTACCTACTGCACCCCTCATGGTACTGCTGAGTTGGCATATAAGGAAAGGAGTGATAAAGAGGAATAATCAACTACTAGCTTACATTTACATTGACAAAAGCAGACTGTTTCCCTCCTGAGGCAAAGGAGGCAGTAAGGATAAATGCCTAGYTCTTAACTAGACTGTTTTAGCAGCTGCTCTGTCTCTCTGCAAGGAAAATTAAGTAATCATGAACCCTTAACTTCTATAAGGAGTGATTGTTAAAGAACAGTAGAGAACTTCAGATGAAACCACCCCACCACTCCYCATCAAAATAACCATTAAACCGTAAGTTTAGAATTTTTTTTTTTAACAGAATTTCATTGCCATACCTTTCAACTGATTATTAGTTTATTCTTCATGCTTCCTTGATAAATAAATACATTATATGTAGTAATGTGCATTTGGGTTTTATTTTGTAGCTTTCTCATTCTGCATCAAAAGTAAGGTACCTGGAAGGAAATAATGCTGCATTAGGTATTCTTTAATACTAGAAACACRTTGTCCTCTCTCTTTTCACTAGTGACTTGTAATTGTTACAGAACTGCCTTTAAAAAAATTTAAAATATTGGAAACTCATCATCCTAGATCTATCACTGTAACAGTAATCTTCTTTTTATTTCTTAAGTCATGTMAGAAAAATATTATTACATTAATCTRCTGCTATTAAACACTTATATCAAGAGTAAATAAGTTGAGAGAAAATAAATACTTTTTATGCAACAGAAGAAGGTATTGGTTAAAAATTTTTGAAGTGTTGAGTGTTTTCAGACAGTTGAAGAAGGTCTGTAATTTTATTGTGTATGTGTTTGACATCTTGCTGTCATGTTTTAGTTAACCTGCTTTACTTAAACAGCATTCACACAACTCAACAGCTATATTTTATAAATACAAAGACTTTTGATTTCTCATAAGAAAACATTTTTACCCTCTACCTCTATTTTGAATAGTTTTTATTCTTTAATATTCAGGCTCTGTTTCKGTGTGACTGGAGAYAYGTCAATGTTTCTTGACCTGAGAGAAACCTTCTAACACAATTTGTTCTTTTAAGGCAATTGTGTAACTAAAAATTCACATAGCTGTTTTTGCAGGACGATGTCAGACTAAGGTCATAGAAACTYGCTTGTGTTTGGATATTRCAYAAAGAAATCTTTAAAAGCCTTGATTACCACGAGTTTGCAGGTCAAAATGGGGTACTTCATTGTGCTGGTCTTTTCAAGTCAGTGTACAAGTAAAGAGTGACAACGTGGGGAGCTCGCTGGATGAGTTATGTAATTGAAATGTATCTGCTTTCCCACCACTAGCTTTTGTCTTGGCTKAAATACTGTATGAGCAGCTGTAACCTCTTGCTAGTTGGATTTAATTTATTAGGCGTTCCAGGTGCTTGGCTTTTCATAGGAGTTGAAACTTGAAAAAAAAAAAAGTTAACAAAGTTGAGTTTGGGGAGAGACAAAGAAAGCAAGGGTACTAAAATGCCACTTGGAGAGGTTTACTATTGAAATAAAATACTTGAAATCTGTTTCTTCAGCCCCATAGATATGCTTTACCCAAAGAGTCCCTTCTTCTGAGGGCTCARTATCAAGTTACTTGCACCATGAGTCTGAGGTGTCAGCTGGCACCAATCCACAGGCAAAACATTCACCAGAGGGAAGTGTTCAAAAGGCCAGTTCCGCCTTCCTTCTGTGGTGTGATACCTCCTAATGTACTCTAAGACACAGTGGTGGCAAGATCAAACCAGTAGTGGCAGAGATTGAGAGATGCTTCGTGTCCTAATGTATTCTGTATTTCTAGCAACAGCATACTTGAAATATTTGGATATCTAATTTCACTRTGAGTTGTTTAAAGAAACCCAGCTGCCAGAGCAGCAGGTATGATCCTACAGTCCATGCTGATGGAGAATTGGACTCCAGGAAAGTGGACAGGAAAGTGGAGCAAAACATCATTAATATGTATTTGGCATCCAGAAATTTATAGTGTACTTCTTGTACTGTGGACGTTTTGTGACACATTGATGATTACATCTGGCTCAATATAGAGTTTTGAATAAGAACTGATTTCTCCATAGGTACTTTTTTCAAAGAATAACAAAATGTGACTTCCRTATGAATTCCATATTTGACAATTAAMATCCTCAGTGTTATACTTTCCAATTACAATATTTTTAATTGAATGCTTTATTTTGTGCAAGATCTACTTAAACATATGAGAGATTGATTGTGGCTATTTATGTCAAGTATATTAAAGTATAATTTTTCCCATATTCTTTATATTTATGTTTGTTTTGATTTCTTTTCWAAAGAAACTCCTTCAGTTGTGTTTTTAATACCTTGATTGATTTTTCTGATTTCTTATGATATGTATATTTCAAACTACAGAAGTAACATATCTGTGTGTTTTTATTTCCTTGGCAAATACGTGGTTTCTGTATGGAAAATGAAAAGATACTGTTAGGATGTTTCTASCATGACTTAAAAGAAAACTGGAAATCGTACCATAAACAATCTGCTATGTGAAATGAAAAACACAGTGGAGATGTAGTAAAGAATGGAGATGCAAAATGCTGATGGAGAGTAAAGAATGAGGCAAAWTTTTAAAGCCATTTATTCTTACTGTGTTCTTGGATGTTCCTAAATCCTTCCCACCATTAATATAAAATAACTTCATCCCATTTTTTTATTGGCTTGTAATTGCTTTTCTAATAGAAATAAGTCATTTATGGCTAGCAAGTAATGAGTGACAGTYATGTTGGTAAAGACTAATTTGAAACCTGCTTTGGACTCCTATGGATTCTTACTCTATGTACCTGAGAGTAATTTTCAGGTACCATCCAACTGCTTATCTTTTCTAGAAGAAAGAAGTGCTCCTCAAAAACAAACAATACAAATAAAAAAAGAAAAACAAAACAAAACCTTCATTTTCTTGCTTGTGCACATCATCTGTCCATMAAACTGGTGTTCACATTTTTAGTACTGAAAACAGTCCATCATCAAATGAATTCAACTCAATAATACTCAATAWTAATAATCATAATAATAATAATGAAAAAGCTCATATATGTATAAATAATGCATTTTGAACCAGCTTCAGAGGCAGCATCACTCTGAGTTGACATGTCAGCTGAACACATCTGACACAAATCTTTTTAAAATGTTGTTAAATAATGTGACTTATGTTATTAATCCTTTATCTTTTTCTGCCAACCCCCTTAACAGAAAACCTGCTGTTTCCAAGCATGTCTGAAATTGCTAGCATCACATGCTAACACAAGKGGTGCCTAAGAACATCAGATGGTAAATCCAAGTATATTAATTACATCATTAAACTAACATTTGGTATACCACTGAGATGCATTACAATAACAATAACCTTCATGTGTAATARGATGCACAGCCAGCACATAATGTGGGAGCAATGTACAACTGAGAGTTTCTATTCTATACTTGCATTGAGTAATTGAATTGACTCAGAAATAAGAAAGAACATACTGCCTTAAAACTAGCACTGTCCTGCTTTTTATATAAGTCTCTATGTAAGTATTGGGATATGTGCATTCATGCTGAATATTGTCACACTCTGAAAGCCAGATAAACTATTTCAGAGAAGTCAGAGTTSCTTGGTTGCATCTGTTAAAAACAGTCTGTGCTGTGTATGAGAGCTCATTTCAGTAGAGTAATTACCATAGCTGAGATAAAGCCTGTGCTAAATGCCATTTTCAGCTGACAGGCACGTGAAACCAAGCACCACTAAATGATTCAGTTGTTCTGAGAGTGCTTAGCTCTAGTCTGGGATAAAATCATTTGTCCTGGCTACAAAATAAATAAACAAATGCAAAACCAGAACAGAATGAAACAGATTAGACCCGAAGGTGGAAAAAAGTCAGTTAATGTACCTAATCAAGTGGAGAGAGAAGTTTGAGAACGATCAAGTAGCAATTCCTAGCAATTATACTAAACACTTTCCCTACACATTGTTTAAAGGTTATCAGAATGCAGATTTCCACCATGTTAGCAAGTAACCAGAAGAATGCCGTTCCTTAAATTGATAGCAGTCTAAATGTGCKAAATGCAGCATTTTTAAACAGTTTGCCAAAAGATGTGGCATGCACATATTACTAAGAGTGGGGCATTAAGAAGTTATACATAATTGCTAAAATATTCCTAGCTAGAGAAAAGAAAAGCAGGAAGGAGTTTTCCAAAGCCCTTTGCATTAAAAAAACCCAGTTTTTAAAAATACAAGGAAAAAGAAAAGTGTGTGTGCGGGAAGTCAGATGTCTTTGCTCACAACAAGCAACTGTTTATCTGCAAGCATCATTTTTTCTCTCTGGAAAAATGYTGGACAATTCCCATTGAACTAGWAAAAGATTTATTGACTTCAAAAGGTTAATGATGTCAGGTGACATTTACTAAATATTTTATGTTACAGGAGAGGAATATGATGTAGCTGCTTTAGAAATACAGTCAGAAGTTACTCTAGATGGTGACACATTGTGATACAACGCAGAGAACTGAGCTTGGCTTTCAAAACCAGAGCAAAAGRATTAATATGATGTCATGTTAAAGGTAAGATGTCCTTCCTTCACACGGTTTGTGCTCTGTGATCCACAGTGATTAAAGCTGGCAAAGGTGGTGTGTGTGTCATCTGTAGGATTTCCTGCATTGTACTTCCAGACCCAGCTGCAGAGTTCTCACTGGCTGAAAATGACCTAAACTCAGCATCTATTTTATTTCATTCCATTTTATTTTATCTTACTTTATTTCAGTCTTTGAAATCTAGGCTTTGTTTCCCCTTTCAACTTTATTGCAGGAAGGAGAAAAAGTCCTGCTTCTCATTCACCTTTTTGTGTTCTAGGCAGGACAGGAGGTGTTTTYCCACTCTGAAGACTTTACAGTGTATTTCTTTCAAACCTGGCCAYTTGCAGTCCCTGAGTGCTGATTGTCATGTAAACAATATGTAATACCATGCTGTTTCACCAGGAAGGATACTGGAGCTRAATGGTGTGCTATTAGTACCAGGAGAGCTTCAGTAAGGAGGGAATGTGTGGAAAAAGTAACATAATAAAGCCAAGGACAAGAAATACTAGCATCYAAGATAGCAGCTAGTCAAAACCTCTTCCTAAATGTCTCCCTTTGTCTTCCTAACCATTTTATCTGTTGATGAATGGAGAACGAATGAACTGCAACTTATGTCACTCATCTTTTATCTCAGAGAGAGAGATAAGTAGTTTATAGTAAAGATATGATAAGATGATTAACTGAATTAAAAATTGACCTCAAACTTTACCTGGAAAGGAGCAGATCAAGAACACAAAACACAAATACACAGAAGATGACAGGGTGATATTTTAAAGCAATTAATTTTAAAGCTTGCAGAAAGATTATATTATTATTTTTTAGACCATGTTGCTTTTGTCAAACATCATATATGAATAATCAAAAAGTAGTAAATTTACTAAGTTTTCTTTGCATTGTAGAAAATCTCTCATTGCTCRAGTAAAATAGATTACTCTTATTGCTTAAATTTTTAAAAACTGCATTTTTTAGAGAAAGGGAGAACTCCTAGGTAATAATGAATTAGGATGATGAGAGAAAATGTTGATTTTTTTTCTTTATCAAGTATTTTAAAGAAACTTTGTGCAGATAGGGATCTTATTTTTCAGTGGTCTGTGGCAAACTGTTTCAGATGAGATAGTATATATGCAAAGGGGTTRGTATCTGAGATGTCTGTGCCTATGACCAGAGTATCTAATACCTATATTATAAAATCTATACTGTTTTCAGGCAGCAGATGCACCAGCAAATTTGTCTCACTTCTGGGTATGCCCATTATAGGATTTTTTTCCTTAGCACATCATGGGATTTTTTGGGGGGAAATCATTGTAAAGCAAGCCACTGTTCTGGTATGAGAAATGTGCAGGCTCTGGGTGAAGTGTGCAAGCTCTTCATAGAATCATATAATGCCTTGTGTTGGGTCACCACTTACAGGTTGTCCAGTTTCAACCCTCACTCCACAGGGACACCTTCCGCTAGACAGATTGCTCAGAGCCCCACTGAACACTTTGAGAGTGCCCACAGCTTCTCTGGGCAATCTGTTCCAGTGCCTTACCACCTTCACAGTGAAGAATTTCCTCTCAGTATCTGATCTAAACCTGTCCTCTTTGAGTTTGAATCCATTCCCCTTTGTCCTATTACTTCAGGTTCTGGTAATTGCCTCTTTCCAAATTTCTTGTAAAGTCCCTTCAGGTACTGGAAAGCCTCGATTAGGTTCAAAGCCTTCTCTTTTCCAGACTCAATGAGGTCAATTCTGTCACCCTTTCCTCACAGAAGAAGTGCTCTGCCCCTCTAATCATCTTCATGTCCCACCTGCGGACTTGCTCCAACAGGTCAATGTCCCTSCTGTGCTGGGGGCCCCAGAGCAGTACTCCAGGTGAGTCTCATGAGAGTAGAGCTCTTTGCCTGCTACTCTATGGATGGTTTCCTGTAGGCATGAAAGCAGAATTTCTGATTTTGCTCCTAGATAGGATGATGATGTTGTAGCACAGTTTCTGTCATGAGAGGCAGAARCTTGTAAGTATGCCATTGTCTTATGACAGCTCTGCAGGTCACCAGGTGCACTTTTGGCAAGCTTTTGCTGAAATTTGAAGAGAAGCAGAAGCATCTGCCTTGCCAGTARCATCAGGAGTGGGAGTCAAAAGAGGACAATGTGGATTGACACTTCCTTGGATCAGATTTGTACTCTGATAAGTAATTTCTGGGCTTCTGCAGTACATGCTGTCTAATGAAAAAAGATTGAGCTAGAGGGCTTTGCTGACCAGTACTGGCTGCAAAATACTGTGATGGCWAGTGACACTTTTCAGGGATGTGTGCAGAGCTCGGCTTCTGTGACAACATTTTGACAGCAGAGGGGATTTTTTGCTCAGTTTGTTTACCCAGATGATTAACTGTAGGTAGGCTCTGCTATGAAAATAATGTTTCTTGGCCCAGAAGTGATGAATGTTAGCCATAGATTTGCATGTGGAATGAGACTTATGGAAACATTTTCAGTCCTTCTGCAGTGGGCCTTACATTTAATGGATGGAAAGAAACATTTCAGTACAATGTTTCAGTGTTGACTGGTCTATCAGTTTCAACATACAGAGATATGAAAAGATGYGTTATACTTGGGGAAGCTGAGAATTTTAAATCTATTTAAACAGTGGAGAGTTTAAGAGAGACTAACTTTCATTAGCTATGAATAAGAGTTCCAGAACTGAAATTTCTTTTTTTTTATATGGGTCCTTGATTAGCATATCTAGTTAGATTTGGATTCAGAATGATGATTTTGCCTTATGATAAGGTTAGGGACTCTTATTTTACAAATGCATGGTGTTTGCACCGTTACCTAAAGTAATCTATCTGAGATGATAAATGTACTAGCATCTTCTGGTTATATGAAAGTATCTGGTGAAACAACACATGAGAAAAATGTATTCTGCAGATATGTGGCCAGGTTAATTTTTAATTTTTATTTCAATATTAAAAGCTTCTTTGCTAAAACTAAAGTCAATTTAATGAAGATTGGATTTGATGTTATGTACAGGCATTCAGAAATACAAAAATATTTTGTGAAATTACCTGAAATATGAATGGAATTTAATAATTCATTGGTCTCCAGCACCTTTTTCAAGTAAAAAAAGTCTACCTCTTCATGAGCTTTGTGTTTCCTGGTTCTTTACTCTTTTTAATTTACAGTTCAGTCCTGTTCTTCCCCTTGTAAGTGCAGGAAATCCTTTTTTTTTGGTGAAAACTACTCAGAGTTTTCTGAAAGTTTTTTCTTTTTTTCCCTTTTCCTTCTTGTGTTGCATTTGCCAGGCACCAAGAGACAGATAAAGCTCCRACCCTTAACAGCAAGTCAGCCCAGTTGCATTGAATCTGGGAGGTGAGGAGAGGAGCAGGCAATTACTGGGTTTTGTTCAGTTGCCATGGTACCAAATGGAAAATGTTTTCCATTTCAGTTTTGAGAGCCTGTCATTTGAGACTCTTCCCAGTGTTGGCAAGTGGTAGCCTATGCCTTGGAGACCCTTCTCTTTTATTTTCTGTAGTTCTGGGAAGATTTGTTTATTATCAGTGTACAGTGGTATGCGATTGCTTTGCTCATGTGAGGATCAGGATGCCGTATGTGGCTTTGAGAGAGCACACCAGTCAGAGAGAGTGGAGGGAGAGGGATAAAGAGGACCGGGAGAACTCCTCATGAAGAACGGGAGCAGGTTAGCACTACTGGTACTTGTTACACTGGAGCATGTATCACTCCTTTACTTGTATGGAAGATAAATTTGTCCATTTGTGAAAGCTGAGGCCAGCCTGGAGAGCATGGAAGCACATTAATAACATTATTTCAAATGAGACAATAACCAGAACAGTCCCCTGTGAGATGTGGCRGAACTGAAGGAAAATAGCTCCCTGTGCAGGAGTGAGGCAGAGCAGTCTGATCTTCCAGTGTTAGAACTCAAATAGAACATTTTTTCAGTCGTTAAATTTTCTATTTATCCACTGTAAGTGTGTAAAAAGCTCACTGTGGATATTTTCCAAAGATTATTTGGAATTTTCAGCAACATGCTGAGTTTATCATCTAACTGGTGACATATTATCCCTATGAAGTTTCATGTGATATACCTGTTTATCCTGAGAAAATATTTCCTCAGAAGAATTGTACAGAATCTTCTTTGTACTGTCCATAAGCTATGTCAATAAAATAGTAAAAGTAATAAAATCCCTTTCAGCATTTTAAGACACAGTTTAACTCTCCCTTGTCCCAAAGCACAGRTAAACAAATACAAACGTGATGTTTTAAAATTTTGGCTTTTTGCAGTAGTATTGCTCAGACATTGATATCTGCTAACATAGATATTGCACAGCTTACACTATTTTCAAGAAACATATTAAAAAATAGATCTTTTTTACTTGATATTGCTCTGACAAACAGTAGTATGGGAAAAATATAAATACTTTGAGTGGTACTTTTTCAAATTTCACTTGTAGATTTGGACTAGTAATGATCAAAAAACAGTGAGTGTAGATGGTAGCTTGGCTGGCAATGGAATTCATATACACTTTCAAAGAAACTTTATCATTTTTTCTCCCATTTTCTAGTTCTCAGTTATAATGAGGGCATGAAATAAAGAGTTAGGGAAAGATATCTCAGTCTGGTAACTTATTGACAGCAAAATAAATACCCCATATTTATTGCTGAACACTAATTATTAAAATGATTTAGTCACAGTGAAAGGCTGTGGTTTTTCTTCAGGGTTTTCAGATGATGCATGCATTTCAAACATGTGGACCATTCACAGCTTTAATAATTTGAAGAGAACTGATTTACAGAACAGACCTTTTCACATGAGTTCTTTTTCACAGTTTTGCTCCTAGTTCTCAGAGCTGTGGTAAATATCAGAGATCTGAAATAAGATTCTCCTGTTATGCTTTAAGTCTGCACAGCCAAGAAATGGCACAGCTTAAGAAATATCTCATTTTACTTTCCTTCAAGGCTCATTTCAGTGTCTTCCTGGTTATTCAGTCATTCCAGTTGTCATCTATTTTCACCCTTTATTTGGAGTTTGGTTCACGCCATGGTTAATTCTGGCTGTTTATCATGGGGGCTTCTTACACATTCAGTTGGTGGGGCACAAACTTTTATCAGATAACAACTGTTAAGGCAGTTTGTGACTGCAGAGTAGTAGGATGGATGCAACAAGGTTGGAAGGATACAGATTTATGCAGATCYATAGTCAATGAGTGCAGGGTAAAGCAGAAGACCTTCTGCATCAACTTTTTTCCTCAGAATTTAAAGCACATTGCAGATTGCTGGTTATCAAAGCATGTGTGTCAGAGAAGTGTCAAACTAATGTGTTTATCCAATGACTAGGTTGTTGTGGTTCACTTCAGAACACAAAATAAGCTTCAAGAGTTACTGAAAGAGGACAAATCTTAAGTGAAAAAATTTTGTAGACTCCTGTTTACACTGGTTAGTCTTCAAAACTGAGCCTYTATCACTTATACTCAATGCTGTGCAGCTGAATGCAGAAAGCAGGCACATTGAACAGTTATGTTTTCAGATTGTGTGTTAGCAGGCTCCTAAACCAAGATATCATGCACAACAGTTGAAAAATGCAGCAAGCTTAGCTGTTGTCTTTTATGAGACAATGCTTTTGGAATGATTACAAAATAAGTTGCTTGCCAAATTACTGAAGCTGTTTGGAATTTCATGCCAGATTTATGCTCTCCTTTCCATGGTGGTGGATGTTTGATGTTAGTTAAAGGATTTAATTTTGGGAGAGTGAGCAGGGGAACAAAAACTCATGTGAAGGCCAAGGCAGAAACTGACAAAAATGATACAGTTGCAGAGTTGGTGGTTGGTAATACTCAGCAGATTTATTCTCCAAATCCAGAGATTTCTTTGTAAAACTAATTTTCACTTGGAGCTTTTACCTGCTGCATGCTTTCTCATAGAAATCATAGGATTGATGGCAACTGCAAATGTTTCATTTTTGTTTAGCCACTAGTAATACATTAATTCTAMGTTAATCTCTTTTCTAAAACTATTTAATTATAAATTAAATAGCAAATTTCTTTTCTTAAAATAAAATGGAATAAAATACTGCAGTGAGATAACCAAAATGCTAACACCAAAAATGTAAGAAAGAGGTAGAAATTAAAATAAACCTAACAATAGTTTGGTGTTATGGACCTAGAGCTGTAAAACTGCTGTTTGGGAAAGAAGATAGGTGGGACTGGAAATATGATACAGTATTTTTCTGAAATTAAATCCAGTGCATCAAGAAAGGAGTTTACAAGTAATTCCATTTTCCCTGCCTTCCAGACACCTGTCTAAAAGACAACAGAGTTCACAGTGGATCATTAGGTTGTCCTCAGGACTTCAAASGTTTTTTTCAACCTAGTTGATTCTGTGGTTTTGTGATCAGAGGTGTTGGTGGAAAGGAGAGGGAGAGCCTTTACTTCTGCTCTGCTTCACCAGGGTAGTCTCTGGCACTTTAGGCACACCAACAGCTGCTGCTGCTGCTGCTGTGGATATCACCATTATTTTGCCATCTGATGTCTCCTGCTGGTGAGGGTGTGTAAGCAGGCAGCCTTCATAAGAGAGGAAACCCTGCTAGAGACCCATGAAATGCCTCCATCTCCCACCCTCTTCTCCTTCCTTCTCTTCCCACCCTCCTTACACAGACCCCAGAGAATCAGCAGCCAAGGGCAYCAGCATCCAATGGGATGGAGAACAGCACATTGCTTACTCTGCAAAAACACCAGTGCAGCTGGTCTGGTCAAACCAGCCAGATCATCTTTCTCTTTACCATAATGACCCGATTTATCAAAGTCAGGAAAAGCTCCTTTCAGTCATACCTATGAATTAGTCAACAGATCTAGCTCTTTCTGCCTCAGTAAAATAACTGCTTGACAGGATAAAACACTTTGAGTTCTCCCTGAAAAAGGGACATTGATAAATTTTGATAAAGTTTTTGTTGCTTAATACTCAATACTCTGCTGTGTTGTGGTTTTCWTTCTTTTGTCTAAGTCATGCAAACTAAGTCATACAATGATGAATCATGCAAACTTTGGCATTAATCTATTGGTGTGTTTGTCACAAAACCCCTAAGTGTGCTGAGGTCTTGGTAGTCAAAATCAAACTCTGGGTGTGAAACACCTCTAACTGAATGTCCTAATTAGTCTATCAAAAATYAACACTGAGCTGACCCTGCCAATGTTGGTATCTTGTAAGTTTTTTTGTTTGTTTGTTTGTTTTTGCTGTTGTGGTGGTGGTGTGGTTTTTTGTGGGTTTATTTTGGGGTTTTTTTTGGTTTTGTTTTTTCTTTAATTTCTGATAAAACCCAATATTCTGGGTCTTTCACTTTTTGAATTTACTATATTCCACTTTCCAAAAAAAAAAAACCAAAAAAACAAACAAACAAAAAAACCCTCACACATGTATGGGAACAGTATAAACTGTTCCCATCTTTATCRGTTCTAAGCATTATTTGTATGTGAAAACAGGTGCACATCCTGTGGCTGTAATGCAGTACAAACATTGCTCAAGTACAGCATACTCAGAGTCACAGATCCCATCCTTGTCAGGGGATTGGCAGACATTCAATAAGAAAATAATTTAGGAAGAGTCCCGATGTCCTTGGGTTAGTAGGTAGCGGTTATAAATTGAAGGTGATATGCTTGGCCAACAAGAAAGAGAGCAGATAGCTTCTTGGAGGAGAGCCCAGGTAGAACCTCCCCATCTGGTTTACACATAGGATAACAGCAGGGACTGAGCAGTAGRACTTAGTGGGCAATTTCATTATTATGTGAAAATATTACTGATATCAAAATGCTTTTTAGTAAGCAGTTACACAAAAAAGAATGWCAGAGGATTTTGATCACAAAATATTTCTGTAAAAAATAGATAAGTAAACTCTATTTTTATGGAGTAAAAACAATCACAAACTAGGTGTACTTAAAATAACAAAAAAATGTTGACGATCTCTGACTGAGGAGAAAACAAAACAAAGAATGTAAAGTAGCTATTTATTGATGTATTTTTCATGTTTCAAAACCAGGCAGGTATATTTTAAYATTTTATCTTGCAGTGGTTTTTTTAGGTTATTAGGCAAGTTTTGAATAGAAAAATTAACCAAATACTAGAGCAAACATGATTTTCCCCATTCTGTCTCCCTGCCTGTGAACCTTCAGGTCAAGRTTGGGTGCATTTGTGAGAAAGTGCTATAGCTGGGCTCAGATTACTGAGTTTACTCAGAAGTAAATTTAAAATCCACAGATGCTGATATCAGATAGACTAATATCACAATTCCATTGGTGCCCTAGCAAATTTTGCTGGCTTCTTTGTCACACTTTTGTTGACTGACAATAGACTGTGTTAGGTGACCCTGCCATGGCAAGGGAGTTGGCCTAGATGATCTCCAGGGGTCCCTTCCAACCCTAAAAATGTGATTCTGTAATGCTTTTCACTTAGGAACAGTTGTCAGGACTTTCTAGATCTTTATATAAATACCAAATTATTATTAAATACACTTACTGTCAAAAAGCAGTAATTTTAAAAAGTGAGAAAATACACATTTAGAGATCTTAAGGATACACTTCCCAGATTACCTAATTGCATAAACTCCTTCTTTCATGTGCTTTTTAAAACACAATAACAATTTTCATGATTGTAAGTGCCCTGACAAATGCTTAGGTTTGCCTCCAGAGCCTACATACTAGCAGGGCTGAATAGTGAATAAGTTGCCTGATCAGACATCGCTGATTATGGCTGAGCCTGTCATAGGGCTTGATCTGATAAGATTTCTCAGAGTGCCACTGTGCAGATGCCACCATCAATAAGTCATAAATGTGTTACCAGAGACAATGGCTCTCCCCTCTGCAGTGTCTAGTGGTAGACAAGCGCATTCCCCAAAAAAGGAAAGACATAACCCTCTCCCAGGCATTTTCAGGGAGCAGAACTCTTCTCCTAATCTWGGTGTGGTTTACAGGTATCAGGCCACACTAATTTTTATTATTCCCTCTTTGAGATGATCTCTTTCACAAGGCACATTAAGAGCAAAGTGATGAGCAAGGGCAATCTCTCTGCTCGTGCATAGCACTTGGTCACTGTCCAGTTTTCACACGGACAAACTGCTATCTTGACACCACCTCTGCAGCAGCACAGAGTGATACAAGGTAATACAGCAGCAGCTCAGAAAGACAGTCCTAGCTTTGCAACAAGGACTCTGGGTCCCACCTGGAATCCCTCTGACAGAAAATGAACACAGAGCATCTGCTTCACTGGTACGTCTCTAATCCTAATTCTGAGGAACTGTTTCCTAAAAGACAAGAATTTCCTCTCCTCTTGCCTCCTGGAAAAGTGAAATTCCTGCTTAATTCTTTGAAAGTGAGGTGATGGCAGTCACAGTCATGGAGTGTTTTGGCAATTGAACACGAGGTGTCTTACCTTTATCTGCAAGGGGGGCACTTGCAGTGCAAAGGTTCAACACTTTGTTCTAAATCTCTGTCAGCTGACTAAGCTGGAGGCAATACCACTTTAGGAATCAGCTGTTCTGGAACCATTTTTGAGGAAATAAGTTCTTTGACTGTATTGAATAGTGCATTTTTTTTCAGGCAACTAGAAACCATTCAAAAGCAGGTATTAAAAAGTCCATCTTGGCAACACAGGGCTGGGCTCATTGTGAAGTTAACAGTGGTGAAAAGGGTCCCARAAGATGTATGATCTGCCCTAATATACCAAGAGGAATATGACAATCATCTGCAACTGGAAAAAACTCACTAATATTTTCCCTTTATTTATTTTTTTTTCATTTTCTTCAGTTTAGAGAAAAAAAAAGATGAAAAATGAGAAAAATAAGGATGACTAGATGGAGGAGGAAACATTGCTATTAAAAAACCTGAATGCTCAGTGTCTGTATCCAGGAAGCATGTAGGAAATCAGTCCCCCTGCAAAATGGTCAGCTCTGAGCCCTACTGATGGGGCAGCAGAAGCTGCAATGAGCAACAAAAAATACAAAGGTAACTGGAATTGTTTGACTAACTACTTCTGAGAAAAGAGACTAAATAAACAGAAAATAACCTGAAGAATTTTGAAAAAAGAAAAAGTATAAGTTCTCTCTGTCTTTCATTAGCTTACAGAGATCTTTCCTGGTCATGGAGCTGGGGAAGAACACAGAATGTGTCCCCTGGTGTGAGTGCTGAATAGCAACACCTTACTAGAGAATTGCATGTACTCAAATATATTGTGTTAGTGAAATCATGTTACAAGGATGTGTAAACATGGGCTTTTTTACATATCAGGAGACAAGTAACACAGGACTTAAATATCTTTCAAGAGTCAGAAAACAAATTTTTGAAAGAGTTGATTCCAGAGCTTGTTTCCTGTTGTGCTGTATGTTTCCCTTCTCATGTTTTATTTGATTTCTGGAAAATTTCTGAGGACCACTACAGCTTTAAGCAAAAGACCTTTAAATGAGCCTAAATKTTAATTCAGTTCATGGAATTTCTCTTAGACTGCTGCAGTATAGGAGTACTGTTTTGTTTGCTTGTCTATGGCCTKCTGTAATTTTACATCTTTCTGTAATTAAGTAGAAAAGGCCTAGCCTTCCACACCTGTCAGTCTATAAGTCATATATATTTTTATGTGTTTGATTTATCTATATATTTGCTTTATATATTTGCAAGTGGTAACTGGTTTGGATATAGGTGTAAGAGCTGCTGCAGATTATCTGTTTCAGGTTGAAATCCAATGCCTTGTGACTGTTTCMAATGCAAGTAATACACAAGTGTATTAGCAGACTATAGTTTTGACTGTATCTAGCAGTTTCAAACTTCTGTGCTTTATCCACCTTAAATTTAGGATAAAGAAAATAAAGGCTTTTTTACTATTTCTGAAAATTTTTACTCAAATGATGTTGTTTCTAGGCAATTGACATTTTCATCATACAGCTTTCTTCACATTTTGTAACATGTTCTGTTGTATGCTTTGTCTCTGTAGGTAACATTGTCCTTCTTTCCATCTTCTGAGCATTTATGCATTTCATTTTTATAAGACTGGGTAACAGTAAAATAATATTTCAGCTTAAAATACGTAACTGTAAAAAATGAGAATCTGTCTCTCTTAAATGTAATAGTTAGTGTTGTGCGCCAAATGATGTAAATGTACACTGCAATAAGAATTCAAAAAATAGGGCTTCTTCTAGCCAGCTCAAAATACAGAGGAATAGATTAAAATAGCATTGTATTACAATAAAGTGGCTGGTGCTACAAAGGACAGTGATTTACTATAATAAAGAAGGAGAGATCAGTTCTTTTTCCACATTCATTGATTTTTTATTGAGATGAGCTGTGAAAACAGGAGACATATTTATTTCCTGATTCAATTTTCTAGATGGCACTAAATACGTCCTTCATTCATTCATTCATTCATTCATTCATTCATTCATTCATTCATTCATTCATTCATTCATTCAGAGGCACTCTCAACATATTCAACAGATAATATAGTAGGGGATGACAAACCAAATTTCTAGCTACATGGTAAGTTCTACTAATCTATTTGTGCATCACAATGCTTGAGATTTTTTTTTTTTTGTGGACAAATATGTGCTTGTGATCAAGGGARTGCAGTTCCTTGGATAGGTCCCAGGTACAACAGTGAGTATTCTGCAATATCCTTAGTGCTTCTGMAAAAGAGACACTGTTCTCACAGGAAAATAAATACTTCCTGGCACCTGAACTTCAGAGTTAATTGTTGATTGATTAAGCAATTATCAGATATTTGGATGTAACTATAGATCTCTGTGCTCTATGAAGAATTTCGGCTCTTTGTTGGTATTTTGGGTTGCTCTTTGATGGTAGGAAGATGAATGTAAAAAGAATTTTTAGGGACACTGGAAGTGTTTGCTAATGAGAATTCATTGCATACAACAATTGAAAAATATCAGAATCTATAAACTTTATAACACTGCACATCACTGATTACTACCCACACTTCTTTTTTCACATTTCAGTGTTGGTGAGGCTATTGTTTTCTATGATGTATGTATTAGTCCTCATTGCACTCGTACAAAAATACACTGCACACAAAATACAAGGCATGGTAAACTTCGCCGGAACACRTATGTTTAGTAAGGCAGGGAAGTCAGTCTAGTTTCAGGTCACCTTCCTCCTGGTTTTGTGTTAAAAGAGTTTTGTATCCACAGTGGTTTTGTTTCAACAAACAAAATTCTGTATATCAGGAAAAAAGTTCTCTATGGTTGTAATTCTTATCAAATGTGAGTTTTAGAGCTGAGCTGAGCAATGATTAGAAGTGTACGTCAGTCCAAGCAATGACATAGGATCATATAAGCCTAAAAAGAACTTATGGTAASTTTGTGGATGAGTTATTGAGGATTCCAGCAACACTCGCAGGTGCATTTGAGGCTTTTAGATGTGACAGGGTGTATGCTAGACCTCAGAGAGTTAAGGAGGAGCAAAGAAGTTGAAATAAGTCAAAAGTTCATGAAGATCTTGTTGCCAACCAAAYGTGTTTTCTGTTATCCACTGCCCACCAAATGACAGTCTTATCTTTTACCATGGCTGATAAAGGAAAACTCTATTTTTAAGACTGTTGGCTACCCAAATGTTTGTGTTGCTTAGTGATGGCAGGACTCACTACACTACCAAACTGCCTTTCATATTTAGATGAGTTCAATAAATATTTTCTGATGTCAATTTGTTCCTTTGTGCTGATTACTCTGAAACTCATGTCCTAGATTCTGATTTTCTGCAGAGGAGGAAGAATAATGAATGAGTCTTAATGCACAAAATACTGGTGAGACTGGTAGAAATTKATTTGATGAYGTTCTGAAATCAWGCTAAGAAACAAACCTGGACTTGTRTTTTRTGCTCATATTTCCTTGAGGAAATGATCCATTCTGAAAGGGGCAGAGTGGGAGGGGATAGGACCTTGTGACAATCTCTTGTTTAATCTCTCATCCCCATGTTCTTGGCTTGTTTCTCAATGACTCCTAGAAGGGAAAATGATTCACCAGCTCTTTCACCAAAAGTAGCATTTAAGTCACAAAGTCTGAGCAACTTTGAGATATTCAGACAGCTGTCAGCAGCTGACARCTAGTTTTATTTAATTAGGAAATAATTTTTGCATGAATTACAGAAAACGTAAAAATTCTCATATGACCCTTTTTAATTTTTGTGTCAACTTTAAATTCAGTGCTAATAGTTTAAAATCYTGATTCTAGTTGCCATCAAACTACTGCTTCTCTATTCCATCACTGAATCTACCCTTATAAGCAAAAGAAGTTTTCATCTAGCATGATTATATTCATGACTTGAAATAGCAAAAAAAGTACCAAACTAATATTTCAATGTGGTTATTTTGGTATGATACATTTTTCTTTACAAATCAGAYTTTGAGTGCAGTCATTGGTCAGAGAATATGCAACAGCTCAATATTTCATGCATTAAGGCCCTGTCTCAGCATAATTAAATAACCCAGTGTTGCAGGTCTTTAGAAAGAGTGAAGAAGAACATTTCTTATTTCTTATAACAGCTTAAGCAATTTTGGAAACTAAGCAAAATTCTTTATCTACACAGTTTTCCTGCTGTTTGCTCTGAAATTGCCTACTATTTGCACTGAAATTAGATTGGGGAGAAGGGTGTTGCATTATCATCCTACTTCTGAGATTCATATAAGTCATGRAACAGCTTTCAAGTAAAAGGACAGAAGGCCATCACCTTAAGCTGTTTAATTAAATTGGAAAAATAAAAGGAAAAAATTGTGGATTTATGCTGGGAAGTATATTATATGTATATTGTGTTTTTAATAGTTTTTTCTGCACAAAGCTCCTATGACAGATTTGTTGMTTTAGAGAACATTTGAGAAAATGAATACTTTGTCAACAAATGACTTCTCCACATTCTGCTGGGAAAGATGATTCTTGTGCTAAATTTATTAAGTATTACTTAAGGTATTTAGAAAATAAAATTCTTCAATAGAAGAACAAAGCACTGTAAAGTTATGGCACATTAGTATCTGCAGTACAAAAAATGAGAGCAAGCCTAATTCCAGCAGTCCAAGTCACTCCCTTTGCCAGACAGTGTGATCTTAACAATATATTTACAGTATCTGGCTCTAAATAACYGTGTAGCTGGAAATAAATGCCAGAAAAAATGGAATTTACTTGCACCTAATGTTACCACTGTACAGGTTAACTTATTGTGATATACATCAAACAGGTCAGTTTACCTACCWTTTTTTTATTTACTGCTACACAATTGGCTCTAACCTAGTATGATTTATACCRGCTGCTTAATCACATGGGAGTATACCTGCCATTGAAATAATAGCRTTACCATCTGCTGGTTGCTGCCTTTTCTATGACATGCATTTCTATTACATTCTGCAATTTAGTAACTGGTCCTTTGCCACAATCCTGCAGAATTTCTAGTGGGTTTGCTGCAAGTCTACCCCTTTTTTAAATTTTTTTTTCTTTTTAGTAAAGTCTCTGTTTTTTGCCTCTGGAATTTGTCCWAAATGTCCAAAAATAAACATACTTAGTGTGAATAGTTTGAGATTATTTTTATTCATATTTTCTTGTTATTCATATTTACTAAAATTGTTGCACCTTGAAATCCTATGTGCAACATCTGAACCACTCAAACAGACCAATGTATATCTTGGTTTATATTGTAATTTATTCTACTGCATTAAATGGTAGTCTTATACTGTAACTCTCTGATCAAGTGGTGATAATGTTGCTGGAGTACTACCAATACATTAATAACTAAATGCCCTTGAAGTCCTAATGATTGTTATTTATTCTTATACCTTAGCTATGGAAACTCACCTGTAAAGCATAAAGAAACTCATTTTTTAATGATGTATCTGCTACAGAAAGATATTTGACTCTAAAGCTTTATGCAGGATTGGCAGTCAATTTTTGGAGGAACTAYACCACAGCTGTGTGTCTAAAAAGCAAAGTTTCTCTTTTAGAAGGGCCATTAATAATGAATGCAACAGGTTTTACTGCTATTTACCAGTTAGAATGAGCATCTTCCTGAAGAGTAATGAACAGACAGCTGCGCAGAAGATAGAAGGTAAGTTTATTTCCTGTGACTGTGTCTGATAATACTGTCCTGATGCTGTAGATGAACAAACTGTGCTCAAAACACAGCTATGCACAGGATATAGCTCAGTGGGTAATATCCATGGCAGTCTAGAAAGCAGGAGATGTCAGTAACAAAAGCTAAAAATAATTTGAGGAAAGGATAGGGTTCATAATGCTTCATGTCTGGGGCACTATCAAGACACCAGGTCTCAGTGTAGCAATATAAAATGGAGTAGAYTAGCTTGTTGTAGAAAGGTACTTTAAATCATATGAATTACACAAAATATGGCAACTTATGTTCAAAAGGTCCTTTGGAGATGAGGTCCAGACTTAGTGGAGATTTTCTAATGAAATGAACACATTTTCAACTTCTTTTCTAGAAACAAGGGATATTGGATCAAGACTGCAGGAATGCATGTAAGTGCTTTTGTCAAGATCCTTATCTGACTGCAAGAGAGAGGGAGTGGGGTAATTACATAATCTGTTTCTCCCAAAGTGCTGGCTGAAGCCACTGGATAGGAAACCAATACTACTGATTGGCAGATGATGTCTGTCTACCATGGAAGGGGCTGAGCAGTATCAGTTGTTTCATCATGCTAACTGCTATATTAACATCTGAGGTTTTCCCTCAATCTGGCGGACAATGGGGAAATCCAAAGGCAAAGGGTGAATACAGAAATAAATACAATTAAGTTAATTTGACATCTTTAGTAAGAAATTATTAAATAATTCCACATGCCTAGACAATACCACCACAGGAGGGATATATCACTCTTCAATTTCCAAATTTGAGTGGAAATCATTGCACTTAGATTATCCTGGGTTAACATTGTTGACATAATCATTTGGGAATAGATGAAGCTTTGCAGAAAACCTAACATGAGTGAGATGAAATCAATAAAATTCTCTCAAATAAAGACTTCTGAGGAACTAAGCACCTTGAAGGAGGATTGATGATCATAGTACTTGCAACAATTACACCCTTTAAATCCAGCTGCTGATTTTAAACAGAATCATCAAGTATTCCAAAGGCTCTTTCCTTTTCTCGTGCAAAGCTATGTAAAAGATGTTAAGAGAATAACCCAAGAAAATATTAGACGATATTTAAAATAACCAGATGCAGCTGACACCATAGAAGAAAKGGAATCCATCCAGAGGGGGTGGGCCTATGGGAATCTCATGAAATTCCACAAATCATGGTGCAAAATGCTGCACCTGGATTAGGGCAATCCCATAAGTACTGACAGAGAGAAGAAGCCACTGAGCCTGCAGATAAAGACCCAGAGGTTCCGGTGAATAACAACAGGTCCTGAGCCAATGTTGCACACTCRCAGAAAGYCCAGAAAGCCAACTGTATCCTTGGCTGCATCAAAGCAGCATGTTCAGGAGGCTAGGGGAGGGGATTCTGTCCCTCTACTCTGCTTTGGTGGGACCCCACCAGGAGTGCTGCMTCTGGCTCTGGAATCCCTAACACAATAAAGATGTAAAACTCTCGTCATGTTGTAGGATGTAGAACTGTTAGAGGGCCACAAAGTTGATCAGAGGTCTGGAAAACCTCTCCTAAGAAGACAGGCTGAGACAGGTGGGGTCATTCTGCTTGGAGAAGAAATTATCCAGAGAGAGCTTACAGCATTCCAGTATGACAAGGAGGCTGACAAAAAATASGAAGATTTCTTTTTGCACAGGTATATAGTGATAGGACACTAGTGATAGGATGGTTTTAAACTGAAAAAGGAGATGATTGGATATTAGGAAGAAATTCTTCACAGTGAGAGTGGTAAGGCACCGGTTGCCCAGAGAAGTTGTGGGTGCCCCATCCTTGGAACTGTTTGAGGCCAGGTTAGTGGGGCTCTGAGCAACCTGATCTAGTGGATGGCATCCATGCCCATGGGGGGGCATTGGAGATAGATGATCTCCAAGGTCCCTTCCAATCCAAACYATTGTATGGTTCAATATTCAGCTGATGTTCCTTGCTTTCAACAAAGATGTMCAGAACCAGCTTGAATATGTTCTTTTGGAAGATTTGTAAAGGRACTCTTTATTTAGTCAGCTGCAAAATATCTTCTATGTCTGAACTGTGCTCTTGACAGTAACTTCAAGAATTTAAAAAATTCAAGATTTATTTRTACTTTTCTGAACTGTAACAAAGTCAGGAATGTGATCAATGAGATTTTAAACAAAGTGCCAAGAAAATAACCACGTTTAGACAATTTCTTTCTTTACAGAGCATATTTGCTTATGAGTGCCAATGAGTAAAYGCTCAAGAAAACAGTTATGCCTCATTAACCTTTAGCCCCCAAATAAGTGWGATCTCAGAGCTAAGAAGTCTGTACCACTATTCTGGTCTGTTTTTAAAAGACAGCCTGAACCAGAGAATGAGTGTAATATGTCAGGATTATATCCCTTGTGCTCTGGGGAATAAAATGCATCTGAGAGTTGTTTCTCCCACTTGATGGAAAAGAAATATTAATGAGTAGGTCAGAGTCTCTGACAAATTGATTCCATTTAGCTGGCCTAACACAGATAGCACTTTAGATAAGTGTTATATTAATAATCTATCCTTTTAACCTTCCTGTTTTCTTGTGGAGGCAGGTGCCACTGTTTTCCTATGACTTTAAACAAATGTAATTAAGCTATGGTTCAGTGATTTGTCTTCATGAGCCAGACTTTGATGTTTTTTTCCGGGCTGAATCTGCTAAGTTGCTAAGCTTTTTTTGTCTTGTTAAACAAGATCAGGATCTAGCTTCATTTGTCTCAACCTTGATGAAATTTCTCAGTGATRAAAGCAGAGAATTGCTATTTGTTTCCAGATGACTCTTCAGCAAAAAGCTGCCTAATAACTTGATGGTTTTGGTTATCTAGGCATCTATATGAGTAAATGAACATCTCTTGCAAACCACAGGTTTGACTTGTCAGGAAATACCTGAAGACTTGTAACTGGACTGTAATAGAGAAGGTTATTCMTGGATCCACAGTATACTGCAAATAATTTTGCTGCCTCATCTATATTTTTACTGCCTTTTTCTAGACAACATATTTAAATAGATACCTAGAAAAACACAACTATTGCGGTGGAAGAGACTTCATTGAATRCCATCCCAGCTACAGGAAGAGTGGTGTTAGGCAGCATGCCTGAATTGCATGGCAATCCCAGCAGTCATTCCTTGACTCTGACTGTGTTCTGAGAGTAAAGATGTTGTAATGTTTCACCACCCTCAGAGAGATGCTTAATTCTGCATCCAGTGTACGGTATAAACAAAACCCCAAAATTTCAGAACTGGACTGGGATCCTTCTTGCAAATTTCTTCTTACCCAGAAAGCAACATTTTTATTGGTCTGTGGGGACCACAAGAACTGGTGTAAAGAGCAATTTKTCTGAAGGAAGTATAAAGAAGTAATGCAAAATTTCATAGCAGCCAGGATAGGTAAAAAAAAAAAAGTGCTAGAGCTATGGAAAGAAGCAGAGTAGGGGGGTTGCAACACAGGAAAAATGCTCCTGCAACTGAGAGGAGTGACTAGATGCTCTTATGCTCTTGGGTCTAGATCCAGAGGTTTTATCTAGTTTGGTGATAAAAACAACTACAAAACCCAGTGACAGTCCCTTCTGTCCTTCCTTTGCTAATTGATTTCTCAGTGAAAGAATCTCCTTCTGAGGCAGCTGTGTCATTAGTTCAGATACMTCTGCTCATCTGCTGGAATTAAATTTAAGCATCCTGAAGTTCTGTGTAGGTTTATGTATTGAAAATTTATTTTTAAATTTAGGAGAAAGGGAAAAAATTATGAGCGCTATTAGGAATGAAAAAGTAAACACTTTAAAGCTGGGAATTACCAGTATTTGAAGCAATAGAAAGTAATCATGTAGTAGGTAATCATGAAGATTGTATCAAAATACATATGCACGAGGGAGTCAATTAGGGTTGCTTAAGCAACTTTTCACACAGTGTTTTTTTCCAGAGTAGAGCACTGGGTTTTGAAACCTGAAGGATCCTTAAATGTAGGCAATCATAACCAATATTACAGTAATGCCTAAGCTTGGCATCCTGCTAAGATACTAATTCCTAGTGATATGTTCTACCAATGATTTCTGCAAATGGAGTTTTGTTGAAGTATTGTTTTCTTTTATAAATGTAAAATTTTTTGCCTTTCACCTCATTTTCTGTCTTCTTTACCTCTTTATTCTTATGAAGAATGCCATGCAGGAGATGCTTGATGTATGTTTTTCTGTTACAAATATATTTTTATATACATCTATCTTATTTTGAATCTATACAGCTCCAACTTTCTTAGTCTCTCATGTGGTTTTATGAACCGACATCCTTAGGAGGTAAATAAAGCTTTTTTACAGTCCAGAAAACTTAAAATTRTGTTCAACATTGAAAATTGATGAACTGGGCAGGATGTCACGGAAAAAAATAAAGCCATGACAGATGTAGAAAAAAGAAAAAGACAGATAGAAGACGGCAATTTTCTCTCTTTCTGAAAAAGGAAGGCATGGTTTACAATAGCAAAATATAGCAGGTAGTGACAGGAAATATTAAATATTTAGCTACATAAATGTCTCAGATTTCTTACTGCATGTTCACATGCTTCTGTTCTTCCACCTGCCTTTCCCACTATATCATCCAGATAATTTATAGGTGGATGACAGTCATCAGTCCATGCTGGCACAATACTGAATGACATTCAAACTCGTAAGTCCTGAGTGGCTTCAGCCATTGTGGGTTTTGGTGTGCAGAAGTATCCACATAATTGCAGCCAGCAAGTTTACCATACCTGCAGTGCTGGGGAAGGAGCTAGTGGAGATCCTCCAGAAGGGGTGAGGACTGGAGCATGTGGTTCACATACAAAGGCTGGGGGATCTGGCTCAGGAAGGAGATTGAGGTGAGACCGTATTGCAACTTATGCTCATAGGAGGAAATAGGGAAGGTCAGACTTGGAGGTGCAGAGTGGTAGAAAAAAAGAGCCAGAAGCTGGAAAACAGGAAATTCTGACTATATCAGAGGAAAATATTCACCATAGGGATAGATTGGCTGGTAAGGTTATGGGAACTCTGTTCTGGAAGAGATTCAAATCCTTACTTAATAAAGTCCTGAGCAATCTGACTACACTGACTTTCAGCAGGGTTTGAATTACTCATAGCGTCTTCAAATTCAACTATTCCACAGATTTGTGTGGGATCAAATAGATAGACTCCTGTGGTCAAGAAAAGATTTGATTACATAAGATTTACACTAAAAAATCTAAACAGTTCATACACTAAGTTATTTAAGTCCACTTAAAATAGAATTTAATGGAAAATGAGCAATCAAATAAAATACATTAAAAATAAAATACACAATAAAATATTTTGTCATATCAAAATCTTTTGCAGGAACAACCAACATTTGCTTGTAACATATTTTAAGATTCTTTTGTCAGCATGCCGTCTTATTATGAATCCTTTTGTATCATCTAAAGATGCAATTCTTGATATTTATGCCTTTTTCTGGTCCATTTTGAGGGCTATTAATACTATTCATACCAAATGTAGCAAATAAATAATTTTGGTAATATCCTGATGGAGAGATTTTGTCTGTTAGTTACTTTTTGTGCGTGCAGTCTTGTATGTCTGGTGATTTGTTTCTCTGGAATCACACTGTATGTTCCCAAAGTACACAATAAAAATAACATAATCATGATGTTATCTGTTCTGYTACAAAGTATATGACAATATTGTGTTTATTGTTAAATACAGCCTCAAGGATCTCATGAGAGTGCCAAACAAGTAAGTTGTTTTCAATTAAGGACATCGTCTCAGTGCTCAGTAAACACAGAAGATTATTTATGTATGAGCTTGATGCTGTTAGAAAATGTGTAGCAGAATCATGCAGTTCAGCTTTTGTTTGGATGTAACTAAAAGCAACAAAGACCAAGTACAACTATAAAAGAAATTATGCCTATAATAAACCTAGGTCATAGATGGTTAGTTCATTTTGTATTGTTCATAATGTATGGGTGCTCCTAATGATTCCATTAGAGTTCAAATAACAGAATTCAGCACAAATGTATTTCTACTGAGCAGTAGAAACAATTTCTCTGGAACTGCAGCTGCTGTAGTTGAAGATTAGTCTCTTACTATCCCTTAGGGAGATGACTGTCTCTGCCAGCTGACTTAGTTTTTATACTGCCAGCGATTTATTAGATTGCTTTGCTCTTAAGTGTGATAATAGGCCTTATGCTTAGCAAGGTTTAGAGACTTCCACTGCATTAATATTTTATGGCAATGACAGTCAAGACACATTTTGTTTACCTAACAAGACAAGCCAAGCTACAGCTGATGTGTACTAGAGATTAGATTTAACTGGTAGGAACTCTGCCAATTATGTCTTTAATTCTTTGCAATTATTTTTGTAATTGTAATCTAATAATTTACATATTTGATGCATCAACATTTTTTGCACTACTGTTTTGTGTGACTCAAGTGCTATAGAAATCTTTTGTCTGTAATCATTTTAYTCAGTTCTTAAGTATTGATATTTTTTCTTTGGATATTTTATTCAATCAAATATAACAATATTTGGAGGCTGAGAAAACTCCCACCTAGAATCCCATATAAACCTGCTTGGGGAATTCAGTTTACAATGAAATTGATAGAATGTTTCAATCTCGTGAACATAAACCCTGGTTGCTGTACTTGTTCTGTATAACGGCCAAAATAGTACCCTGGTTTGCTGTCACTCGGTGTCAGTGATAGTTTTTGCTACCCAAATAAATATATCATATGAAGGAGTCCTGCTCTGATTTCTTTTTGCTTCTTCTCAACAAAGTGGTATTATCAGCTATTAGTGGTGGAAGACAGAGAGTGAAGACAGTGGGTCAGATGTTTGGCATTGATTCACTGTTATCTGCAAAAAGCTCCAGGGACAGGATTGAGCATATTTACCAAGCAATTGCATATGGAAGGGTTTGATGCCTCAATTACTTAGGCTGAAGTATATCAGAAGATGTTAAATGTATGTTCAACAAGTACTGATTTTAGTAGTAGTATGGTTTTAGCTGCAAATATGTGGTGCTTGTGGCAAGGGGTAGGAAAAAGTCAGGGAGGAAAAATTCAGCTTTTGTTAGGATATGTGCTGATCTGTGGTTTTAAACACTTCTCTTTGCATCAGGTTTTAAATGGACATTGTAAGATGTGAGTTCATATAGTTACTCAAAAACATCTAAATAAAAAATTCTCTGTAGAAGCTCAATGTTATTAGTCACAGGCTAATAACACATTTATTTTTCTCCAACATATCCATAAATATTATGAAATAGAATAAGAAGTTGCAACGGATCTATATTGTTTCTGATGATAATTTTTAATTGACTGATGGTGTGTGTTGGGGTTTTTGTTGTGGGTTTTTGTTTGGTTTTTTTTTTTTGATTTTTGTCCTGATTGGTACTGGCATGATGTTCTATTCA
>CADDXX010000170.1:620129-694499 GCA_902810485.1 Alauda arvensis | reverse complement strand
ATAATTTTTTTTTTAGTTTTAGTGGCCCAGAAACTGAGACTTGATCCTGGTGTATATATATTCATAATATTGTAGAGGGCAAATGAAACTTCCAATCTGCAGCCCAGTGATGGCTGGTGAGCTGAGCATTGCAGTTTCTCAACTGTAATGATYTGCAGAATGTGCAATGTGCTACTGCCTCTTCCCAGATATCCTTGTAGGTGAAGCTGCAGTAAGCTGTGATCTTAACCCCAGAGAGTCCCAGTGGAGTTGTCAGTATGCTGGTCAAGAGRAAATTGATCACAGACAAACAGGCACACATCTGACACAGTAAYAGTAACACGCACATGGAGGCACAAGACGAATTTCAAGTAAAATGAAAATAATAGTAATAGTAATAATAATCTTCTCTACTAAAGTAATTCTTTTGTCTCAGTGAAATTTGGCTTGAACATTACATGTTCTTTTGGAAAACCTCTTGGGATCCACAGACAGAGTAAGAGATATGATCAGTCACAGAAATAATTATGAAGTCTGCCTGTCATCCAGCAAGCYTTACAACACAATTAGGAACCATCTCATTTATAAATAGCAGGGAGCTAGGTAGGATTTTCATTTTCATAGCAAGTTAAAAAAAAAGGAGTAGACCCAAGAAGCTGCAGTAGGTAGCCAAAATTAGGATTGCAAGATCAAATTTTTATAAAAACTGTTTTTTGACACCGGCTGGTGGGTTTGAACACTCCAGTTTTTCAACCTCATTTGTCACCTATTTGTGTGCACAGTTTGCTAAGGACAGTTAGATGTCTAGTCCCCTGTGTTTCTGGCAMTGTGGAGGTTTGTGGCCTGCAGGATGCTCAAATACTGCCTGTGGGAGTCCCGTGTAGCAGTGGGGGTGGAAGTAAACCATGGGTTTTCAGTGAATTTTAACAGTCAGGATTATCTTGTCAGTGGTACTAGCCTAAGCAATTGTCATGGCTGTGTGTACACTTATATTTTCCAGGGATGAAAATGTATGTAGATGTGAATGTCAATTAGGTGCGGCCCTCAGGCTCTTGGCAGGAGGCCAGGTGTGACCACTGATGGCAAAAGGTATAAAAGTGTTTCTCCTGTGGAGAATATGAAAGTGGTTTTGGCTTGAGTGGCTTCAGAGACATCACTGGGTGCAGCATTTACCCAGATTCAAAAAAAGAATGGTGAAAAGAGAAGGCATCAAATAACAGGTAAAAAGCTTCTAGAGAGATGCTCATCTTCTGTTTCTTGTCTTTACGGAGTATTGGTATCACACCATTAAATCTCCTCTGTACTGGTGGTCTCTCCATGTGCTCTTCAGGAATTTTCTAATGAGTCTTATTCTACAATAGGTTTATTTCAACAGGAAGGTATACCTTCTGCATGCTTTAGGAAAGCATGTGCTTATGTTTACTTGACAAACAGTACAGATTAATGCACTACAGCGTACATTTATGTAGGCTACTTCAAACATTCAGATGASCAAGTTTTTGTGTACTCAGTATGTGTGGAAAGAATGTATCATAAGTACTGGCGTGGATAGAGGAGCCCAGCTCAYGTGAACTGCTCATACTGAACGTTTTGTAAAAGTATCCTGGAAGGTCTTCTGTGTGTTCTACCAAACTGGAATAGGGATGAATACCATATTGTTTAGCTAATCATCTATTTGGACAAATATACACATAATCACAGYGAATCATAGGTTAGACGTGACCTTTGAAAACACTGAAAACCTCTGAACAGCATAGTCTACAGGCACCATTCTGAAAAGCAATTACATTTCAAAAATTAACATCTCTTTTTACACAACATGAACAGAAATACAGTAAATAACAAATTTACCTTCAGTAGTTTCTGAAATTTAGTTTTGCATTAGTGTTGTGAAAACTAGCAATTACATTTTTTTACTGTTAAAGTGGATTGAACATCTTTTCAAGCTATTTTCACTTAGACTGAAATATATTCTAAAGCAATAATTTCCTCCCATTCTAATTAGTTTCTTTTCCTGATTACCACTAAGAATGAAATTAATGCATTTAAAGAATGAAATAATTGCTGTATTTTATTTTGTTAGTTAGACTTATGTTGCTTTATACTTAGCCACTGTTGTGCATGTATTTGTCAAAACATGAGGGATAATTCATCCAAAAATATAAGACCTTTACTTGAAAATATTTGGAAACTGCGTCATCTATATATATATATATGATATGAATTGAAAGAGCGGAAAATAAAATCAGTTACTCTGTTTTACAGAAAAGAAAATTCCCCTAGAGATCTGAAAAATGAGACCATTCATTATAGAAAGGAACTTTTTTAAACGTATAACTTTATATGAAGTGTACCTTTAAATCTATTACATGTCTAGAAAAACAAAAAGTCATGTTAAAAAAACTTTAAAAAGTTGTAGCACCTATTTATTTTTCAGGAGAATTTCCAAAGTATACAGGAAATAGAAATCCTACTCAGAGTATTTTAGTTTATTGAGTTCTCTCTGCCTTGAAAATCATAGTAGAAATCTCCAAGGACTCCTATAAAGATGTATTACATCATAAAGCAAACTAAGGATGGTAACCCATGTTATTAAACTGTCAACATACATTATACTGCAATCTGTCCACAATCCAACTCAACTTAAAGCCTCACTCTTGGCAGAAAGTTTAAAACATTAGACTACTCTCTAATCATCTAAAGCCCATGGTACTTTGGAAAAAATGTTGTAATAATCGCTCCACTACTCCATTACAGTATGTGTGAATTTCATTGGTTTAGTACTGCAAATGCTCAACCATTACAAGGAAGGGCTCTGAAGGATTACCACTTAAAAGGTTTTATTAGTGGTGCTGTAGATTTCTTATTTCACAGAATGTTAATAAAGGTTTGGTATAACAGACAAAATGAAAAATAAATCTTAAAACCCAGTGCTTAAACCTTGTTTAATTTCCACATTAATATTTAATAACAAACCAGATAAAATTACATTGATATAAAGTCTGCCTTCTCTAAAGAAAATGGGGCTATTTCTTTGAATGATGAAATAGTTAAGTGTTATTTGGCAGAATTATGAAAACTGAAAAGTTCAGTTTTGTTGAGAGAAGAAAGTCCAGCTCTAAGTATTAATCTACATCATCATTGTTAATTTTAGCATTACCAAGGAATCTTGTGGTTTGTTACAGGTATTCTTAACCCAGGGTTTATCATAGGATGTGTGGGGTATAAAGGGTTATGGATACAGAGCAGAAAAATAATTTAATCAAGCACCAGGAGAGGTCAGTTAGGAAGCCTGTGTAAAGTCTTAGTGCCAAATCTTTTGTCTTCTTCTGCAAGAAGGAAATAATTGGTACTTTCTKTTTTCCTTTTTCTTTATTTCCTTCCCCTCTCCCTCAGGTGCTTTAGGAGAGAAGACATGGAAAAAGAAAGAGAAAAGCAACAGACACTGGCTGACTGGCTGGGAGGAGTTGGGATGGTGGAGATTGTAAGGGGCATCCACTTGGATGGATAGATCTTGAGTTGATATGAAGATAGATATGAAGATAGCAGAACAGCTGTGCTAATACATTAGTAATGACTATTTTTATCTCTTCATGATAAATAAATTGTGAAACCTCTTTCTGTAAAATGCCAAACACAATTATGTTATCARGAAAAAAAGTCAACCCTCTTTAAATAGTTCCTCAGAGGTATTTTAAATATGTGTTTGTAAGTTGAAACATCARAATCTAAAGTAATTAAAGCTTTAAGCTGTTAGAGGTTAGAAGTGGTCAGAAACAGGAGCTAAGACARGAATGTGGGAAATGGTAGGAACTTTATCTCTGTTCTTCCAATCCAAGCACAATTCACACTAATTAAACACTTCTGCTATAAATTCAATTATTAAATAAATAAGTAACAGACTTGGTATGAATTGTTACCAACTTATGTCAGCAACAGTGTAGTAAAAAYGGAATATTTGTAAAACTTTTTTTTAAATCTAAAGTTTCACCTCATTGAACTGTCAAAAATATATTTAACTGTCTCACTCACCRTGGCAAACTATCATTCAAAACTACATGGCGTAATATTCTTTTGAAACCATCATTTCTCATAGCTACAATTAGATACAGCCATTCCTTTTGTATGGAAAATAAGTTAAGAATATATTCTACATTCTTGGACGTATTCCTGCCCAACAGTTCCCACAGCAGGGAACTTTATTAGGAACATGCGAAAATAATTTAAAATGTCTCATGTAAAATGTATTTACAGTTTTCCTGAGCTAGGCTGTAGTTGAGGGTTTTGTTGCTAATGAGAAATTACAGTATGCAACACAATGCTGCCAAAGAAAGCAKCCATGCAGACCCTGTAGTGTGCACCTGAAGACTAACATTTCCTGAATATATAAATATTTGGACTGAGTTGCACTTTGACACATTCTTTTCTGGGATCCTTCAGATTTCAGCCCAGCAAATGCTGGCTATTTTTTTCTCCACAACCTGTGAGGTAAGGAAYRAAAAAACTAGACAACCCACAAGAGAAGCAATAAAAATCAGTAACACTCTCCAACCTCCTTCCTTTCCTACAGCCAGGGGMCCTTAATGCTTGCTGATAAGCATCYTTTCAGAACACCTCTTGCTTGCTTTAACACCTTATTAGTGTTTTAATGATTAATAATTAGAATTRGATCAAAATAGGATAGCAATTGTGATACTTCTCTGTGTGTATTTTATCCTTTAGGTGACAGGTATCTTTTATTGTATCCTTTAGGTTTCATCTCATGTTGTGCCTATTGGAAGATATAATTTTGTGTGGAAATGTTGGTGTGCAGTGCTAATTTTGAAATTAGAGCATAAAACAAGGACTCCATAGTTCATGCACCAGGCGCCTCCATTTCTAACTGGCTCATCTGTAGGTCAGCTGACAGCACAGCCTTTAAATATCTTGCTATCACAAGTGTCACAGTTTTTAGGGAAAATTCCTCAGATATGTTATTTAGGGCAGTAGTGTTTATTCCATACAATAATTCTGCAATAAACTGAGGAATATATGGTTCCCCAGCATTGAARGGTTGGAGAAAAGAGTGTTTTACTCCTTTCTTCAGGACTTGAAGTTGAATGTGAAGGAATGAGTCTCCCAAGAAAATAATGTCCTTCTAGCAAAATGTAAAGCCAAAAGCAAAGACACATAAAGCAAAATACATAACTTTATATTTCAACATCAATTTACATGTCTCATCACATTGATGAATTATGTCTTACTCACCTTACAGAGGTTAGTGGGTGTCTCTGGTTGAAGTGACAACCCCAACATGCATRTTTGTGGGCTTGCCCGCTTTTCTACTTTCTGATTGGAAAATGGATTTGCAGACAAAGTACTCCACAGGGAAGAAGTTGTTGCATGCAGATGCCCTTGTTGCTGTGAGTGCCATCTAGGATGGAGGTAAGGAAAATTCATCTAATTATCCACAGCTGTGCAGAATTCACTAAAGATGGGTTTTAATTCATGATGATGCTCCCATTCTACAGGCATTTGGCCAAAACTGAAAGCTTGCTAATGACTTGAGGAAAAAATTAATCCTTCAAAAAGCTAAAACTGCTGAATTTGAAAGAACGAAATGGAAGAAGTATTAAATCAAGCATTAAAACAGTCAGGACATTGACTTCTCTTTGTTACTCCTGTATTTAGAGTTGATGCTCTGTGGCTACCGAGACGGAAGGACTTTCCACTGTGTTCTTTCCCTGTGTCTAGATTGTTATTGCATCACAGACAAAGAAATACTAAGCCATGTCTGAAGTTCTGTGACCATGCTTAAGTAAAAAACTATC
Organism: Alauda arvensis; assembly: GCA_902810485.1. Lineage (NCBI taxonomy): Eukaryota > Metazoa > Chordata > Aves > Passeriformes > Alaudidae > Alauda > Alauda arvensis. Next base: position 688,710 of record CADDXX010000170.1, on the reverse strand, counting down.
ACGGTAAATAGGCAAGTGTTTTTTAAAAGCTAAAGAAAAAGTGTATTTAATTTTCATTACAACCTTTATTTCCATATTCCAAAGTGATAGCAGAATTTTACTTTGCAAAAATGTGTTAGGGTATTCCTAATATCCTGATTTAATTTCCTCTGTACTGTGGGGATTTTTTATATCACAAGCTTTTCTTAAGATGTTGTTGTAACTAGCTGTTCACCAACAATGACAAGAGCATTCATGTGCTGGAATTATGTCCAAATGTTGAGATAAAAATATACATATTTGCTGAAATTAACAGTGGTTGAAAGACCCCAAGATGCTCCTTTTTAATGGTATTCCAAGATGGTTGTGAGTTGAAAAATTATCTGTTGTGAATCTAGCAATACAAAAGTGGTGAGCTGCTAAATGTTGTGTGCTTGATTTACACAAAATTTAGCAGGAGATACTCTCTCCCCACTTCCCCCATTTTTATGTTCTATTCACAAAGGGAAGACAGGTCATTCTAATACATTTGTTCATCACTTAGAAAAAAAAAATCAAATCTTACCTGTAGTATTTTAATGTATTAGATAATGATATCAATAACTTTAGTGAACCAGATATGTAAACAGTGAGTATTTACAGGCTCTGTGGAAACAAGGGCTACAAAGCAGGCAAATAGCTAAGATTTTCATTGTACTAAGATTTACATTGTACTATTTGCAACTGTAGAATGCAAAATGAACTTTTGATCTTTTGAAATTCAGTCAGTTGTAAAGATCAATTTGAGCAAAATGTTCTCCCCACCAAAAACACATAATCCTGCAAAATTTGTACTGTTCTTTGCCAGCTAATTAAACCAAAAGGCATCTGGGGTACATAACTTGGTATTGTTCAGTTCTGTGGGAGACTAGACGCAGACATAAAATTGGTGTGGGAGGCGTTTCCCACACTTGTCTGATCAGCTCATGAAGGCCAAAAAGAGCCTTGCAGCTGTAAATGCACTGTGTTTCTGAGCTAATTTTTCCAAGATCTGGATTTACTGTAGCATGTTTCTTTACCCACTGAAATCAGATGGGAATTATTGGTTCTGTGGAAATTTCTATTCAGACTTTCTCTTCTCCGTTCTCTTCCACAGTATCTCAGTTGCTCAGCCATATCCTTTGGTGATGTGGCATTATGGCTGTTCACAAGTTGGCGCATGGATGCCAAATGAGCAAGGATTTCAACGTCCAGCCTCAGGCATGACGAAATGCCGACTTTCTTGCAGAAAGGTCTTGCTACAATCATAATTTTGCTCTAATTTGTCATCCCTGGTCTATCACATAACCTTATCTCATTTGTTCCCCTTTTTTTCCTTGCCCCATTAATTTCAATGGAATTGCAGGTATACAGRCATCTGGGTCTGCTACTAAAATTGGCTGCATGCCAATTGTGGGAGAACCTCAAAGTCTGCTTTTTATTTTTTTCTCCAGGCATTTTGGAACAGACAGAGCTCAGTGATGTCTCATTTACTGGACAATAGTTCCCTGTGCTACACAGCAAGGCCTGGGAGAATTTCAGAAGTATAAAGTGGTTTTCAAAAATGCCAAGCAGGGAGGAAGAAGCAATGCTGGCAGCATCCATATTAGATATATCCCTTGATGTCTCCATATGGCCTAAGACTCTCATTTTTGGCAGGTTCTTTCTCACTGACTGTGTAGACTCATTACAATTACAAGCAAGTATGATGTTCAAAACAAATGCTTACTTAAAACAATAAGCCAGAGGTATCTTTTGCTATAAAATTTTTTGAAAATTAACCAAAAAATAGCTAAGAAAATAATCAGCTGGTCATGTACAGTTTGTGATTGGAACAAAGAACAAAACCAGATAGTTAATTCACTGAGACTGCATACAGATATGCTCAGCTCAAAATAGACTTTGCTTAAGATGAATATTTTAAAATATTTTCCCACCATCATATAATATCGCTACAAGTAATGATGGTAGCCCCTTCAGAGACCAAACAATTTTTTTTGCTCCAAACTGGGACACTTCTGCAATCCTGGCTTTGCTTTTAATCCCTGCAAAGTCTGTATTCTGAAGTTGAAGTCTTTGAGTCAAAGATAGGTGAAATGTAGGTTGATGAAAATATTTGAATATGGGGTAATTGATCCTGAACAGGTTTTTCAGGGTCTGGCTCAGCAGAGCACTACTGAATGAAAAAAAACTTCTGCTACTGAAAGGTTTTTTTCTCTAGGTTCTAACTGTCTGATAAATGGAAAAAGTGAAATGCACTTATATAACAGCAAACAACCAGCAGCAAAGGTGAGGATGGACTGGTTTCTTTGGTCTTGTGAATATTTCCAGTGAGATCAGAAGAGCATTTTGTTTTGAAGTATTATATAATCGGGGTTTTGCTTGCTTTTGTTACTATACATCCTATACATAAGAATTCCTTGTAACACAGAATTTTTGGAAACACAGTTTGTTCTTGGTAGTAATCATAATCAGTTTGTCCCATCTTTGCCCTGCCTCATTGCATATAAGTCCTCTATGTCCTCTGCTCTGTTTATTTTTCATTCTGAACATTTAAAAACTGACTTCTTCCACTTCAACATGTTTTCTGTTTGGTATTACATTCAAAATGAGTTCCAGACTTTCTATCTGGACATATGCTCAAAAGTGTTCATGTGTTTAATATTGATCCCTGCAGATCAATTTTAATATTGATCTGCAGGGATCAATATTAAAATTCCCATATGTTCCAGCAGTGCTGGATCAAGCCTAGTGTTACTAACATCAAAGATAATGTATTATAATAAGCATTTGTACTTGAAGAAGTATAGCACATGTTATATACACTATGGACATTTCTGTAGCAATCAATTTAAATTTAAGAAGCATCTTTATATCTGTGGCTAGATATCAGTAAAAAATAGACGTTTATAACTAATTAATACATTTGAAAAGTTTTACAGATTCTTATAATAATTAACTTTTCTTTTATTTTCCCCTCATTTTAAATGTGTGTGCCAAATATTTTACAGTAGAAAGAACCAAATTTTAGGACCTTTAATCAACACCCATTAGAACCGATAGTGACTTGTCAGAGACTACTTCAAGAATCTTTTTCATTAATGAACTGCCATTTTCATGTTGAGGATGAAAAACAAGAGGAAAAAAATAGTTTCTTTATAATGACAAGATTTGTTTAAAAGCAAGTATTGTTTTCAGTTTCCAGGTTGTTCATCAGTACCTAACTATCAAACAGACCTCACAAATCTGTTCATACTGCAGCTGAAATAGTCAAGTATGCTGACATATGAAAAAGGAAAGCATTAGTTTTCACAACATTTAAAACAAAAGATAAACTCATTGACAAATGGACAGAGACAATAATGTTAAGGAGAGGAATTTTATATCGGACTGAAGTCAATATGAAAAACAATGAAGTAGCAATTATATTGAAATGATGACCTCCTCAAAATTTTGAAGGTATTTTCAAAATATGTGAAAATAGAATAAAACATGATAACAAACAGTAATAAGTTCTTTATTCAAAGAACTCTCCATAATCCCTGTAGTAAATTTCAATGTATAGAATATTAATATTTCCCCCTTTATATTTGTTTACTGGATGATCTGAGTGTTAGCTATTAAGTTATTCAAAGGCAACACAAGCTGAAATTTAATCTCAAAATTGTGAATTTCAAGAGTGACATCTGACAGAACTTAAAACAAAGAGATTTGTATCTGGTATCTCCTGTTTTGGGTGATGGTGTTTAGGTGTTAAGCACTAGCCCAGTTCAAAAGATGTGTGTAAGTTTCTTCGTATTCATGGCTTGAGATTTTTTAAGAGGATATTTCTGACTAACTGAAAATAATATTTAGAATGAGAAATTTTAAACATTTTTAAACCTGAAATTACTTTTCAAATATTTCTACTAATATAGGCATGCCAAGCTGTGACAAATATAGCTGCAGCCATATATATTATATATAATGTAAGTTTTGCATTATGAAACAGCACAGATGTGCCCCCCCTAGGAAAAAAAAGGATATTAATATCATCCTAGATAATTGTCACTGATGTGCATACTGCTCTTGGAAAATCTGGTACTTAACAGCTGTGCCACTACTGAGAGTTGGGGCAGCTGTCAGGTCTGAGGCTTCCCTAGTGTAACATGCTGTGGAGAGGTGGGAGGTGTAGCAGAGTGCAAAAGTTCTGTCATGTTAATCTCTGTATGCAGCTTTAAGATGTCCAAACTGTCTCCAGAAAGCTGTTAGCAAAATGAATTGTGCAATTTTCCAAGATATTGCTTTTAGAAAAAAAAGAAAACCTTGGTACTGATGGCAACCATCAGCTAAAAAACAAATGGTGTGGCCTATCTGTGGGGAAGAAATTTGAGGGCTTTTGTGGCAGAAGGAGGAATGATAGAATTATTTTCCATAATCGCTGCCTAAATATTTTCACATAAAACAAAATGTAGTTTATAATTCTGTACACTACAGTTAAAATAAAATATATGTTAATGAAAAACTTTTAAGGAAAAGATGGTGTCCTAAGGGTGTGGGTGGTTGGCTTGTCTGGTATCACTGGTCTTGTTTCCTCTCCTTCCTTCACCCTGCCAGACCACAATTTGCCAAGAGCTACCACGCTGGTGATCTCATTTGAAGTGGGTTTTCTCTAAGCAAGCTGTGAGACAATTTTATCACAGGCAGAAACTGCATCTTTTCCTGGCAGTCAGGGTTTTCTTGAACTAGACTACTCATCTTCTCACGTGTACTTGGACTTAAACAGCACAGAGTCCTCCTGTCAGGAGCAGTTTCACACCCAGGTGAGCAGCTGTGTCTGCCAGCAGCCAGAAAGCCAATATAAACGAGAGGGGGTGGGGACGGCAGGCAGTGTTTGCTTATTGAGAGGGAAGAAGGGTAAGTGAACTGTTGCTAGGCAATATGTTTCTGGATGACAGATCCTCTGCTTTGCTAAGTGACCAGAGTAATTATTTTTTGGCAAATCTGTGCAGCACTCTGTGAGCTCTCATTGGCCTGCAAAGAAAGAAATGGGTGTATACATATACAAAATGTATTTGATCCTTTTATAAAACTGGAGGTTTGCAATAATTAGTCATCTGGCACACATACACTTTCCTATCGGTTTTTTCTTCTGTCTCTCTGAATTGGTTACCTTGGTGTGAATCAGGGTTGTTCTGATCCTTCTCTAAGGTCTTCTCCAGCTGCCATTGAGGCATTTGATCCATGTCATATTTGTTGGCACTTCCAGTCAGAATGATGGAAAACCAATGAGCCAGTGCTGCTCTTGGATAAGCTGCAGCAGGAGCAGGTGCTAACAGTGTGAATTGATAACAGCCACTTAAAAGCCCAGTGCCCTTGCCAGCTTTCTCCCAAGCAGAATTGTGCTGTGCTTGCTGCTGGCTGCAAGGAGTTCTTCAATCAACACTGAAATGAGAGATGGAGATAAATAGCTCTGACCTTTACTCATAGTGTCTGACTTAAATAAAGAAGCATAAAAATACACTTTGAAAATTTTTGGTAGTGTTTTCAATAGCTATTAAAAGCTGATTTGGACCCTGAAGATGAGGACTTTGCTTGCTTGGTAATCCTGCTGAAGGATCTGCAGGGTATGCCCTTTAAACCCCATTCCAGAGACATAAACTCTCATTCTCAGACTCCAGAGAGTCAGTGACATTTTTTGAGTTGAAAAGAATTCTGAAATAAAAATTCTATAATCTTTCTCATAACGATGATGTTTTTCATCAGAAGGACTACAAGATATATTGTAAATTAATGTGCTTACTTATTATCTTAGGCTTGAATATAAACCTGTGGCTACCACTTGTGCTGGAAACTTAAAAATCCCCTATGCTAAACTCAGCTTTTTATGTTCAGCTACAGACTTGAAACTCAGGTTGGGTTTATGGAACAGGTGGTGAGGTAAGTGAATCTTTTTTTCCCTTGAACCATTTTTTTAAATAAGGCTTTTTGAGAAACCTGGGAGTGATATTGAGGTTTAATATTCAAAACCCAGAGAAGATCAGCCATTCTGCTTTCCTATGTGGGAATATTTTTTAATGCTTCATTTGAACTTGAAAATCAACCCAAACCTCAGGGAAAAAAATTCCCAAGCATTAAAAGTGAAGAGAAGGTTTATGTAAACAGCTGACAAGCAGAACAACTAATTTTACTCAGCCTGTGCATTTGCATTGCTGTGTGAGCTGTTATTCTCTCCTGCTGATCTCCATCCCCCATCTTGCTCATTTAAGCAGCCAATTGGCACTGCCAATCCCAAATCCTTCTGGAAAAAAATCCCAACGCAATCCGTGGCAACTTGCAAGTGACATGGTCAGGGGAATGAGGTGAGAAAATGATGCCAGGAAGGGCCGAGTCACCACCAGAGCGTCTGGGGGAAGTGCTGCCACAGGACATCAGCCTTGTGCCATTCATCACAAGGTGTGATCCTTGCAGAGAGTGRGGGAGAAAGGCTTCTTTTTCTTGCCTGAAGTTCATACTTGGTCCTCTAGGTTGGTGTTGTGGTTTAGTTCCCCTTGGTAAGGGACAGAAATCAATCCCAAGTACCTTAAATAAAGATAGGAAGATGCAGTACATTGTAATTACCTTTGAAGCATGTATTTTTTCCTGCTGCATGTTGCTGCTGGTACAGCCCTGGCTAAAAGAGCTTGCCTGGAGCATCAGCACTTCTTTTGCATCTGCTGCTTTGTTCTCAGGGGGCTTTCTGTAGTTGCCAGCCTTAGTGGAAGAAGATCAAATAGCTCTGGCAGCTTTCGTAGCAAGGTAGGCTGTCATTTAAATAAAATGATGCACATGTATGGTGTAAGCCAGCCTCCCTGCTGAGGGGGCATAACAAACAATTAAAGAGCAGTTTCCTCTGGGGATAAATGGCTTTTGGGGAACTATTTCAGTTATATATGAATTTTATATATATTACTAGGGACAAGTGATCTTGTAAAGTGAAACAGCTGAGAAAATCCTCTGACGACACTGTGTGTAGTCACAAGGGAGTTTCCCTGTGTTTGCTGAAGACAGGGAAAACTTTGAGTGAATTGCAGTCAATAAAATACATTAAAAAAAACCAGAATAATCACAGCTCCTGGTTAAACAGCAGAATATGAACTGATAAAATAAATAATCTGTTTAATTCTAGCTTGAAGATCAGAGCAGATTACATCCAGTTTACTGACTGCCATGCTGCTGTTCAAATGGAATATGAATCAAAGGCAAAATCCAATATTAGATGGAATTATGTGGAAACATCACAGAGTAAAGGAATGTCTCTTATTTACTGGAAAAAGGACTAAAATGGGGGATAAGGGAACAAAATAGAAGAGATAAGAAAACTCCTGTAATTGGCACTCATCTTCTTGTAATGAAGGAAATTTTCCATAGGTGACTCTAGGAGCTGTAGTATAGTGTTGGGTCATGGCCTTATATATATTGCAGAGGAAAAGCARTTGAGGTTTCATGCTTTCAACAGCTGATGGCTGCTAATGTGGTGACTGTGAGAACTGCTCAGTGGTATAGCTACTGAATTAACAAACAGCAGGAGTCCTCTAAAGAAGTTTTAATGTCTTTTGGTAAAGAGCTCTGGTATGGGTTGCTATCAGAGATGTGCAGAAAAATTGAAAGGGAGGTCCCTCCAAAAAAACTTTTAGAAAAATACAAATCCTGCAAAAGCTTTTCCAAAGCACTCTTTGAAGTAGCATCTGTGGGAACAACAGAAGAAAGGGGACATTTACTCCAGACTCGAAGTGTAGATGAAAGGAAATTGAAAAGTGGTTTGACATTTTTAAGGGATGAGTAATATTAAGAAGCTTGACCCTGTAAAATAGGAAAGCTGCTGTTTCAATGATTGTGGAATTGAAGACTGGAATTTGAAACAGATAAATGGAACCACTTCTTATACAAGAGCTTAGCTCAGTACAGTGCATTAACTAGTGTAATTCTTTATTATGTGAAGGGCTCTACAGGACTCTGAGAGGAACACATTATGTGAACAAATATATATCTAGTGGCATAAGTATTTTATAGAAAGAGATATAATTTCCTGTAATTTGGGGTACAAGGCTATTATTTTGAGAAAATAGCAGAGGAAGAAACTTCTTGGAGTGGCAGCTTTTTCCGCACTATTGTGTATTGTGTGTTATACAATTCTCTTTGTCTTTCCTGCGTACTTTACTGGGTCTTTACTGCATGTTTTTGTTCACTGTCAGCTCTGGGTGAGGTTATACTGTCAAGTACCTTCTGTTTCTAGAAACTAAATAAAAAATAACATTTTGCCTGTCTAAGATGAATGGCCTTCTCGGAGAAGCACAACGTGCCTGAGCAATTAGCTTACCCATTGGTGTTTTCTCATTTTGTGATAGCTAAAAAGGATTGTTCAAAAGTTTTCACGTGATCTTCATGTTTGCAGTCTGATATACAAACACTGCAAATTAAATCATTGCTTCACATTTTATAAAGATTGAATCACCAAGGATTGCCTAGATACAGCATTTATTGCTGGTATATGATAATTAATTATGATGCTATTTTGGCATTAGTGTTTAATCCCATCTGCCTGCCTGGAATTTAGTTGTTCATGGGAGCAATCAACCAGCATTTCATTCTTACAATTTGAATATAAAAAGGAATACAAGTCACAGTACACAAACACAAATATGTGCACTTTCGGATCTGACTTTTTAGTCTAAAGCTTTCATCTACCAGAAAGCACTGTAGTCTTGCTACTTTTGCCCTTTCACTGAACTCTTAGAGATGTTTTATTTCATGGAAAGCTACTTGGCACAACTTGCTTCAATATGCTCTTATTTGCTTTCTTCTGATCAGCACACTCTGTGACTTGCAGCACTTTGAAGTAAGAGCATTTCAGCTCATTTCAGCTCTTAAGTTAATGTTAACTTACCATTTTTTCCCGTTTTTTTTTTTAAGCAAGAGCAGTCTTCTGTTGTTTTTTCTGCTGTACCTAATGTTTGAAGTTTTCCATTGGCAAACACCCAACCTGAACTGCCTCCTGCAAAGTACCTGAAAGTCCTTTTTTTTGTAAAGTACATTTTATACCTTTATGTTATACACATGCAACAGTGTCTATACAGTGATGATCTCCTATGCCTGTTCCAAATCCTTGTGAATATTTTGTTTTGAGACAGTTTTGATGGAAGAGATTGAGAAATTACATGCTAAAGTGCAAAGGTACATRGAAGTTGTAAAAATCTCTAATGGTATTACATTTAATCACAACTGTGAACCACCTAGATAAACATACATTTATTCTTGTATTATTATCTCAATTTTTTATATGAAATTTGAGCTGAAATTTTTTTATTCATTAAATTAGTGCATGTCTAGTGTTTAAGGAAAATTAAGCTGTATACRAGGAAGTCTGATTTTGAAAATAATTGGAGATTCATAATATGGGATTATAAAAATATTCTTGTATAATCTCTGTATTTTTATGTAGGAATTTTGATTTAGTTTTATTTTTGGGAAAATATAAATCATCCTTCTCCAGAAATTCAAATTACTATTCTGTCATTGACTTGGAATAAAAAAATATTTTTAATTTAAGAAATAAAGTTAGATTTTTGAGAATGTCCATGCATAGTAATTTACAGTTATTGAAGTAGTGTGATTTAATAAACTGTATCTCTCTAAGAATAAGAAGCACTCACATTACAATGCACAAGCTCACAAGTCAGAACCCGATTACTCCCAAACTGAAAAGCTTATAAAAATGTGAAGTACTCTATTAATTTTAAATTACTCTATATTACACATTTTCAGGTCTCTGATCACCTCCAAATTCAAGTGCTTATAAAACTGCTCCAATAATTTTAAATTGCTATGTGCTGAGTGATTTAAAATTGTTAAAGTTTAATTTTTTTTTAATTGCTTTAATTTAGAAGTGAGTTGAGCAATACTCCAGTATACCTTCAAGAGATTATTAAACTGATGCAAAAAATTTACCAACTGGAAAGAGAATTAAACTATTTCTTTAAAAAAGGAAAAAGAAGGAGGAGGAGGAGAAAGGGCAGAGGAGCAGGTGTAAAAGGTAGTAGCATGTTAGTGATGAAGAATAGAAGGATGAGAAGGAAAAAAAAATAAACCCAGTCCCCACAGAGTAGCAGGTTTGTTTGTTGTGTGAGAGATAGGACTTCAAAACTTAGGGCAGCTGCCTAAACATGGCCATAAAGCTCTCTTTGTAGTTATTATAGCACCACCCAGAAGGTTAGATCAGGTTAATAGTGACAGAGGAAAAAGGTCTTTGTGGTTTAGGAATAGCACACCTGACAGACACTGCATCTCTTAAGCTTTCAACATCTACACTGCTGGTATGCAGATGCACTTTTTTTGCTTAACATTCCTTATGCCGTAAAGTTGTGTGGCACACTTAAGTTGCAATTATTTGTGTGAAATAAACAGCTGGTTTATTAACTGATTTCTGAATCAACAGTTCTAAGTAGAGCATTTCTACTGTATATACTTAATATAACACCCTTCCCATGATGATGTTTCTTGCTTTTGTTATATCCCAAACTGTTATGCTGTTGGATTTTTCTGTTGTAGGAATTTGTAACAAAGATACAAACTTATTAAACACAAACAGCAAATTAATCAGCAAATATCTAATTGCAATTGAAGTAATGAAGTTTGCACTTCAGATGTTTCCTCAGCTGATTTAGCACTTTTTAACTTTTAATCATTTGACTTGAATATTGATATATTAATGATATGCCCAACAGGAAGAGACCGCTCTACAAATAGTAAGAGAGGTGAAATATCAGACCATTTACTTGTAAACAACCAAACCAAACATACAACAATCAGTTTCATATGAAATACTCATCCAAGAAGGAGTGTTGATATGATAGCCTTAGCTGAATTACCTTGTATGAATACGTATGCTTCCTGGATGTATCCTTGCTATGGATCCTCAGAGCCTGGTCCAGGCAGTTTTGACAAATACAGCCTGTGTTCAGATTTCTGAAATGCAAAAAGAAATGTCCAGGTTTTTCTTCTTGAGAGATATCCAAACAAGTAGTGGGTTGGCTGCAGTGATCCAGAAGGAGCTGGCAGGGGCACAGAAAGGACAAGGACAGTGTTGGCAGCTGGGGCTTAGAAGGCAGAAAGGATGAGACAAGCTGCTATTTCCCCCTGTGTTCTCTTTTTCTTTTTGCAATGGGAAGGACAGTGCTTTGTTTGGTGGGAGTGTACACTGTGTTTTCAGTACTTGCTTTGACCTTTAATCAATATTGATTGATTCTGTGAAGACCTGCTATCTCTGACCTCTGGCTGGCTTGGCAAAAGTAAAGTTAAAAGGAGCTAATATCTTTTAGTTACTGAAAATGCCATAAATACATCAGGGACAAACCAAATAGTGCTTTCAAGTCCATATGATAACTCCAGCATTATTTGAGGTGAGTGCCTAAAGGAAAGCTTTTTATTTTTCAGTCTCAAGATATGGAAGTGTGACATTGAATGTACTTTGAAGAGGGACCAGATACCACCTTAGAAAATTATAAGCTCTTTCATAAACAGTAAACAATTACATAGTTCACAAGTGTCAGAGACCATCAACCTGCCTTCACAGGCTTATTTAAATTGGTTTAGAGAAAAAATTGAAATCAGGCTGTATCTCCTTTAATATAGTGCAGGCCTGTATTTAGTTCTTTCATGAGAGAAGTAATTCAAGAATCATGTTGACTGTCCCTTTTTGCTCAGGAAAGAACGATTGAGAATAAAAATATCTTTCCTTATGGCCATGAAAAAAAGAGCACTTCAAAAACTACTCAAATGGTTAGTCATACATTTGGTCTTTAAAGAACTGAACAAAAAGATCAATAACCTGATTTCCTTTCCATCTGCCTGGACTGTGAAGCACAGACCTCTTGCTTTGTTTATTGTGTAATGAAGGAAGTAAGGCAGTGTTAGCAGAAAGAAAAGATTATCTCCCTCTGGTAAATATATTGATGTTACAGACAGAGGTACAGTACAGAACAGAGAGTAATGAGAAATTTGTCTGTTTTTCTTCCTTTCCTTCCTTTCCTTAGCATAGCACTGCTACCCAATGAATTAGCTGCTACAAAGAGAAGGAACTCTTTAAAGACTGAGAGCATTCACAATTAGCTGAATTGATTAACCTTTACAAATGCTGTTAGTCTTCTAGGTGTTTTTTTCTTCCACACTAGTTGAACAATATGCCTTATTGATTAAACAAAGTTCTTTATGATAGCACTGATTTGTCTATGGCTTCTCCATGTCTCCATTTGTCTATGCCTGTAACAGCTGCTGCCTGTTCCTGTGGAGGACTTAACACTGGAGACTGATTGGCATTTTACTGGAAAATGGAGGCTGATACAAACACTGGAACAGACTGCCTGGAGAAATGGTTGCATCACCATTCCTGGAGATATTTAAAAGATGGGCTTGATGGGGAACTAAAGGATAAAATTTACTGGAGGCCTTGGCAGTGCAAGCTTAACACTGACATTCAGTCTTAAAGGTTTTAACCAACTTAAATTGTCTTATGATTCTGTGATTTTATATGTGATATGATTATGTAAATCGCTCTCCATGTCTTTAGAGTCAAGAATCACTCTGCAAAAGCAGAAGGAAATTTGCATTCCAGCTGCTCCTTTAAAGTTACGGCTTGCTGAAACAAAGGGAGTTATCCTTTCTATTATGTGTCAACTACCCAGCACAAAATATGTTTTCTTGTCTAGCTGGGAAGACTGACACCTAAACATAAACAAATAAATAAGGAATGTTATCTGTAACAACACTTATGGCTTAGGTTACGATATTTTTTGTGTGGACATCACATGGGAATTAGGCAATGGCAAGATTCTGCTTTTTCGTGACATATGTTTTTAAATCTCCTTGAAAGCTTCTTTTGGTGGGGGTGTGATTGGCAGTGGCTTGACCTCCCTAAAAGAAAGAGCTCCAAGAGATCAAGATCTCTTGGAAGACATATGTGGTGCCCAGTGGGTTCCCTTCTAACCTTGAAACCTGTGAAGTTTCAGGAGGATGTGTGCAAAATACCACTTGATGTTTCATTCTTGTTTTTGGAGAAGGGGTGTGTTTGGGATTCTCGTGATTATGAAGGCTAATGACAGCACAGGCTGTTTCTCTAGAAATTCATTCCAGTGTTAGTGCTCACTTGGGAAAACTCTCTGCTTTAAGAAGGGAAGAGTAGAAATTTAATTTCCCTGCCAGCTCAAGCTGAGGGTTTTTCTGTACAGTCTTTGATGTATTATGAATCATGCTGAATTACACATGTTGTTCTAGCATTTGCTTTTCAGCTCAGCAGGGACTGAACAGAGAACGCCAAACTCACTTCACTGAGGACAGTATGGGGGTTCAATGAAATGTCCTTCAGTGTGTAAAAAAGCCCTCAGGCTTTATTTATGTATATGAATCACTACGACTCAGGATTTTAGCAGCACTTCTCCAGATTTTCAACAGGAAACTGGCTTGCCAATAAAAGCTGAGGACACACAGAACATGAAGTGGCTTAAATTACACATTCTTTCAAATGTAGATAAACTGGTCTGAAGATATCTATATTCTAATGAATATTGACAAAAAAGGCGTAAATAGTACACATATACGCACRCTTTGTATATTGAGACACGTGGCAACATGTACATTTAATATATTAAACATATATCATCAAGTATTTAATGGTTAATATGAGCAAACTGATGTCATTACATGGATCAGAGGAACAATGGTGGCACTCAGCCATTTCTTTCCTGAATAGCTGCTGTGTTTTTAAAAATAAAAGATCAGGGAGCTGCTGTAGCAAAGTCTGTAGCATTCACAGCATGACAAACAAATTAGAAAACAGCAGATGCAGCACAAATTAAGATGTATTTAGCACAGCAGCCCATCAGATGTGTGAAAGTCTTTTGTATATCAGCTTTGCAAGGTTGATGTATTGCACTTTAGACAGCTGATAATGAACCCTTCTAGCAATTAGAGGTGGAAATACTGAGGATTTGAAATTGTGCTGTTCCCAGTGGGGGCAGGGGGGAAGGGGGAAAGCCCTTAGTGAGAAATTTACTGCTTTGTGTGTGTGCACTGAGCAAAACAAAGCAAATGTTTCAGTTTATACGCATGTAGATTTTGAACTTCTCATTTATATTTTTTTACACTTAATAGTCATGTAATAATTATTTCAAATTTTTGTAATTTAAAAAATGTGTATTTCTTTGTTGAAATTATGAGTTTTATGGCTGGTACAATCTCTCTTGGTTTATGTGATGCTTTATTTTGTTATCTGATGGGAGGACAGTAATCTCACTGAGCCATAACACTTTTAATGGTTTAAGTAATTTGCATCTTTGCAGTTCTATTGAATTTTGCTTTGTTTTTTCTCCCGTGTTTCTGTTACACTTCCTCTTTCTACCTCCCTTTCCACAGCCAAAAGCACAGTTTAAAAACCTTGATGAAAGCTTTGCATAAGTAAAGGCTGTGAGTTTGAAGCCCAGACTCATTTCCGTGCTTGATCCTCCTAGATGCTGAGTGCTCTCAGCTGCAAGGAGTTGCAATGGAAATGGAGAGTACTTAGCAGCTCACATGCCTGAGCCCCCTGAGGAGAGYAACATATTACAGTAGAGCTGGGATCTATTTGCTATATAGATAATAATAGTTTCCACTTATACAGGGGCTTTCTTCTGAGAATCTCAGAATGCACTACAGATTATGAATGTGCTACAGCAGTGTCTTTGCTATGGCTGCACAGCGATTTGAAACTGAGGCAGGCGTTAAAGCTCTTTGTTACTTGTGAACAAAAGAACGTATCTTAGTGCACCCTCACCAGGTTTTACAAAAAGTAACAAATGCTTTTTCTGTGAACTAACATATTTACTTAACTCAAATTAAGGTTAAAAATGTCCTGCTGGTGTGTGTGGTTATTATTTTATTACTGGTATTTGCATTACCCACTCTCAGCTGCCTTGCTGCTTGAAGGTGAGTGCCTTTTGAGAAAACGCGTCACCGGCATCAGGCTGGGCAGCAGGCAAGCTCAAGCTGGAAGTACAGCCTCGTTGGAACCCCCTGCATAACAGTGCTGATGGCAATCACAATTTCACACAGTAGGAGCAGCACTTGGTCTCACCATTGATATGTGCAGAACAGTGGCATCCTGAAAATATTTTAAGGGTCTCAGTCCCTGTATTACTATTATGCAATCAGAAAACTAAGCCTTAATTGTATGAACTATGCAGACCTCTGCAGAGGGAGGGATGTTTGAAAACTCTGTTCTTGTACACTGTAGAGAGTGGATACTGCCAGGACGCTGCACTTAGAGCTGTGGGGAAGATGTGAGGGATCTTGGGCGGGAATGATGGGGCCCCTTTCCTGTTGTTCACCATTGCACCTACATTCATAATTAAAACTTGCAGCTGATGAGATAATGAACAAAAACTGGGTTTTAACTTCTACTTATGTTTATTTATTGTATTGATTGTTTATTGATTGTGTTGTATTGATTATATTGATTTCCATCCTTGCCTTGTGTCATGAAAGACAAAAGGATAAGAACTGCTGGTATATGAGTGGTATGAAACCTGCCTGTCTAATCCCATGCTAGACTGGTCCACTGCCCAAGAAAACTGGGCCTGATTGGTGGAACTAGGGGTGGTACCTGCTGTCCTTTTCTTTTACTTACTGTTCTTTTGGATTCTGGGTGCTAATTCTTTGGATTTTCAGTGGAAATGCACTTTTCCCTTGTCCCTTATCAAGGAAATGCACTTCCCTTGATAAGTTTGAGGACAGTCTGGTATATGCACTGTTTTGATGCACTCTTTTGCAAGTTCTGAAATGTAATGAATCTTTCTATGTAGCTACAATAGGGAATTCTGTTAATTCCATAATCAGTATAATCTGAGATTCTGCAAGTGGAAAGGTTGATAAACCATTCCACAGCACTTTTGCTAATGTCATCTGCTTGAGGGGTGAATAAAATATCTACTATGCACAATTTGTCATAGAGAACATTTGGATTGTATATCAGGGCTCTGAGCAAAGATTAAAGGGCTCTTTCCATCAGAAACAGTAGAACTATAATCCTGTCTTGGCTTTCAAACCATAGCTTTTGACCTTCATTTCAAAGCTGTATAGTACTAGCAGTTATTAATAGTGATCACTTGGTATGATAGTTTTTAAATTAGACCAGACTGCCAGCAAAAGCACTCTGATTGCATTTAATCAGGAAATGAAGATGATTCTCTCTGGGCAAATGAGATGCTTTTATATNAAAAAAAAAAAAAAAAAAAAGGCAATCAGGCAAGATTCTGTCATTTCCAGTTCTTGTTTATGGAGATCCAGAATAACAGTAATGTCCAATACGTAAAACATTGCCTAACTCTTTTGATTTTATGAAGCCATGGTTATTCCCTGTTGCAGGCTAAGTATCACTGTATCACTGTGACAGAGACCAAAATGGTTATTTTCTGGGTCATACACAGTTCAAGTTTTATACTTAGTATTTTTTTTCTGCTGACTGTGCTCTGAATGATTATCTTAATTTTCAACTTTTATTGCATAAATGTAAGTAAGCCCTGGTAGTCCATTGTATACTAGAGAATTAAATGCTAGAAGTTTTAATAATGGTATAATTCCTAAAGTGGTTATAATTATTATGGAGTATTAACAAGTATGTACATATGTAAAAATGGAGTACGCTTGTCATGAGTAAGTTTTCTGCATGCATAAAAAGGAAATTTATTATTTTGGGGGATTTTTTCCCCATCATTTTGTTTTACTATATCTTTAGATTACTTGCAAAAGTGAAAGACTTACTGCTGATAAAGAAACTCGCAAGGATTTTCAGTAAATAGCTGTAGAAAACATAGAGTTAGGCACATGATGGACCAGGTTATCAGAGTAAGCAGTAAGTATTTTGCTTTTGCTATTTTGTCCTTTTCCTGAGGTATGGCTGGAGAAAAACATAGAATCACATCAAATAGCTAAGATTCTTGAGGAAGTATCAAGTACATGTAGATTTATAAGTCCAGGTTTTTTTCAGCAGTTTACCTTCCTCTCTGAACCTGAGAAACAAAATGAAAATTTTTGCAACTTCCCCTTTTTCATATCCATTACATCCATGTAGGAACACTGTCGTTTTTATCATTACCAGTATTAGCTCTCAAAATGTGTGAATAATTTTAATTAAAATGTGTCAGGTTTTAATCTGAGCGATTCACATATTTATGTTGTGTCTGTAACAGTGAAGGTAGAGAAGGTTTATGTGTGTGCAGTGTGCTCAACAGCATACTTTCTGTACAGGTTGTCAAAAGAAGGCCCACTCTGTAACATTCTAATGCACAGCCTCTCTCTTACTTAGTCAATGATAAGCCTTTGAAAGGGCCATTGCTTCCTGTGAAGAAAACTCAACAGCACATCCTCTCATCCTGATGAAAATGCAGACACTTAATGTACTTTATCCTTCACTATTGCAAATAGCTAATCATAATTAGGAACCCTGCTGTTGGGAAAACTGCTCACCCTGACACTAAAAAAAAACCCAGTGAAGTTGCAATTTTCCTTTCTTGTATTCTTCAAATCTTTCTAAAGCTAAGTATCTACACAGTTTGCCTGAAAGTAACACACAGACTTCTGCAGAAACAACTCTTCCATTGACCTGCCAGTGCTCCCAACTCAATACATTTTTCTTCTTTCTTACTGTAAATGAAGGACTAATTACATATAATTCATTGTCCATTCTTTCTTTTGTAGGAAGCGCCTTGGCATGAGATTAGAGCATGCATTTATTTCACTTCTATTTTCCTGATTTCTTTATAATATCCACTGATTGGTTGTGCTTGCCTGAAAATTATATATCTGCAAGCAGAATCTTCTAGTTAAAAGTATGAAAGTATTGAAGAAATAATGATTGAGGTGTTTAGGAAGGATTCATGATTACTGGAAAGATAATGATAGTTTGAAGCATAGCCATGGACAATTCACTCCTGCTGGGCAATAAGTCTAATGAAATTCCCTGAGCCAGTTGTAATATAGTTACAATGTAAGCAAATATAAAACATTTCCTTTCAATATTTGCCCCATTTCCCATGTTACAGGTAATGGAAATCTGTTTTGGTCTCTTATCTATGTTGCGTAGTAGAGACCTGTGTCCCACACATCGGCCTGTCAAATTGYGTACCTCCAATCAATCTGCAAATGTATGAACTCTGAGGTAGATGTGCACCCTAAGTCTTAAGGAGAGCGTTTGTTGCACTTTGAACCAGTTTAGCAATATAACAAACCCCTCTTTTGAATTTAGGCCATTTTGAGGGTGTAAGCTGGATGCAAGTGCCAGCTTGCCTTGTTTTCATGTTCCCGGTAAAAGATGCTTCTTTTCTGGGGGAGGGGACACAATAAACTGAATGGTGCAAATTTTTCCTGCCACCTGCATTCTTGTGACATTCAATTGAATTTGATTGGCATGCCATTAGCTTTACATTATTTAAAAGAAATTCCTGCAGTATTTCCAGCGCAACCAAATAATTGAAAGACATGTCATGCAACATCTTGTTTTAATGACATACATCACCATTCAGTACCATTGTAATGACGTGCCTGCCACTTAAGATGTCTAAACCAATATCTGTGGTTTTCCACTATCACCCTATATTCGGTATACAGAACCAAGGGTTTTGAAATTTTGTTATTTTTTTGTGGGGGGAGGAGGTTAAAAATTCAATATAGTTAAAAGTGAAATATAAAACTTAAAGGAAGTTAAAAGCATTCTATGACCTGAGCCAGGTCAGTGTTTTTTTGAATTGCATCATTAATTTTTTTTATTTTTTAATGTAATCACCCAGAAGTTAAGATCAAAACAGGAAGACAGTTTAGCTCTGTTAATTTACTACATGAGATCCTAGTACCAAAATTTCATGTGAGCAGGAAAACACAGTAGTTGCCTTCTCAGGCTGAATCACAGAATAAAAGAATTAACTAGGCAGGAAAATACCCCTGAGATGATTGAGTCCAACTTACGATCTAACACCACCTTGTCAATTAGACCATGGCACTGAGTGCCACATCCAGTCTTTTCTTAAACACCTCTACGGATGGTGACTCCAGCACCCACCTGGGCAGTCCATTCCAATGCCCAATCACTCTTTCTGAAAAGAATTAGTTCCTAATGTCCAGCCTAAACGTTCTCTGGCACAACATAAGAAACTCTGTCCTCTCATCCTGTCGCTAGTTGCCCAGGAGAAGAGACCAACCCCACCTGGCTAGACACTCCTTTCAGGGAGTTGTAGAGAATGATAAGGTCCCCCCTGAACCTCCTTTTCTTCAGGCTAAACACCTCCAGTTCCCTCAGCTGTTCCTCACAGGACTTGTGCTCCAGATTYTTCTTGCTGCCCTTCTCTGGACAGGCTCCAGCATCTCAACCTCCCTCCTCAACTGGGGGACCCAGAACTGGACACAGCAGTCAAGGTGTGGCCTCACCAGTGCCAAGTACAGGGGGAGCATGACTTCCCCAGTCCTGCTTTCCAAATTTTTTTCTCTTTTTTTTCCCAAATTGTTGCTTTCCAAATTTTTTACTACTGACTACAAGAGCCCATATTTGACTCCCCAGTGTTTAGATGGGAAGAACAGCATAGAACACACTGTATGATGTGTATACCTGCATAAAATCTCAAATATATAAGAGATAGACATACAGTTATTCTCTATACTTTCCACAAAAAAAGACTAAAAGAGAGACAATGCAAATTCACAGACGAGGTCATGTACAGATATTCCTGATACTTTAGTGAATAAAACTTACCTTAAAAATCTGTAAAGCAAGATAAATTCCTGCTTCAAGAACAGAATTTTATGAGTTGACATTTTTCTCACAGCTTTGTTAGTGTTCTAGGTTCGAACTTCTACTGTAAGGGAAAAAATTAAAAAAAAAAAAAAAAAAAAGAGAGACACTTTCAGAAATGCATAATTATTTGAATTTAATTTTTAGGGAAATTTTGTTGGTTTTAGATCCTATTATGTTTCAATATTTTGTTAAAAGATTTGGCAAAACATGTCATGTTCTTCTGAAGAAAAGCACCATGGAATTAAGGGAGCTGAATAATGAGTTTTTCAAAGTGTGTACTCAAAAAATTGAAAATACCTGGATTTTGGTTTTAGTTTTGGATTTGTCTGATTTTTGGTTTATATTTTCATATGCAGTTAGCTAAATAGAGCAGTCCTTTAGAAGTCCTGTTTGTTAAGAAACTTTAACCTGGGAAAATTCTGTTCAAAAGTAAAGCAAATTGGAAGGACTACCAGTAAAATCCTTAACTGTTTCTAGTGGGTGCCCTATTCAATGTTGTACTTTACAGGGCAGAATAAAGGAATTAGTAAAATACTCTGTTAAAACCCCCTGAAGTGACAGGATGGTGTTTGCATTGTCAGGATGTTTTCCTACCCCCATCTCATAATGCAATTGCCACCAAATTATGTTTTCCATTAAAGCATAAGAAATTGAACAAAATGCTAATTCTGATAACCATATTGTGACACACAGTTTTGCCTCCCCTCATCCCTTACGTACAAAGCAGTGGTACTTGCCTGTTGTGGGACTTGGACTTCTCTGGTGAATGTCACAGGTATGTATCCTTTAGTACAAATTTTTAAGTTTACATCTCAGATTTAGCTAAAACAAACATAAAGATAAGTGTAGTTGGATAGTTCCCTACTGGTTGTGTTTATGAAGACACAAAAATATGTACATTATTTCTTTTGCCCTTCACTGTAGCTTGTGCACATTGGCTTCCTTGCTTTTTTTTTTTTTTTTTTCCTTAATGAAGCATATTTTTAAACAAAATGCTCATTTTGGAGAGTCCTATTAGGTTTTAAAATATCCTCAATCTCATGGAATGAAATTTTAGGAGACTGAATACTAGTATACTCATAGCAAAAAATGAACACCAGCATGTATTCTGTGAGTATCAGTTTAATTTATTAATTAAAGTGGTCTATGCTCTGCAGACCAGAACTGCATTATTTAGTTGTAAATGCAGTTTACAACTGCATATATATATAAACATGTATTTGTCACTTTTTCTTAATTTTTAAAGGAAATTGGTCAAAGTCTAAAGTCTAAGGACTGATTTAAAATATCTAATGTTAAGAGCTGTAACTGATATTCTCAATAATGCCAACCTCATTGAAATGATTCTGAAATTATACTGGTTTTGATGGTTTAAGTATTTTTAAATTCCAGAAAACTGTCTTCAGCCCTGCACTATGGAGTGAAGCATCTGCCTTAATTTTCTCTCTCTCTGATTTCATGAATTTTGAATCCTTTTCTGCATGAACTGGTCCATTCCAGTTATTAGGACAGCCACCTGGGCATGTGAGTGCTACGCATTTAAATTCTTCATGCTGAAGTGACAAATTTTTGGTCTCCTGTTTCTTGGGTTGTAGATTTTGATAGTTGAAACAATAACAGTAACCTGTTATTGTGGAAGAGAATGTTATTTTTTTTTTAAAAACTATGGAAGTGACATCAGTGTCTGGGTTGTATCTGTCATTGAAGAGAAAGACGAACTTCAGAAAATAAAAACAGGGACATCTAATTTGTGAGTCCAAAATGACATTAAAAGAGGAAGAAAAATTGCTCAAAATATCTACTTTATAATAGATGGATTAGTCTTTTCTGGAGTGGGTGAAAGGAAGGATCCCCACTAAAGATCCTTCTCAGATCAGAGATGGGGTAACCTTTAAATTGGAGAGAGATGGATTTGATGAGCGGACTGTTAGACGGATAGGAAGGTGGTGGGAGGTTCACATCCAAAGGGCAGTGGTCCATGACTGAGAATCCCAATGGACAATTGCATTGACAAATGATAAGTGTTGCCCTCAGGGGTCCAAACTGGGGCCACCGTTAGCTAAAATCTTCATTAACATAATAGATGAAGGTATTGAGTTCATTCTCAGCAAATTTGCAGAAGACGCCAAGCTGAATGATGCAGTTGGCATATCTAAAGGATGGGATGTCCTAATTCTGGTAGTGCCAGGTTGGATTGATCTCAGATCAACCTTGTCCAGTGGAAGGGGTCTCTGTCCATGGCAGGGGGGTTGGAATTGGTGATCTTTAAGCTCCTTTCTAAGCCAAACCATTCTTTTTATGAAGAGGAAGCTGTTGTGTTTTGACTCTGGCCAAATGCCAGGCACCCATGAAAGTCATTCGCTCACTCTCCTCTGCCAGAGCTGAACAGAGGAGGGAAAAAATTAATGAAGTGTTCAGGAGTTGTGATAAGGACTAGAAAAAAAAAACACTCCAAGGGCAAAACAGGCTTGACTTTGAGATACAAAGTTAATTTATTACTAACAAAATCAGAACAGAATTATGAGAATTAAAATAAGCCCTTAAAAACACCTTTTCTTTCCTCAACTACTCCCTCCTTCCCACCAACAATGTAAGGGAAAGAGGGCATAGGGGTTTGGTCAGTTTGTTACCTGAGATTTTCTTCCACTGTCCAGGGAGAGAAGTGGTTTGGGTCCCTTCCCATGCGAGAGAGTTCTTTGTGAACCTCTGTCATAGGTTTGCCCTGGCACCATACCAGTGCACCTATGAATATACATTTCTTAGCAACTGCTGTGGGATGTGATCAAGAACAGAGCAGAGCAGGCCCAAACCTTGAAAACCAAACAACATTTATTAAACTACAAATTAACAGAAATGAAAACCCTCCAGAACATTTTTCTCTTCTTCCCTGGTTTCCARCCCTTCTACACTCAAAACTTGTACACTTATACAGTACTTGCTTTACACCACTGGAAAAAAACTAATCTTCAATTCAGCAAAGGAGAGAGAAGTCTCTCTTGCACCACAGACTTCCCAAAGGGAATGCACCGGGGTCCACCCCATCCGTGCCTCCCTGTCACCCATGACACCACCCCAAAAAGAAGTCCGTCAGGGTAACACTCTGTCCATGTCTGGTGCTCTCACCACCGTCTATGGACCAAAACTGCACATAGGGCTCTTCAAGGATGCTCAACTCAATGCCAAAAAAACAACACTTCAGTGTTCCCCATTTTCCCCTGGGGCCGAGGGTTCCAAGAACAGAGGTCTTCACCCATGAAGACAGAGGGCTCCACCACACCCTCTTCTTCTCTTCTCTGTTCATGCTGCTTCTTCCAATGATAGTCACTGCCACAATTTCTTGGCTTAAGCTTACAGCATCCACCCAAATCCAGTCCAAGAGAATTTACGTCTGTCTGTGGCTAATATTATGCGAGAAAAGTCCAGCCTCACAGCCACTGCTCTTCACCTCTGCCCATCAGGGATTCTTCTCATCTTCCTATAACATTTCAGTCCCAGGTTCTCTCTCTCTCTCTCTCTCAAACCACCATCCACGAGAAATAAATGTCTAGAAAAGGTCTCTTTTTGATTAAGAGTTAAAAATGCTCAATTCCCAACCAGGCCGCAACATCATCGGCACATCAGCATCTCCCCCACAGAAATAGCTGGCACCCTCTCCGCCTGCTTGACTCTTGCTCTCTGCTGCCAGCTGCTTCTGAAGTGCTGATATCTTTCTGGGAGGGCCGGGGTAGAGAACAGAATCAGGGGGCACCTCCACCCTTCCCTCTTTGATCCCCCCTCTCCCCACCCCAGCCCTGCAAGCTGGGGGGGAGATGCATCCTCACCTACGACCGGAAACCAGAGAGAGAACTCCCCAGAAACTCTTGCTTCTTTTAACTCCTTGTATTCTCAGAGGCGTGTCTAACCTCTTTTAACTACTTCCTGGGGCATTCCGCCCTCAAACCACGACAACCTCTCTGATGTGAATCTAATCTCATGAGCAGCAGTCCTCCCAAAACTGCTGCAACATAAGTCCATCCCTTGGGTACAGTCCTCCCAAAACTGTTGTGATCTGTATCACTTTTTCCACAGGGTTCAGTCCTTCAAGGACAGGCTGCTCCAGCCTGGAGGCAGGGCCCCCTCTCTCAGCTGAGTCTCCCTCTAGATCACAGCCTCCTCCAGGCATCCACCTGCTCCAGTCTGGGCATCTTCCCCATGGGCTGTGGGTGGATCTCTGCATCCCCCATGGATCCCCATGGGCTGCAGGGGCACAGCCGCTTCACCATGGTCTCACCACGGCCTGCAGAGGAATCTTGGCTCTGGCACCTGGAGCACCTCCTGCTCCTTCTGCACTGACCTTGGGGTCTTTCTCACATGTTCTCACCTCTTTGTCTTCTCCGGCTGGAAAAAAACTGCACCACCACCTTTGCTTTGATTGCTTTTTAAGTATGTCATCACAGAGCCATCATCTCTAATTGGCCCAGCCTTGGCCAGTGGCATGTCCACCTTCAGGGCCATCAGGGATTGGCTCTGCTGGACGTGGTGGAAGCTTCCAGCAGCTTCTCACAGAAGCCACCTCTGTTGGACCTCCCCTCCCCCCTCCTCCCGTGCCATCAAAAAGCAGGCCATGCAAATCCAGTGCAGAAGCACTTGTCAGGGACACACCAAACATTGTCACATATGTGACACAGGAGGCCACATACTGGTGAGAATCTGCCTGATCAGAACATGCAATAAAAGCGAACTTGAAGCCTGGAAGTAAAATTTAAGAAAAGCTCATGCTCCACCAGAATACTTCTGCTTCCCTAATGTGATGATTGGTAGAAACAAGTAGAAGCAGAGGCAATGTTAATTGTCTTTGTTCTCACCTAAGTATGGCTTTAAGTAAGATACATATTAAGAAATTACTTTTAAATGTCTGAAGCTGTGAATCTGTTCGGTAGCTTTCCAATCTGTTTTTTTTTTTTTTTTAAGACAGAATTTTATACCACAATATGGGTGTTAGAAGTGGTATTAGACATGAGCTTTAGGACTTTCAGTAGCTTCTATTTCCCCCTTTCTTCTTCTTTCTTACTTTCTTGCTCTTTTCTTGCTTGTACAGTATACTTTTCGCACATCATATAAAGAAAGTATTTAAGAGAGATGTTTGTAAACTTGAGGCGATATGTAAGCAGGCGAGCACAATGTGAAAGGACTTAGAGAATTCAAATATGAAGAAAGGGTGTCAGAAAAAGATATTCAGCATGGGGAAAATATGGATTAAGGAGTGTCACAAGACTGCTTGTGAGAAAGAGCAGAGGAATACTTAAACACTGTGCTCGAATACGAAGGTCTGCACTGGAAAAATGTACTATCCATCAGACAAGGAGTGACAGAGACAGCTAAAATCTGTCATACTATTCTGCACTCAGTGTGGAAGCACCATAGTTCCTGATACTGAATAAAATCGGCCAGACAGAGGAAAATACTTGAGGAAATTCCGTAAGGGCAATCCAAACTCAGCTAAATTACAAATCCGCTACATGGCTTCTGTCTATGATTAAATAAATTTTGAGCCTGGTGAATGGAAATATGTGAAAAGCATGTGTGATGCTTCTTAATTTTCTTTTCAAGTGCCTAGCCAATGTGTTCTCAAAATGCATGGTGATAAAAAATAAAGAAATATGGATTCACAAAAATTTATCTTTAATGGTTGCAATCAATGGAGTGAGGATTCTGGTGTTTCATTTCAAAATTACAAAAGAAAGAGATGCCTTCAACACAGCAGTTCTAAAATTCAGCTCCAGGAAAGGACATTATTGCTACAGAAAAACAAGGTAGGACAAATATGGCATGAGAGAGACATTTTTTTCAAGTGAATTTCAATTCTGAAGGAAACTTTTGCAGTTTTAAATTTGAAAAATTGATCTATACCTGTATTTTCCCTACAACCATTTTGCAGCATGAAGAGGAACCCTTCCCTTAATATTCAAGTTTATTATAATAAACTCATGTTCGTTTGGTTTTTTGTTTACTTTTATAATGTTGATTTGTTTTAATGTTTCATTTCTATTTTGTCTAATGTGTCTTGGCAATACTAGGAGAAGAAATGCTTGATCTTGGAATGATTATTCATATTATTATGCAGATGAAGAAAGCCATGTGAAGAAAAGGTTGCTGTAAACTTTCCCTTGATATGTTTGCAAGTATTCCAAGTGTAAATATTTTCATCTTTTCATATTTATTATTTATATAAACACTTAATCTTGAACACAAGTATAATCTGAATAAGAGAAATCTATGTCTGGAGTTTTTCAGACCATCTTGCTTTAGGACTCTTCCTCTAGTCCCTGTTAAGCAGCTGTTTGGAGCAGGGACCAAGGCATTGTCATTACCTTGTCAAAGAGCTTCATTCCCACCATTGGCTGGACCTGACACTCCTGATATTGTGGCAGCTTCGGTCAGGTCCACACAACTGTGGGATGTGAAAGCCCATTCTGTGTAATTGAGAGCTGATGGGTATAATGAAAGACAAGGTGTTTCAAAATAAAGATTTTACATCCCAAAGATTTTATAATAATAAAAATCAGCAGTTATAGAGGGAAAAAATTTAAGAAAGTGTACTTTGGTTGTGATAATTTCTGCAGGAATAAGTGTAAAAGGTCAGAAGATTTTAAGTATTGTCTTCCTCCTTTACAAGAGGAAGAATAAAACATGTCAAAGAAATATAAATTGAACACTTCTGGTTATTATATTCAAACATTAATTATAATTTTAAGTTTACCTCAACCCAAACTATCTGATTGAAACATATTTTTATTCACAACATGCACCCATGAATGAGAAATGTGATGAAATCTCAGCATTAAACTTCCTAACTGGCAGATGTGTCTCTAAAAGGTAAAGACAGCTTTGGACATATTGGTGTTTGTAAGGATTGCTCCTCAGCAGATTTAGTCTGAATTTATTGTCTATAGTGAAATGGTGAGGGGTTTTTATTAACACCACTTTCAGGTGGTGATAACAGACACATGACTGTCCAGTTTGCTTGCACTCCTGATTTCCTAGAACAGTGTGGTTGATGGTCTTGAACTAGGAAGTCTGAGCACTTGTGGCATAGCTGTTAATTGCTTTCTGGTTGTTACTGTCACGTTGTAATATTTTTATCACACTAACCTGGTGAATAGAACAGCAGATACATTTTTTTCTAAAATAATTTTATTCTCTGGTTTTATATGTTGAAGTAGAGCATTCAAGGCAGGCCATTTAACAAGTCAGGGTTAATATTTTCAACTGAATTATACTTCTTTTTGTAGCTTCTCTATTTCCTAGTAAAATATATACATGGTTGTGAAATCTCTTTTCTTGAGATATTTAATACTGATTTATGGATAAGGGTTCTTTTCTGTATCAGAAACAACCCTTTGTGATAAACTGCTTCAAGCCAGATAATGTAGAGTTAGTAAGAGGTATCAATATTATGACCTTACTTTATTGTTTGCCACATTTTATTTCATTGTTCACAAATGGGGAGTTTAAAATATCTTTATTGAGCGAAACAGAGTAGTAATTAATCTTCCAGCCCTCAGATATTACTCATTCATTTTTCACAGCATTTTATCAAGGTCATCCTAACTCCATATTGTAGGTGTTAATACTTATAACTAGTGGGTTTTGTGAATTTTAAAGGTATGTAAAAAAGATGAGAATTTTAATTGCTTGTCACTCAGCAAAAGTGCAGATGAAATTACAGGCTAGCAGATGATAGTGGTGGTAAGTCCTGAGTGCATAAAAGTTCTTGCAGATGTGAGTCTCATGACTTTATTTCCTTAACCTCAGTGGGAAAAAATAGCATGAAAATACAAATCTACAATGAAATCATTCAGCCCATTGCAAAAATATGGCAAGTAGTCTTTAGTTCAGTGATCTGTAGAATCAGGAAGAGCTGACTATTGTAGATTATCACAGGTATCATGAACTCCTATTGCCAAAAAGATTCTTGTGTTGAGAATGAATCTAAGACCATTTTTTATATTTTGAGTTGGATGTGGTCCATCAGTGAAAGGAAACCTATGACAGCCAGGAATTTTTCCATACCTAAGACGTTTCCTTTTTGTTTTTGTCTACTAATAGCATCTCTATCTTGCTTGTGTTTGTCTTCATACACGCTAATCAATAAAATTTTTTCTACTGCTGTTGAAAATAGGCTGACTGATAGACAGTATTGGCCTGTGACAAACATGAACCTGCATATTGGACTGATGCTTGAGTTTGTCTTATTCCTGCTTATAGATCTTGATCAGGACCAGATGGAATTAAGCATTATGAACCTGTGCATGGAGAGATTCTGTTACAGATCTGTCATCAACCTGTGCATGAACTATTAAGACAAATGATATCTCAGAAAATAATATCTAAATCCTTGCATGGCATCACTCTCCAGCACATTTTCTGAGAGGCTGGATGTCCTAAAAGGCTTTATTCTCGCATAGTTTGGAGACATTGCATATATTACAGACCTCTGGGGTTGACACTCACTAATTAAAGAGAGTGTCATTGTTCTGATATCTATCATAAGCATTTCTTTTCCATATCCTCACTGACTTCTTGTTTGTTGTGCCTTAACCCCAGGCAGTAAGTAAGCTCTACTCAGCCACATTCCCACTTCCACATAGTGGGATGGAAGAGAGAATAAGATGAGATAAAGTAAAAAATTTGCAGCTTAATAGTTCAATATGTAAAACAAAGGCCATGCAAAAAGGTGAAGCAAAACAAAGAATTGATTTCCCTCTTCTCATGGGCAGGCAGGTGTTCATCCACCTTCAGGAAAACTGGGCTCCATCATGCATAATACTTACTCAGGAAGACAAACACCATCACTCTGAGTGTCCTCTCCTTTCCTCTTCTCCCCATAGCTTTATATGGCCTATCTGGTCTGGAATATCCTTTGGATCAGTTGGAGACAGCTGTCATGTCCCAAGTGTGTCCCCTCTCAACTCTTTGTTCACCCGTAGCATGGTTGCTATTGATATGGGCTGAGRAACAGAAAAGGTCTTGGCTCTGTGAAGCCCTGACCAGCAGTAATAAAAACATCCCTGTCTTATCAACACTGTTTCTAGCACAAATATAAACCATAGCCCCATACAAGCTACTACGATGAAAATTAATTCTATGCCAGCTAAAACCAGCACATAATTTCATGGTACATGTAACGAACCTCTAGGCTGTAATCTCTAGGATAAAGGAGATGTTGGTTCCAAGGAAGATTAAGGTCAGAGCTTGCCTGGCTGCAAAGTAAAAACTGTATTCCTGAGAACAGAGTGACAAGATCATAGAGTCATCTAATCAAAATTGGTTTGAGTAGAAGGGACCTTAAAGACCATGTGGTTTCAAGCCTCATGCCATGGGCAGGAGACCTCCCATGAGACCAGGCTCACTGAAGTCCCCTCCAACCTGATCTTGAACACCTCCAGGCATGGAGCACCATCAATTTCTATGGGTAACTGGTTTCAGTACCTCAGTACCCTCTGGGTTGGATCCCCACATACATTTGCTTTTTTAATCATGAAATAGAAAATTATCAGCATTTTTTAATATATATTATTAAAGTGTCTAAGTGCATGAAACCATTTCCTAAGGAGAACAGAAATGCACCAGCAGATAAACATACTCTAAGATAATCTTGCATTTGTTACCTTTAAAAGAGAAGAAAAACTCCTTCATCATTTTTGGTTTGGAAAGTCTTAAACAAACAACAGTTTGTATTGAGCTAGCTTCAAAAGCTGAACTTATACTGTTCAAATATGAACTTAACTACTTTAGTTTTGGAAGGGGAAATGACAGAAATGAATCAAAGATAGTCTCAACTACAATAAATCAAATTTTTGTGCCTTATAACTCCAAATTACTCACATAATTCAATCAACACTAATCCCAAATATATTCAAGAAATAGAACAGAAAAAAAAATTCTGCATGAAGAAATATGGAATTCCTTAAGATGGAGGAATGCTTACATTACATCAACTCTGGGACAAAAAATGCTTCAGAATGTTTTTACCTGATATGCAGTATCTGATACTTGAGATGATAAGCAGCATTCTTCAATAACTCCCACTAACAGAATTGTAAAATCACTTTGACTGTGGTTAAATGTAAAATCCACCTGGATTATGTAGTTAATTGTTGAGGTTTGTTATTTCCTGATTGTATTGGTCTGTTCCCAGTTACCCCCTTTCTAGTGTTTGTATTTAGTTTCCCCAGGTCCACCTCCCTGATGCAATACCCTAGGGGTGTTGCATCAGCCCTTGTTTGTCCCTCCCTGAGYCCATGTCAGTCTCCCCTGTGCCCTCCCCTGGCACCTGCCCGTCTCCCCTGAGCCTGTCCCCTTGTTCCAGAAAGTTCGCCCAGCCCATGTCAGTCTCCCTTGTGCCCTCCCCTGGCACCTGCCTGTCTTCCCTAGCCCTTGCCCCCTGTTCTGGAAAGTTCTGCTGGTTCCCCTTGGTGATTTGTTGTTTCAAGTTTGTCCCTCCCTCGGGTTGTCCCTATTGCTCCCAGTTATTGTCTATCCAAGTTGTTACCACACCCCTACCCTTCCCGATTGGTTGATTGCAACTGTTCCTCCCCCAGTTAAAAGCTGTTGCACACCCCAGAGAGGGGCTCCTTCTGGGCTGTTCCTCTTGGGGTAGATTGGTGTCCTGGATCCAATAAACCCCGAGAACATGAACCCCCAGAGGAGTCAGCCTCTTTTATCCAGTGCAAGCAGGGAGGTTTTCCTTTCTCTTTGTAAAAATCTCCTTCCTTATTTCCAGCCTAAACCTATTCTTTTTCAGTTTAAGACTTGCCCTTTATCTTGTCACTATAGGCCTTCATGAAGAGTCACTCTCCACCTTTCCCACAGACCATGTTGATAATGGGAAGATTACAGTAGGTCTCCCTGGAGCCTTGTCTTCTCCAGCTCTTTCAGACTTCTGTTATAGGAGAGGTATTCTAACCACTTGTGGGCCTCCTCTGGATTAATTCCAAGAGGTCCACATCTTTCTTGTGCTGAGGAGCCAGAGCTGAACACAAAACTCCAGGCAGGCTCTCACCAGAGCAGAGCCAAGGGGCAGAACCCCCTCCCTTGCCCTGCCGGCAGCACTGCTTTGGCTGCAGCCCGGACTGGGCTGGCTTTCTGGGCTGCTAGTGTGCATTGATGACTCATGTCCCATTTTTCATCCACCAGGGTATTGAGTCTGGCTGAGATGGAGTTAATTTATCAGGAAGAATGTTGTGGGTGAGCATTGTGAAAGGCCTTAAAGAAGGACTGATAGATGACATCTGTAGTTGTTCCCTGGGATTCTGATGCAGTCACTCTATGACAGAAGGTCGCTAGATTGTGTTATGTATTTATGTTCAATGTAGCCTATTACATTTATCCCATAACTACATATGTATTTATGTTCAATGTAGCTGATTACAAACGGACTACATGCTATTAGATTTTCTGTAAATTTCCATGCCAGAGAAGCAGAAGTGAGATGTCTTTCATTACTGAGGAAATCCATACATAGCACTATTTCTTGCACACCGTTTTAAAGATAACCTTTGTGATATCTAGAGGGCCACATTGTACAAGAACTGGACATGTTCATTCCTGATGGGGTGGGCAGCATCCTCTGCATATTCTTCCTCTCTCTCTCTCCATGCTTGGGAAAGAAAGCCATGGAAACTGTAACACATCTGCAGAATCAATTCTGATTCACTTTGGTTATGCATGYTGTTGGGGTTAAATTAGAATGAAATATAAGCACAAAACTGGTAAATCAAAAGGGCAGAAAATGGCAAGGAAGTATAATTTAAAAATTAACAATTACCTCTAGTGTTCAAAGATTTTGATATTTACAAAACAAACAACAACAACAACAACAACAACAACAACAACAACAAACAAAAAAAAACCCAAAAAACTAGGAGAGAACTTCACAATAAGTTGTAGGTAAGAAAATACCTTCTTTTTTTCAATTTGACGACATTTAATAAATTTTAAACCAGTTTCTTGTCTAAACAAAACAGGCTGTGATACTGGTTTGCAGAGTGTTTTCAGAGTTCTGTTCCATTTTTACACAAAAATCTTCTCTGCTTCTGCTTGCCTCCATGAGAATCTCTCAGTGTCCATGTAATTCCAGACTTACTGTATGTATTCCATGCTTTGTATTACATACTTAAATGAGAGAAGCATTAGCTTTGCAGATATTCATTGATGTCTGAAGATACTGTCCATTTTCACACGATCTCTTGTCTCTTCACATGTTCTATTTTCCATTAARTTGAAATATTGTAAATAGCTTTGTAGGTATTTTTCATGAATGAGGAAGAAAATTCATAGATATGTACATTTTTTATGAAAAATACAGGCTTGAGATTTGATGCCATGGTAATGAATCATATACAATAACATTGTAAATGAGATAACTGTAGCATTATATTCTCTGCGCAGAGTTAATAGATTCAGTAGAACTCTAGCAAGATATTGTAGCTGGCATTTCCTTATTTCTTTCAGAAAAGCCTTTATAAATCYGCAGTTTGCATATTGGACCAGATTAAGTCCCAGCAGAGAAAATCCTAGATTTAGTGGTTTTAATTTCTTAAGTTACTGAGCAGGAACCAATTTTATAACTATCATCAAATTTGAATAGGATACCCTATCAGCTTTCTTTTTRATTCACTGACAAAATATTTCCTAATAAAGGAAACCTACTAAATATTCCTAAAAAATATTAACTTACAGTGTCTCCAAARCTATATGCCAAGGTGGACTGATTATTTTATTTTTTCTATTAATTTTTGTGTGATTCCTGACAATGCCTTAATATGGAATTGTCTTTCTAAATTTCTCAGTGAATTTTATAGAAAATAATTATTTATGTACCAGAATACATGTTTTTGACAATTTCCCCAGCCTCTTGGCTTTCAGTGCAACAGTCTCAAACTGTACTAATGTCCTTGAAGGTCTCCTGCTGACTTGGCCTGTTATTAAAGCACTGGGACTCTGTGCTCTCTATAGAATTTTGAATGTCAGGTAAAGGGAAGATGGTGTCTAGAGACAAATATCCAGGCAGATTTAAACAGTGACCTCATAGGATACTGCAAAAATGTCTGAACTTCCAGGAGTCTACCATCCTTATTTAAGAAAGCCCCTTTTCCTTCACAGAAAACAGAAGTATTTCAATGGTGTAATCTCATGTACAGACTTTTTTCCTCTTCAGTGTACACAATTGTGGCCTCTTCTATTAATATTGCAAAGCTATGTGTTTTTCTCGTGTCATTCTTGCACCCCATTGCTTTGTACAGGTTAATGTTATTTATGAGAGTGGAACAGAAGCATTTCTAGGAAAAACATCCCCATAAATTCAATATACTTAACCATTTAAAATATAATATAGAATTTCATAAATTTCTTCTATTAATTTATTTTAGCTTCAGATTGGCTTTCAGTTCTGAGGCACCTACTAGACATTTCAGGAGACCTAATTTTTTCTGACTACATTTGCTGTTTTATAAGCAGTCTATTTCATCACAGGGAAATATTTAAAACTAACTGCATTTTTAACACAAAGGTAATCTGTCCTTTTGAAATATTTCACATACAAAGATTAATAAATTACACATGTTGCTATAGCAACTATGAATCAAAGCATAGTAAGTCTAGACAGTGCTATTCGTGCCCTTTGAAAAGAATATCAAATATAAATATCAAGCTTTTGATTCATGCTGCCTAGAATAATTTAGTAAAAATTAAAACAATAGTGATTTATTTTACCCTGGTCTGTCTGCTTGTAGAATTAATTTTAAAGGCTCATGTTTAAACACTCACGTTTTTTTCCTGTGTATGTTAACATGTTATGCTCTCAGATTTTTATCATAGGTGTCCCTTATGGGCCTTTGTACAGTTATTCTGATTGAACAGTGACATAAAAAAAATCATTAGTATAATGATCAACTATTCTTAATCAATAATAGACACAAGTGATTTTCATTTACCTATGGGACAGGCGAATGCAAAATGTCCTTGAAAATAAATTGGCTCCCTTTATTRCCTTAATAATTTTATAGCAAGTCTAGGATGAAATCTGTGCCTTCAAATGAGCTCTGTAGCCTCAAATGACGGTGATGACTCAGTCTAAGAGAAGGACTGACCAGGTAAAAATCTGCTCTGATGGGCCATGTACCGCTTCCTTTCTACAGTTCACTAGGGGCTTTGTTTGCATGTGCAAAATAAAATGACAAGTGTTTAAAAACTGTTTCCAACTAATTTATATTATTTGTGAAGAGAGTGGCAGGTGGGATAGGTTCTAGTGAAATAGACGAAAATAAGGGGAAGTGCCTGTCATGGATTTTGACTGTTTCTTAGTAAATATTTGTTGCATCAGCAAAGGCATGAAATTGCTTTTCCATGAGAACTGTAACTCCTGAGTTTAAAAATAATCTCTGCCCAGGGAATGAGTGACAGTGAAGGAAATTACAACATAATATTCACTCACGAGTGGYGTGGAAAAAGGTAATGAGGAATTACTATTCTCACAGTATGAGAACAAGGGGGCATCATATGAAGTATCAGGACAGTATTTTCAAAATAAAGAGGAAATTGTTTTTCAGTAAGCGTGAAAAGTTCTTTCCACGCATAGCACATGAATGCCTGAAGATTACACAGATTACAAAGATTACTTGAAGATGTTCAAAGCAATTGAACAATGAATTGGAAAAAATTGAGTGTGCTTGGTTAAACACAGAGATGAGACATTTGGCTCAGGAGGTCCTGCAGTTAAAATCATGCAGGCTGGAAGGAGTTTTGGAGAAGTTTTGCTTTGTAATAATTCTGCTTCTTGTATTTCTCCTCAGGTGGTCCCTGTTAACCATTCTTGGAGAAGGCTTACTGTGCATTATAGATAATAGGTGTAACCTTGTAAGGGATTTTTTAATCTGTTTATTATATCAGTGATTAAAAAATAWTGAGAGAAGAGAAAAAAAGAGAAGAGGGATGTAAAAGTATTTTTAAAAGAAGATTGTGTGTTCTAGCATCATSTCATCCTATCAATAACATTTTTATGTGTTTTTSTCCAGGAGCTTGTGTTTGGTGGTTTTGATTTCCATAAAGCCAGGAATGGAATCTGTACTGCTCTAAAATTAGAGGAAAGCTCAAGACTTTTTCCCTCAGAAATATTGGATCAAATTTTCTATGTCCAGAAGACTCAGTCAGTGGAACGTTTTGAGGGTATGTTCTTTATCTCTTTCTTCTGTAATGGAGAGTATTTGGTGATGTACCCAACATGCAGTTGAAAATTTGGAATATATGGTCAAAATGTGGGGCACTTTCTGGCAGCTGATACACAGCTAGTCTATAAGTAATCAAAAGCTAGACCCACATATCTATCATATGGTGAGTTTTGTCAGTTGGAAATTATTACTTCCAGGGAGCACAGAATCCAGGAATTCCCCTTACAAATTTATCCCAAATAACTAAGAGATTTAAGTGAGTAATTTATGTCTAGGCAAAAAGGGCTAAGGGTGGGGATGATGATTCCCTATTCACARGAATATTGGTGGAGCTAACACCAGTCTCAGACTCAACAGTCCCAGCTGTCAGGCACTGTGCAGGCACTTCCAGCTCTCAGTTAAGTGGATGAATTTTAGATACTTTCTGGGAATACAGCTCTTCTATGGTTTACATGTTTGTGCTGAGGAATCTGGGTGTTTACTGAATCTTTTTGTTTCATAGATAGAAGGAAACAAGGCTGTGGTACCTGTGACAGTTCTGTGATATCTGTGTCCCTGTCAGGATTTGTCACWACACATTGCACTGCAGCATGTATCAACAGAACAAAGTGTCCTGGTTTGTAGATGTTTCAAGGTCATTTTAAGATTGCTTGGATATGTTGGATGACAGTCACACAAGAAAAAATCTTGATATTGAATCCCTACCTGTGAATAAAACTGCTAAACTCTCTTTTCTTCCTGATATYAGGGAACTCGGCTATATCTGGCTTCTGCAAGGACTCAGCTGTCAAAAAAGCTAGACTCATTTTTACCAGAGTCTTGCTGAATCTGTAAAGTACAGTCATTGTTTGAGGCTCAAAATGAAAATTCCTTCATGTGAGAACTGCACCTGACATTGTGGCAATTCTGTTTGGATTCTTAAAGGAATTTATAATTTGAGGTTTTTTTTCTGATGCTTGGGCAACAGAATTTGAGGAAGAGGCGTATTTTCATTCACAGTGCTCAAATCTGCATCATAGATTTAGCAGATACTTCTGATTTCTTTAACATTGCATTTTTAGTAAAGCAAGGCACCCAGATACTCCATATCACTGCACCATACCCACTAATGTCATATACTTGATGGGGAAGGTTGCTATGTCCGGTAAGAAGGAAAGCAGTCTCTTCAGGACAAGAGACCATGCCATTGTGTACCAATTAAATGATGAAATTACCTCCAAAAGCCATCTGACATACCTTAGATTTTTTTCCTWGTAGCACTTCTTTTTGAATTTAAGCAACCTTGTGAAATGCTGCTGATTGTCTTGAATTACCTCCCTGTCCTCCCTCTGTCATTCATAGGAGGATCTTTTCCATGATCTTCCTAAACAGAAGAGGTGAGGTTGACAGGCCAATAATTCCCAGGGTCCTCTTTTCTATYATTTTTAACAATGGGTGAAATATTTCCCTTTTTCCAGCCAGCTGGGGCTTTGCCTGACTGTTACGATTTTTTTAATATGGAGAGTGGCTTGGCAACTACATCAGTCAATTCCCTTATGTGTGTAGACTTAWGTGTCTAAAACTGACCTATCTTAGTGAGAAAATGATGAATCCTCTTCTATGTGTTTGTGTCAAGAATCATCATAGCTATTTCAAAAAGRATCCTAAGAAAATAACTTTAAAGTGAGAGTGCCTGTAGAAAAAAACAGCAAAAAGTGCAATGGAGATTTTATTGAGAGTTTCAGGCAATATTCAATGGGGTTTTCTTGATTTGTAAAAGGAATAGATTTCGGACTTTCATTCTTACTTTTTATAATAATTTTTTATTAATTTCTGTTCATTCCTGTGTAGACCTGTGTCTGTAATTGCATAAAGAGAGTTTCCTTCCTCAAAATTCTGATTTTGCCTTTCGAGTGAGACAATACAATGACAGATTGCAGAAAAGAGATATGGGTCACATTTAGGGGAAAAAAAGTTAACCTCAACGCCAGTAAAGGGCTGGAGCTGGGATGATTGTTTGAATCAATGGATGGAGAACAACATGAATATGGGGATGTGTTTCCCTCTTTTACATTTAGGGATAGATSTGACAAATATCTAAAATGAAAACTTATAACAGTCCTGGACTTTGTTGGAAAAAGACTAGATGACTTTTGAGGTCCCTTCTAACACCCCTATACTTACATAATTATCTCATCATAGAAGATATTGGATCTGGAAAAAGTATAATTATCAGATTATTACAAGATAATTTAAGCTAAAAATTGTCTCTAGAGGTCTACTGATCTAAAATCCTGCTTCAAGGATAGACCAGATTGATCAGGGCTATGTCCAGATGAGTTTGTATGTYTCTATGCTTTCTCCAAACAGCCTGTTTTGGTGTTTCTTCTCTGCTTCTCTGTTATGGGAGAACAACCTACTTTATTTTTTTGTTGCTTTCATACTTACCCTGCTGTTACAGTTTGACACCACTGCCTCGGATTATTTTTCTGTGCATGACAGAGAAGGCTCTAGCTCTGTCGTGTGTAGATTCTCCTGTAGGTAGTTGACAACTGATTAAATAGACTTTTCCAGTGTAAGAATACCCAGCTCTTTCTACCTTGCCTTCTATAAAATTTGCTGGAGTGGCAAAATGTGTGTTTGCTACCAAGAGCTCTGTGGCCAGAAATAGAATCTCTTCAGCTTTCTGTCTGGGCAAGAGATAACTTGATGCCTTTGATACTGTCTTCTGGGACCTTTCCTGTAACACCTTTTGTGAATATGTAAACAAGAAAAAGGAAACAGTTTTTTGGTTGCAACGTATTGGAAATGAAAAGCAATTTTTAAAAGTACCCAAGGCAGAAGAGTAGAACAATTAAAAACTCTGTCAGAGCTCATACTCTCTGGAAATACAGAAGGCAATTGAAAGAATTCTCCCAAAGGGAATTTCATACAGTGCTTGTCCTATATCTGCTAGCAACATGAGTCAGTAAATGGAAGATGATCTGAAGGCTGCTACCTTTAGCATTTGCCTTTTTTTGCTCTGTGCAGAATGTGATATATCCAGCAGTCTTGAATTAAATAGATGAAGCTGAACACAGCACAGTAATCCAGAGGACTGGGAGCATTACTATGAGAACTGTAGAATGTTAACACATATTTTCAGGGACTTTGAGGCATTGCTGATGAGACTCAGGGAAGCCAAAACCTGCAGAGAGTGAGGAAACAATTTGCTGATAAAAGGAAAAAAAAMCCCAMAATATCCAAACTTGATGACTCCRTGTAGGACAGGAAAAATAGAGATTTGTTACCATAAACAAAGGAAGCTGGATTTGATGTGCAAAGAATATCTTAGTTTGAAGTGTTTGGACTACCCTTTGGTGGTAACTAAAACTACAAAAGAGCACAAACATAATAGAAAACAAAACTGTAAAGAGCAAAAMAGTTCACTGCTCCACAAGTGATCTAAAAAGTGAGGTTATTTCTCACAACTTTAAGTGGTTTAACCCCTGATTTTGCCATAATCCCTCCTTTTGTTAGAAGGAGARGAATTACAGAACGAGGAATAATCTAGAGAGAAGCTTGAGGATTCTTTCCAGGAGTAAGAAAGCTCTCAGAAAAGTACATACTATAGCAATAAGTACTCAGTTGTCTCATGATTTGACATTGGAGACCATGGACCTGAAGACCCAAAGCTTTCAAGCAGAGAGGTGCTAGTCAGGCATTTTTCATCACTGAAAAGSATGAAAAATACCAAAACTTAATTGGTTTTGTGCTATTGAAAATTACAAAATTTTACTGCAGAGCCATAAGATGGTTAAGTACAGCATCAGGATTAAAAAATCCCAAACTGTTTATCAGTCAAAAGATTTTGAGGCCTATGGATGTGTGTTTCACTTTCCATTGCTAAGCTGTCACAGGTGAGGTAAAGAGGGTACATAGTCAATGCTAGGCAGATAAGGATGAAGGGTTTGTTTGTTTACTCCCAGCCCTCTGGTGTTCCTTATTTTCTGCGTTTAGGTGTGCCACTCCTGTTTAGCCYGGTTGCTCTGGACAGGTCCAGATTCTGAGAGAATCCATGGAGGGCTTCTTCTGGTCTTCTCACAGAAGCATTGTCCCCACACAGCACTAGGATCATCTCAAACTGATCCTTCCAAATAGAATCCATAGTTTTGTCTGCAATTTATTCTTTCTCTACACAAAAAGGTTTCTTCATTCTCTTAGRTCTTAGCTGTAAAGTGGATGTAGGATTTTTATTTGTCTCTTCCAGTGTAGTCTTTGCCTTTTGATTGTTATAGAAACTTAGTCTAAAGGGTTTTGTTAGTTTTTCTGTTTGCTTGATAGATAAAGCCTATTTGTGATTGCTGAGGATCTGACTCCTGTAAACAGGTTTTGTAAATTCTTCCTGAAATAAACTCTTGTTCTTTGTTTGCTTATGACTTCAGTAAATGTATTTCCACAAAGTCACACATCCATCTGATGGTTGTTATTGAAGCAGCCGTAGATCCTGTCTATGACCCAGCTTTTGAAAAGGCTGTATTACTATATACTTGCACCATATTTTAGTGCACTTTATTTTAACGCTGTAATTTGCTTTGGTGTGTGTAGATAAGAGTTGCATACTAGAGACGTATTTCTTACACCTCCTTCTCTTTACCCTCCTGTTCACAGCACTCCATACATTGTKGCCTGTACTGTCCAATRTATCTWGGGTTTTGATTTTAGAGGCTTTTCCTTGTTAGGCAGGTTGTTTTTBGGDWTTTTTTTTGGTTGGTCTGTTGATTTGGTTTGTTTTGATTGTGGGTTTTTGTTTGTGTGTTTGTTTTGGTTGCCTTTTCGGAGTTTTGTGGATTTTGTTTGTGTGTTGAGGTGTTTTGCATTTTTTTGTTTGCTTTTGTGTGMGTGGTTTTGTTTGTTAGCTTGTTTGATTTTGTATTAGGTGTGCATGCTCTGTAATGTGTTCTCCTCTCAAATGTGTATTCTGAGGCTTCCCCCACTAGCAGGGATTCATTGTTGCACCCAAGATCATAACTTAGACCACATACGTATGTACATAGAGACCTAAGAGAGTCACATCTGTCCTTCAGGAAGCATTTCATTGGAGCAAAATGATAACCATGGGGGTGCATTGTTTTCTTCTCACTGAAGTCAGCTGTGATTAGATTCAGTAGATGGAGGCAGTCTTGGAAGCACACATTGGCATTAGAACTGCCCTTTTGTGAGTGTGCAGTAGGGTCAGTAAGTAYATGAATATAAATTAGCTGGGTGGACTAGTGTGACCATTAGCAGGGTTGAGTATTCCTTTCCCATATAATTCTTTGGTGCACCTGAATTAATTTGAGTATCTAAATCCTGCATATTAATTCTATGCTGCCGTATGTAAAGCTTTAGACTAATCCCTTTAATACTTTTCAGTATAAACACCTTAATCAAGCAACAGCTTTATAATTAGTTCTACTTTCAGACTGGATATTATTTACTTTTTTACTGCTCATAACTTATTCCAACTTTTAATTGCAATGATTAGACAGACTTCAGAATGCAAGCTTAAATAGTCTCTTGCAGAAACCTTGTAACAAACTGAACTTTAGAGAAAAAATTCTCCCCCATTTTTGTTGCCAAGATGTCACTAAAAGTATGCCTTAATTTCACCATTGAATCATAAGATTAATATTTTTAAAATCATAGGAGTGGGTGTAGGAACGGAATTGATTGATTGATTGATTGATTTATGAGCATGATTCAACTAAGGTTATATTTATTTGTGTCTAAAAAAAATGCTGACATTATTACAATAAGCCCCACATACAATAAAGCTCGTRGTATATAAACAGTGATTTAGCTTCTCAAGGACTGATCTATTTTCCTCTATATCTGTTTTCCCAGTGAATGTTTGGAAGAAGAAATCATCTTCACAACAAGAACATTTTGATGGTCAGGATGCATTGTTTGGAAGCAGCATTTTAAACTGAGACTAACTTTGACATTTAAATTAAATGTTTTAAGACACTTATTGTGTTAAATGCATACAGACCTATGGATTACTAAAACCACATTTGTTCAGCTTGGGTAAACCTGTTGCAGAGGAACTTTTTGTAGAAAACATAAAATTTTTAAATAKTAATGAATACACTTTTACTAATCAATTGAACCATCAATTGAACATTGTAGATATTTTTTATGTACTGAGTGTTTTAATAAATCAGAGTGTAAKGTATTTTAAAACAATGGCTACACAGAAGTTATTTTGAACTAGTCCAGTGTAAATATAGTTAGAAAAATAGTAGTTAGTGGCTTGTTTTCTAGTTTTTCCCTGTCCCCCAGCCAAAGCTTGCTAGTAAATTGGTTTTTGCTGCATATTTTTTTTTCCTTACATGTCACAAACTTCTTTTCTACTCAGCTATTGTGGCTGAAAGCACATTACATAGTCTATGCATGTAGTTTCTCCCACCTGACATGTTGATGACTGTAGAAAAGCTAAAAGGTTAAACAGCTTTTTTACCATTGCAAAAACCTACTCTTGTTTACAGATATATATTTCATTAAAGTGATAATAAAATAATTATGTTATTTAAGGAAAACGCTTGAAATTGACATTAAAATATGTATTGATATTGAAAACTGATATTTTAAAAATGTATGTAATGGAACTTTGTAAGGAAACCRTATTCCAGTTTAGTTGCTGGTCCAGCATTTGTTTCAGTTTGTCTATACTTCCATCTCCCATGTGCTCATGTCCATATGGATGCTGTTTCAGTTTGTCCATAGAGATTCCTTCCTTTGGAGACTATGGCAAGGACTTGTACACTACAGAGGGCCCCCTTGGTCAGCAGGTGGGTTTGTTCTGTTAGAGGCACACTGGGGTAGTGCTGATGTCTGCAAAAGAGAGCTCAAGCACAGCCAGACAGGGAGGATGGTGGGACACGGGTTGAATCCCTATTGCACTGACAATGGGCTGAGCCCCAGAACTTCTGCACCTGGCACTGCATTTGCTCTGCCTCAAGTTTCTGAAAACACCCATATGTAGAGAATAATGATGTGTCTCTGTTCAAATACTAAATCTAGAATAATACCAGATATACCTTGTATGTAACTCTGTTCCCACAAATATGATTTCTGTAATTTTTTGTGATTATTGTTACTATTGGGTTGAAGCTTCTTCTTAGGTAAAAGGGTGCAGCAATTCCCTACACAYGAGGAATGATTCTCCTTCTCAGTAATATAAGTTTCCAAAGAGTAAGAGGCTGAGGATCTTTATAAGTGACTGAGAAGAAGCAGTAGAGAGTACTGGTGGGGTAATAGCAACTGTTCCCTTGCCTGTTTGGAGAAAAGAAATGTGCTTAGTTTCRCATTCCCAGGTGCTTTCTTGCAAAGCCCGTGAGTGCAACCCTTGGAGGGTATGATCTGTTCTTTTACTCCTTATTAGCCAAGGTGGATGTCAATGCATGATGCCTGGTTGTCCTCACTCATTTACA
This sequence comes from Alauda arvensis, assembly GCA_902810485.1. Classification (NCBI taxonomy): domain Eukaryota; kingdom Metazoa; phylum Chordata; class Aves; order Passeriformes; family Alaudidae; genus Alauda; species Alauda arvensis. The sequence continues at coordinate 646,243 of CADDXX010000170.1, read as the reverse complement.
CTCCGAGCTGGAATGTCTCTGCCTGCCAGTAATGCCCAGCACGTAACAGAAAGAGAGCATGCTATTGCACGTGATTCTGTCAGTACTGAACAAGGTGCTTAAACCACAGCTCCTCCCCTGCCACGGAAACCTGAACTTGCATCACACCTCTGAATCTCTTTTTTCTCTTTATGGCCCCTCACCAGCCATAAGGCATTAAAACAAAACAGAATTGCCACTAATCTAAAGTAAGAGAATCAGGTTTACATTTAAATGTTTTTGTCCATGAAAGCTATTGGAACTGAATTAACAGAGGCCGAGGTGCAGAATACTTAATTAGGAGGATCCAACMTGTCTTTCCTGTTCCCTAACTAATTTGTTTCAGAAAAATCTTATTTTTTTCTAAATACTGGCAAAAATACATCATTATTTCTTTCTTCTATTTGTATCTTTCCATGCATGATTAAATTTAGAATGAAGGTAAACGACAAATATTCTCTAAAATTCTGCTTTTACCTTGCCTGATTTTCTAATTGGTGCAGTGTTATCTAGCTAAAGTGACTTCCCCCAGCAGCCCTTTGGGAAAGGTTCTTTGTTAACAGAAGCCTTTTATTTCATTCTGCTAAGGAAGTGAACCAATTTGATACGATCCTTTTATCCCAGAGAAAGGGCACCACTTCTTTATTTTCAAGGTTGTGAATTTTTTGCAACTGTAAAACATACTCTGCTACTGAAGCCACAATTACATGCACTTGTCAATCAATCATAATCTACCACAGTATGGTTATGGCATTTTATACAAAAAGTGGAGGATTAAAGGCTCTGACCAGAATGAAAGGTACACTTGGTAGACAAAGTACAATACATATTATTCGATTGTGAGAGAAGTAGGTGTAGGAGAAAAGAATATACCTATATTTGATTCTTCACAGACATTAAGGAATTATTTAAGGATTTCTGCAAAATGCTTAGGATGTGATATTTTGCTTCCATTTTCTTCTTATCACAAACACTTGCAGAATACTATTTATAAAATGGTTTTATAGTGTATCTGCTATATCATATTAGGAAACTATTTCTAAGATCTTTTAACTAAAAGAAGTTGGGGAAAAAAATGCCATGACATATGTCCTGTAGAAGTCTTTCATAATGTACAAGGACTACATGTTCACAGTTTCAGAGATCAGTTTCAAAATTATAGAACTTGAAATCTGGAAGCAAAACCACATCAATTGTCATATCACCAACTAGAAACTAAAATATAAAAAATTCAGTACCTTCTCTTAGTTGGCTTTTTTCAAGGACATTGGAGAGATGTGCTAGGACAGACAGCAGTAAGAGAAAATCCACTTAAACTAGATGATAGGATCATATTTGTAAAATATAATTTGTAAGTTTGGTAAGGGGGTTCTGTAAGTACCTGTGCAGCTTTCATGGGGCACCACAAGAACCTGAGATGACAGAGTGTGTGTTTAACCACCCTGTAACCTGGTTAGCTAAGGAGAAGCTAAGCTTGCTGRAGGTCTGTGCACTGGCTAGCCTGCTGGTGTGCTGTCTGTGTGCTTTTCATGTGGGACTTTGCTGAGTCAGAAATGGGTAAAAATCTGGCTCATCCCTAATTTTCAGCACCATGGAACACAGTATCACAGAATGACTRAGGAGCAGAAGTCCACAGGTGTTTCACTGGGCTGCCAGGGAGCCTGTRAGAAGGTATGTGGACTGGAGCAGTAGGATCTGAGGACAGGGTGGAGACAGTGGCTTTGGGACCCTGCCCAAAGGTTATTGTCTGAACCCAGAAAACTCTAATATTTATGTCCCAATTTATATGCACATAAACACATACAAGTTTTTACTGTCATCAATGAAGACAACATATATTATTCCTGTATTCAAAGTAAATAAATCACAGATTCTAATTTCCAGAAGCAGTTATTCTTGTTTGGAAGCTTGGCATGCAATCATTTGGAAAACTGATGGGAATGGGGTATTTAAGTGCTAGACCTTTCTAATTTTTCTGCTACCCCAGCATTTTTGTGTGTTTCAAGAAATATCTCCTACCTTCCTCTTGGTCCATCGTCTCACTGCCGAAGTCCAAAGCCTTTTTCCTAAAAAAATGAAGCTTTTCAGTATTTCTAAATTTCCTTATTCAGTAAATTCCCAATTTTACAAGAAAACATTTGTTTTCTAGGTCTTTCTGACCATCCTACATGCTTTCTGCAGCAGGATAAGTGACTTGACTATAACAGGCACTACCAAAAGAAAGAATAAAACTGCTTTGCTTACAAAAGTTTTTAATAYTTTCATTAGCAGCTGATGCTATTCGAAAATTTTCTTTGTGGTTCTCACAAATTTTTTCACTTAGGCTCAAATTTGGGGTGAGGAGTCTGAGGAAATATATAAAACTTTAATGAATGTGTGCATGTGTTTTTTTCCTTTCTTTTTAAGTTTTCTTAGAATTCAGCATTAGAATTTATGGACGCAATTTTTCTGAAGCAGCAGCATAAAAATCATCTTTATTAAAGTGCTCTCAAAGGCAAATTTATAAAGCTCTTTTGCTTTTRTCATTTTCAAAAAACCCCAAATTCTCTTATACCTTAATATACCTCTTTAAAAACCCCAACAATCTTTATAACATACATATATACTGTTACCCAAAAGAATAATACAGTTATATTTGAGTCTATATAAATTATAATTATGAAGTACAAATAGGGTAACTTTTTATGTAGAGATTAAGTTCTGGTACTGCTGAAAAGAACAGTAAAATACCCATTATATCTTGGGGGAAAAGTATTCCCAGAATTAAGAAAAAAAAAAAAAAGCTTAACTAAACTAAAAGTGGAAAAAAAAAACCAAGTGAAAATAAAAAAAAAAAACCCTTTTTATTTTCTTTTTTAAACCTGAACTTCTAAATTCACTGTGTGAGAGAATTAATGTATCATAATCACATAAGAGTTTTTGTTGAAGGGTGGTCACATCTCTTTGGCTGGTGGGATGGTTGAAGCAGAGAGCAAGGGAGAGGAAAGAAGTAAATGCTGTTGGCACTCCACTCTGAAAACTTACCCACTCCTGAGGCTTTATCCTTGCATGGGCCCTTGCTCTGAATGCTTTCTGATGAGTGCAAGAGCATGACTTTTCCTTCCAAAACTCTCTGGTGAAGAAGGCACAGCAGAAACTTGAACTAGAGTTTCTTATGCTCTGTGCAATGTTTTAAAGATACTTTCATTCCTCCTTGGTTTGAAAGTCTTGGAGCAGTTCAAGTTTTTCAGTGAAAACCTTTCAAAAAACTTTGTTTTAGACAGCAGCTGAAACACGATGAAAACCCTAATAATGCAATAGAATAAAGTCAGGAGACTCTCAGCAATTACCTGCAATTATATTTTTGGTATTTTCAGAAATTTAACTTAAGAAATTAGAAAACTTCAAATTGGGAAATTAATTAAATATGGTCCATTCTCTTACCAAATACCTCTACAGTCTTGTTACACTTGATTTTGATGGGTAGGACAGGGCTAACCTTTACTTTCATTCTAGTTCAGCTCAACCCCAAGACTACTAGCAATCAAGCAGGCATTCAGCCTTGCAACCAAAGTTTCCAGCTTTCCGTAACTGTGATGACATCCTCTTAAAATGAAAGGGAAAAWTTTGGCTTGTATTTAAACCTCTCTTTCTCACAGAACATCCTAAAAAGATGTATGTCCATTGAAGCAGTATTTCAAGAATATTTACAGCACCCTGCTGGTGTTCACAGGATTCAGCACAATAGGATTGCTTTTCCATCTCCTTTACTTTATGGAAAGCCTTGGTTGATCCTTTAGTGCAGCATGGTTTGCTGCTTTTCATCTCCCAGGCAACAATAACCTCTCATCATGATTACAGAGCTTCCTGCAGACAGATGGGCCTAATCCCAGTGCTCCAACAATTTAGTAATCTATTCCAATCAGGACTTGATGGATTTGATAGGCCATCTGTAGCTAAGTGAGACAGATTCAAGACAGGTCAAAAACTGGGAGGCTTTCAGAAAAGCTTTCTGCTGTTTCACATAGACAATCACACTAAAAAGAAAGAAAGAAAAAAAGAGAAAAATGGAAAGAAAAAAAAACACCAAGGAAACTCATTCCCTGCCTTCAGTACTTAAGAAAATAATTTTRTTGTAGTTACTACTACTGAATATGACTTGGAAGACTGAGTGAAACCCTTCATATGAGACTTTATGAATTGAAAGGCACCAAAGAAACTATATGCAAACATCTTTAAATTAAGGTGAATGCAGTTGGTTGAATAATTGTGGAAGGGAGGAACAAAATCTGAAATAATTTTGAAGATTATTAATTTAGCTTCCCATTTTGATGAAGSAGGATATTTTTAATACACAGGTCATTTTATTCTATTGAGGTAGAGATGGAAAAACAGTGTTTTGTGTTGATGGGAAGATGACTCTTGCATTATCCCTACTTTCATTTCAAGGAAAATAGCTCACTGCACAAACATTACTGATAACAACAACCAATTGCATGCATACACATTCAAAAATGCCATGTGCACTGCAACACAAAAACTATTAGTTTTTAGACTATGCATCTTAACTCTAGCCTTGACTTTGTAAAAAGTTATGTTTTAATGCATTGTCTTGTGTATGTAGTTTTGTTGGTTTTGTTGACAGTTTGAGGTTGACAGGTGTGTTTGCAAGATCACCCCAACTGCATTACGATCACCATTAGCTAAGAGTGATTGTAGTAACCTTTATGTTATTAAGAATATTAAATTAAAGAGGTTTTTCAAAAGCACAGACCATAACTATTCATTTAGTGTTTTCTAGAAAAAAGCAAGAAGCAATAATAAAGATTTAATTTTTTAAAAAATTTAACTAGAATAGGCATCTGGAACAAAAGGAAAGCTTTTTTTTTATTTTTTCCCTTTTTGTAAAAGACATAAGTTTATTCAATCTTTAAACATCACAGTTCTCTTTCCAGATTTTAGTGCTTTTCTGTAGTTCACATTTCTTAATCTGACTTAACTGCATGTGAAAATGTTAGAAATACTTGAAATAGTTACAGTTCAATCAGTTAATAAAACATTATATCTGTTTTTAAAGCAAGGGGAAAGTTATGGAAGAGGAAATGATGTGATGTCAGTCTAAAGCTGTTACAGTTAAGCTCTTAGGATACTCTTTATCTTTCAACAGCTCTCTTCAGCTACAAGAATTAAATGAAATTTCCTTAATCTTTCTAGCTTCTCTTGCCATAGGGTTAAACTGATAGGTATTTTTTCCAGGATTTTCCCAGGCTGATGAAGAATTTTGTAATAACATTTAAGAATGGACATAGAAAACTGGGGTTTCCTATTCTCTCTCGTGCTGTAAAACACTGAATCATAGAACAGCTTGGGTTGGACGGGACCTTAGGGATCACCTGGTTTCAGCCTGGTTTCAACCACCCTGCCATGGGCACCTCTCACAAGACCAGAATGCTCACAGCTCCATCCAACCCAGACACTTCCAGGCATGGAGCATTCACAGCTTCTCAGCACAACCTCTTCCAGAGCCTCACCATTCCCAGAGTAAAGAATTTCTTCCTTACATCTCGCCTAAAGCTTTCAGCTTTCACCGTCATCCTGTTACTACGCTCCCTTGTAAAAAGACCCTCTCCRTATTTCTTGTAAGCACCCTTCAGGTACTGGGAGGTGCTAAATGAGCCCCCAGGAGCCTTTTCTCCAGGTTTAAATAGCCCAATTCTTTCAGCCTGTCTTAACAGGAGAGGTGCTGGTTCCCTCTAAAATTCAAGGAAAATATTTCTGCACTCTCCTTAGCACTCTCCTTTYGTTTTGTTTGTTTTTGTTTTGTTGTTTGATTGTTTTGTTTTTATTTGTTTGTTTATGGGCAAGGGAATGAACCATTGTTTCTGCCAAACTTTCAGTAAAGTTATTAGTATGGTCTGGGAAGCTTTTAATGAAGACAAGTACTTACAGCAAACAACAGTGGCAATTTTGAAATTTGATTTGTATTAACATGGTACTTCCTAGCTTTTCCGCTCCAGTTGCTTGKGACATAACCACATCAAATTACAATCCTATTTCTTCCTTGGGTCACCTCTTAGCCTCTTTGAGCATGCTTTCTGGCTTATCTTAGGTTTTGCAATCTAATCACTGCTGTGCGTGGCTGAATTCCCTACTGTGAATTAATACCCTGTTAAAATAGGGTGTGAAAGAAGCCAAAGGAAAAGACAGCCTTTAATAAATATAAAAGATGCCTCTCCTACTCTAATTTTAAATTCAAGGATGCCTCCACATGAATAGATTCAAAGACAGAGAAACACACAATAACAGGTCTGGTTATACGGTTTGTTAAACACAAAATAGAGCTTTACAGCACAACCTCTGTTTCTGTCATGACTGAAAAAGTAATAACATGTTCAGAAAAGAACACTGTTTAATGAAGATGCATCTGATGCAGGGGAAAGAGAGGAAAGAAATTCTTCCATCTAGGATGCCATAGAAGATTCTGAAAACATCCATATTCTTTTTCTGTAGACTGCAGAAGAAAAAATACTCAAGGTTTAATTAATTTTATAAGCTTACTGGAAATGGAAATTTCTCCTCTGTTAGACTCTGACCATTATATTCACTGACCTTCACTTCACAAGAATCTTCTCCCTGGTGAAACATTCTAGTGGGAAATCTAGTTTGTGTTTCTTTATTCAGTGTGAGATTTGAGATAACAAATTCAAATTGTATCCAGCTTATTGGGGAACAGGAAAAGCTTTCTGAGAATGAGAGAGGAAGGGAGAAAAGCAGAATCTAGCTAAAAATCAGAGATACATGAAAAAGACCAATCATTTCGTATTGTAGTGATGGTGACAGTAACATATGCACCAGGGATCCATGCACTATCCAATTTCCCCTTGCATTTCAGTAAAATCTATGGTAGTAAAAATACTAACATATATTTTAAATGTGTATTGCTTATATATGTAAATATACACATCACTGTYTACAAATTTATTTGTGCTCAGTACACTCCTTTATGACTTTTTAAGGACAGACATTGGGAGTCTGGAAAATGTCGAGAACAAGGAAGTTCTTTATAAGAGGAATGTGATAAGAAAGGACAGCTGATAGCAATGGTGTATCAGAAACTTCAAAGGTTTMTGCCTAGCAGAGGCATTTCCTACTGTGTTTTCTAACTTGCCAACACTTCCTTCTGAACCCCCAGGCAGAGTAACTGATCTGAGCTTAAATACATTGGTGAGTTGGGCAAGTACTTTGAAGAGTACTTTGAAATCAAAGCAATATAGATGGTTCAAATGAGAGGATTTATTCTGCCTTGCTGCCTGTTGTATAAGAGGGTAAATGTTTGAATTGTTCAATGTAAATGGAGGGCAAGGAAAATAAGTCTGTTTACTGCATTGTCAGCTGTATGTTAAGTTTTCCATTGTCTATAATGAAACATCTTTACTGCCTAGATGCAGCTATTGCTAGTTGCTTGAAAATGCATAGAAATATGAGCAGATTTTGTATTTTTATTTGCTGGACAGTTATTTTAAACTCTGTATTAAATATCTTCAGTTTTACTTRGGATGATTTCCAAAATCTTCACAGGAAACCTTTTAAATCCTTGTAAAGATATGGGAAACATCCAGAAGTATCATTTTTGACAAGTGTGAAACATACCACTTGAGTCAAGATTATATACTCAATGTGTCAGAAGTACTGAATTGTCTTTTGTCTTCCTATTAATTAGTATCTATTTTGGCTGTCCAGTCTAATGAAGAACCTCAATTCTTTCTTTTCCTTTTCATGCTGTGGTGAGTTGTCAACTTGTATGTAATGTTTGGGGAGAAGGAATGAAATTAAGGTGGGTGAAGGTCAACATATACACTTGATATATGAGGGTGGGAGAAAACTAGGAGAAGGTGGGTTAAGAAAAATATTTTCCTTCTCCTTGTGAGATGTTGTTGGGCCATGGGTGGTGGCTTGTGGATTTGGAGCCCAAGAGAAAGTTCTAGGAAGCTCATTGTATGAATCAGGGTTTAACACGCTTCAGCTTGAAAAGCAGTGCTTGGTCCAATGCAGCCCTCAACAAGGATTTGTATGATGGGTAAAACTATAAAGGTGTTCTTAAAGTCAAAATGCAGCAAACATTGTGATGGGGACAGGGGAAAGGAAATATAGCATAGTTTGAAGAAGCAAAAGCATTCCCTCTCTTCCTTTCCCAAAACAAAGCTGARAATTTCTCTTTCGCTGTCTGCACTCTGCATGCAACTACTAGATCCTACTATCTTCTCCCACGAACTCCTCTCAGTAAACATCTTTTTAAATACAATCACAAGATATTAGASTAAAAATGAAGCTTATCTACTAGGAGACATTTATTATTTATTTAGAAAGTTTAATTGCAAAAGGGCTTACTGAGAAATAGACTATCTACTCCTTAAAGAACACCCTTATTAAAGAAACTGTCAGTGATTTGAAATTAAGTATGTRACCAAGGTTGCCAAAGATTACATGAACAATTTATATAAATTCATATTAGAAGGCTTGCTTAAAATTTTTTTAGAAAAAAATCTGAACAATTACCTTTAGTCTAATAGAAGTAGACTATTCATCTTGAAATTAAATATTTTTGAAGAGAGTTGTGGCATGAAGGACAGTCATTACCAACTTTTTCTTCTATGGTGARGAAACTAAACACCACCTTTCAGTGAGGATGAGAGAAACTATTGCATTTCTGAAGGAAAGARGTCCACAAAGGTCTTAGAGGTACTGTTTTACTTACTTAAGTCACAATTTATGACAGAATGAGACACTGAAAAAGATGTTAACCTATAAAATAAATTAAGTGTAATTAAATTGGGTAATGGGGCATATATAATGTGCACTTTTTAAAAATATTGATGATTCATACTTAAAATTGTGCTTCTACAAAGTACTTTAGTCATGGGATCACAAAGGAATGAATCTTCATTCCGTTTCTAACTGGCATTCATTTTAGACATCCCCATGGGGAAAGCAGGCATGAATAGTGGATGATCTCTGAACATTTCAAGATATTTCTCACATTAGAATCATATATTTTGATTTGTAGATTGGACTACATTTTTGTAAGGCATTTTGGATTACTTAATACACRGTTGAATAGGGCAATTGTGAGAACTATAACCCTGCCTCTGCACAAACAGAGAATCACTGTAATCTTGTGATAGTGACAAGAAATTTTGAGGCTGGAGTTCAAAATGTGTAACTCCAAAATAAAATAAATGATTTCACAGGTTTTTCTAAAATAAGCTAGTTGAAACAATTACATTTTAGTCCTAATTATATTTCTCATAAAAATAAAAGYTTAATGGAGGATTTATGCATGCAGTAATGTCAGAATGATTTCTTAGGTATGAGTGACCTATGAAATGACCTTGGCAAGTAGGTAGTAATCATTAGTTGTGGCCATTAAAGTTAAAATAAGATGTTGAGATCCACCTACACAGATGTACAAAATGTACTAATGAAAATAATTATTATATTCTTGACACATCACTAAAACATGTGAAATCTTCCAGTCTGTTTTTCTGGAGTCAGATTGAGATATGCCATTAAACTTGTCGGTAGGCAGCAAGAATGTCTTTGTGGAAATGGTTTTCTAAGCAATTAATTTAGGTCAGGACCCTCCCCTAAAGARCATTCAGTTTGCTTTATGTGACATTCATTACAGACACTTCTTCCATAATGAAGAATAAATTACTGTAACAGTCAAATTCTGTCTTTTTGCAAAAATATATRTGAAACATGTGTCTTTGGCTTAGCCTGCACTGTGTAAGGTTGTTTAAATCTAATTTTATGCTGTCCTTGTGCTCTGTTGTTGTGGGCTTCAGTTACTTAGTTTCTCTATGTTTAAAAATACGACTGAAAATATGACAAAAATATAAAATGGCTCTTAATTACATTGTACAACTTCTAATTTTTCCTGCTTGATTTTCATGTAGACTTTTTWAATTGGCTGTTTATGTCTTTGTCTGCATAGAGGCAGAATTTTTGTCTTGACATAGTGGAGTAGATATACAGAATAACATAAGTATACCTGTGARTAATTCCCAACTAATTACCTTCATCTGGAGAAAAACAAAAAAGATGTGAAGCTTATTTTATACAATGGGATAGGAGGCTGGAAAAACATGGGGTTCTTTTGAAAACTGTCAGATGTAAGCACAAATGTGTATAAATACATTACAGGACAAAAGACAGAGTAGGCTTTGTGAACACAAATTCAGTTTTCACTCAGGCATTATTTACATAAAGGTCCCATATTTCCTTAAACTCTATGTGCCTAGGTGGTTTGTGAGCACTGAATTATTTGACTTTTCTGTAACTACTGTGTGCAAGTAATCTCCAGCATGAACTATGCATCCCAGTCCACACTCRATGTGAGATGATTTCACACCAAAAAGTCAAGTGCATTCACTGGCACAACTGAGGCTTAGGGCRTGRTGTCTCCAAAAGAGCACTGATGAGTAATGCTGCATGCTAAAACACCCACCAGATTCTAGCTTTGCAACATCAAAAATTAAATTATGATCACTGTTTGAGTGGCTTTAGGATTTCACAGAATCACAGAATTATTTTGGAAGAGATCACAGTAGGTCATCTGGCCCAAGCTCCCTGATCAAGCAGGGTCATCCTAGAGCACATTGCACAGGATTGTGTCCAGATGGTTCTAAGTGTGTATTTTTAGTTYGTTTGATAGCATTCTTAGAATGTTTTCTGAAAAATCTTGGCCAATGCTATTTTTCTATATAAGTTTTATATAGAAAAATATCCTCTTTAGAGGAGCCTATTTTATTTTAATAATAGCTTTGAAAAATTTAAGTGATAGACCCCTAGTCAAGCCCCTCCTGCTTCCAGTGTAAAGAAAGACAGGAACTCTATCAAATGTGATCTCTCTGGTGCTGGGGGGAGGTGACAGAGATTTACAGATGAGTAATTCCCTGCACTTGTTTTGTATCTTCTCATAAGATTCGCTTTACTGACAAACATTAGCAATGAGCAAGCACTCTAATCACATTTAACATCTGTTGTACATTTAGTTGCTTATAGAAGATAGCAGCTCTAGAGGAGCAGAGGATGTTAGATTTTTCCCTTATACACTCATTATTGACATTTGGCTTGAGCTGCATTATAAAATCAGTGTTGAGTATGGGTCTGTTGGTCTTAGCTCAGTCTCTCATGAATTGTAAGCATGACTTGAATAATAAGAGGGTAGTAAAGTGTAAGCTSTATGTTCAGAAATGAATTGCATAACAGCCATCTGAAACAGCAACATTTCTATGCAGGTAGCATAGGCAGAGCAAAGTACATTGTGGGCTACTACACTTATTGTTATTGCTAAATGGCTGTAMTTAATTTAGAAGAATGTTGACCCTACCAGATGATTCAGTATAACATAGCAGTGGCTGTTGCACATGAATGAACTTGTGTATTTGATGCATTACTGTATAATTGTCCTTTTTGCTTATTAGAAAGTCAGGAGACGAGGCATTATTTATGACAATGTTYCAACAAAGGCACTACTGTATAGTGTTTTCTGTGGAAAAAGTGTTATTGATCTTAAAAAAGATAATTTTTCTATATAAAATATAAATTATTTCTGAGATGCTACACCTGTGCAAAAAAACATCAAAATTGTGGCAGCATTTTATTACAAGTCTCCATTCTTGCAATCTCTGCATCTGATTTCCAGGTTACAGATATATCAGCAATATCTGCATCATTGAAGGTTCTCTGAGGTTTGTAGCTTTAAGAGAAAAAACACCCCTAGTTTTCGGATGCAAAGATTGAACTTTTTCTGACATGATGTMGTAAATTTAAACAAATGCTTTGATACAGACATACATGATGTTGGTATGGGTAGTAAACCACATTTTGCTTTCTAGCTCAGTGTCTCAGTTACATGTGCCTTGTTTAATTAAGTATGGCTAATGATTATTGGTCTTAGTCTATGCCTTGAATTTAAATAGGGCAACAAGACCAGTCATTTTATAATGATTCCATTACTTTCATTTTAATTTTATTCAGGTGTAAAAAATGCTTGAAGAAGTACTATGTTTTAAATCTACCACTGTTCTGTAAAAAAACCAAACCAAACAAAAAAAAACCTGAAAAAGTAAGCCTATGTATTAAAAGTGACAAAGACAGATGAGATTAGCTTAGCTTTTTGCTTGACAGGATTTTCCCACGACATATGTTCAGTGCTACCAGGGTTATTACAGGGAGCACCAACTAATCAGGGAGACAGATTCACAAACAGTGACTGAAACACATGGTGGCCTCTCAGTGTTAAAAAGGACCATTGCAGTCATTTGTAAACATGGTCAGATAATGTGTGTATTTATAATTTTGATTGCTTCAGCTGCAGTCATCAAACTCAGAGGTCTTTTGCTTAACACTACAATAGTTTGAAAAGAAAAAGATCTTCTAAGTTAGCAGTCCGCTGCTGAACCAAAGTAGTGAGGGAAAATTTTGATAGCTTTTAATAGGCCTTATCTTGATTAAGTGTATTAAAAGCATTGCCTTTAAGAGTAATCAGTAACTGTGTTTTTAATGACAAGCTGACATTAATTATGGCTGGCTATTTTAAGCCATATTAACACCAAACCTCTTATTTATCAAATGCTGCTTCTACATGAAGAAGCTGAGCAAATCAGATTTGTGGCGAGAAGCAGCTGAAGTTCTGCGTGACTGATGTAGCTTGTCGTAAGTGCTCGGCTGACCTAATTTTACAGCTGCTCAGAGAAGACATTTGTAAATGGGCCTGTGATTGAATCTACAGCACTCACATGCAGTGAATACAATCTTTTATTATGAGAGATTTCTGTGGTATGTGCACAAGCTATTAGGACCAGTCGAAAGACTATTTAGTAAAGGAGCCTGAATCCTATATTTTTCAGGATAGAGGGCAATGCTTTAAGCTACAGACATCACTATTTTTTATTAATCTTGGAGATAAGTATTTCTAGCTTTCTGGAAAGTCAAGCTAGTGGTAGCAAACTCTATCAGCTTTGCAGGACAAAACGGTGAAGTTATTTTGCATTTTTGATAGCAATGGATTCCATGAAAATATCTGTCATTTTTTGATCTTATTTTCCTGTGAACTTTCTTTAAAAGAGTCTGTTTACCTCCAAACACAAGTTACCATAGGAATTATTTTTCCAGTTTCAAATTCCGTGATGTGTGAGATACAGGCACAAAACTAAAACCTTCATCAGACATTCAGAGAAATCTCTGCTAATGAACACTTKTCTGGTATGGGGTTTAAAATCTTAACCAGAAGGATCGCAGCCATTTCTTGTCCCAGGAAATGAATCTGCCTTAACTGGATTCAAAAGCAATTTTCTAATGATCTCAGTGGAGATAKACTCTGTTTTTGTCCATATGATCTTTCTTCCATCGGGTTTTTTTGATACTTGTCTTAAAATTTAACCTGCTARTTGCTTTTTAAAAAGTTCCTATCAAATATGCATTTAGACAATGTCCTTAATACCATGATTTAATGTTTTCAGCCCTGAATTGATCAGACTACATGATTACTGTAGGTCCCTTCCAACTAAAAATACTCTATTCTACTCTATTAATATTTTTTTCATATTCTTTTAGTTATGTTTTAGTTTTATTGTTGTTCTAATATTTTTAGTTATCTAACAAGTAGGGATTCTGTCATTGTATATGTTCCCTAGACTGTCACATTGAGAAGCTTTTCTTTCTTTGAGTTAAAATGTACAAATGCACATTTTAAAACATTATATACATTTTTGGTACCCAATGGGCAATAATTTYTTTATAAACCTGGATCTAGAGGATTTTCTGAAAATTATTTTCAGAGTTTATAAAATAGAAGTCACAAAAGTATTCCTGAAGCAAACTTAGTTCAAACTAGTGCTTCAAACAATTTTTATTATTAATTTGGGCTAAGGAAAACATTTCTTACAACAAATCCCTACTTCTCATGTCCCTACCCTCCCTCTRTGCCCTGCTGAGGAGAATCCAGCTCCAACCCTCCAACAGAGTGTTGTGTGCAGTGGGGGCTGCTTTTAGGTGTCCCTGAAGCTGTCCCTTCCTTCTCCAGACTGAACCAGGCCTGSTTCTCCTGCCTCTCCTCACAGGACAGGTGTCTTATCCCCAGCCACCTCAGTAGCTTTCTGCTAAGATCACTCTGGTTTATTGACATTTCTTTACAGAGGACTGATTACAATGTCTGTGTGATTGTATTGAAGATTCTAGAACATGTTCCAAACATTTACATTTTTAAAAAACATTCAAAAGGATCTATGCTCTCACGCTTACTGATGGACTTTGAAGGTAAATGCTGATGGTGTTTTGAAGGTAGGCTGTGTTACTGCTCAAGAATACTGACTGTATTCTTGAGTCAAATGAAGTCTGGGTCAAAGTAGAAAATTTTGTCATAGTAATGAAATTCAGTGATAGAAYCCATGCAAGATGGATCTATGACAACCAGTGATTAGCTGGAAACTTGCTGTGAAGGAAAGGCTACATACAGCCTTCCAGACAACCAAAATTGTGAAGAAATCATAATCTGAGCTCATTTGCCTTAGGAAGTGACTTTTCTAAGTAATTCAAATAGGAGGGAAGATGGAACAGTGAAAGGACATTGTTTACCTTTTACAACTCAGATGRATTTTTCCACTGGACTAGTGAAATATGAAGTTAATTGTAAATGTGTGTTCTCACCCTGAAGTTGCTCTCTAAGTTCATTTTGCCTGTGAAATACAAGCATATACTCAAGATACCAGGTTTGCTTGGTAAATTAATTCACAGAATTGTCATTGTTGAGGCAGTCATGACATGAGGCAGAGACTACARGCAGTCTCCCATTATTGCTAGTTGGTGGCTCACCTAATTCCAGGTGTCTTGATAGGAGAAAATCAGGTATGGACATCCCTGTAGCTTTCACCGGCCACTCTCAGCTACACCAACGCCGCCTCCCCCACTACATCCCAGTGGGTCACTGCAAGATGGTCAAGATACACAAAGTACTTCCTTAAAAACTTCTAGGGGTGCCACGTATCAGGACTTCGCTACCTATAAATCTTTCATATCAATCAGAAGGCTTCACGCACTAACACCTTGCTATTTAACAGTCTCTATCCTATTTCCCAAAGGCAGCTCCAAGCAGCTCTCAGGGTCTGTCCATTTATGTCAGCAGCCACTCAGTCAGTTCTCCTTCGTCTCTCTTGTTTCTCACAGCACCAGCTCACTCCAGCCTGGCCCTGGTCCAGCCCCTGTCCCTGTCCCTGTCAGCCCCTGGTGCAAAGTCTTACCTTACCTATCCCTTGCACCACCTCCTGTCSCTGGGTCTTCACAACACAGCAACAGACTCCAACTGAGCTGCAACTGCAACCAAAGCCCTCCCAGCCAGCTCACTCTATCACACCCATGGCTGGGAGAGCAAGGCTGTTCCCACTCTAGGATAATTAACACAGCTGCAATACATCAGAGGTAGGATTACCTTTAGTACCAACTCTTTGTTTCCCCACACTCTTTACCTATCTTACTACACATAATGATGCTGGGAATTGAAAATTTTGTATGTATTATCTAGGATATTTGTATTCCTTAAATACATAAAAKATTTGTTATAACTTTAAAATATTGCCAAAATATTTCTGTACATTTCAATTAAACTTTTGCAAGCAGAGAATAGAAACATGGCAAAGGTTCCAACATATCCTGTGTTTTTCAGCTGTACATGATCTCTTTACATTATGCTGGCAAGTAAGTATTTAATAAGAAGCTATATTTAATATCATTACTAATTATCATGCTGATTTTTGCCAAACAGGTCTTATTTGCTATTTTCAACTTGAGCAATGTGTGTGTTTGTGTGTGTGCGCGCTTGTGCACAGAGAGGACACATAACACCTGGTGTTATAATTGAACACACTTTTTAATTTTTTAAAATATGAAGATCCAGTCAGTCACATAAAGCAGGTTGTACCAATAGAAATTTTGCAGGTGGTTTTAAAGGTAGAACTAATTGTACTGGTTGCGCTGGGAAATGAATGTTTAAGGCATAAAAAACTGAGAAAAATATTTTTTGTCTGAGCACYTGGGATCCTTTCCTCTGAATACAAAGGGGGTTTTCACTTTGTTTTATGTACAGATAAAATTCTATTTAGGACTAAGATATTAATTTCTCCATATTTATGATATTTGGACCTGTTATACAGYCCTCCCTGTACTCTAATACAGTTATTTTATATCAGAATAACCCTTCATTCACTGACTTGAATCAGGTTCACGCTTTCAATTTGTTTTSCCTTCCATATGTTTATTTCTTTTGTCCCTGTTTCCAGTTATAGTATTCTGGTCTGCTCTGGTACATTGCTGCTTTTCTKTTACTTATGTATATATAAAAGCAGCATAATAGTTAAAATGGCAAAGATTTTAGRAAGCATTTTCTATTCTGTGAAAGAACACATGTACCCATGTGAGAATTTATTCATGATCAAAATCTGAAAAGTGAAGAATTGTGAATTAAGCATGTTCACTGTATGTCTAGCTATATTGTGTTTTTAAAACARTGACAGTGACTGAAATTCTGTACATATGTAAGGGTATAAAATGAGTTTTCTTCTGTAAAAGGAGATACTTCCTTTTTAAGGTTCAGAAGAGTCCCCTGAAAACTTTCACTTTAGTATGATTTCAGTAGTATTTTATTAGATTTGATATACTGTATAAAGATAGGAGCAATTGCATATAATTTTCAAGACCATTAATAATATTGCTTAGAGAAATTTTCTAAGTAAACATTTTCCTGTGTACAAACAGCTGGAAGAAGACTAATAACATCAATCAATTTAGGTTAACTTGCAGTGTAACTGGAACACCCTGTAGGGCTTATTGATATAATTCAGCTTTGGGTCTTTTCTAGTGTCAGCATCTGATCACCTAATGGTGTTATTCTGCTGTAAACACTGCAATAACTACTTCTAGAAAAGATATGGTTTTATTATGAAATGACATAGAACTAAGTAGAATTTGAATTTCCTGTTGTGTCATTCTTGAAAAAGGTAGAAAGTTTTCAAAGCTTCATGTAACAGTTCTGACTATAAAGTTTCCCATTTTCTCCTCAGTGCTACTGCACTCAAGTAACAGATCAAATATGTGGATTTAGTTCTGGGTTTGTTCTGGCACTTATTTCTTTCCCACTGCTATTAGAAAGAAAGAGCTGTTGTGCTTTCACTGGGARTTGCTTATGTAGATAATATGGAATAACCTTGTCCCATCACTAGAAATATTAATATACCAATAGAGATGCAAACTCCAGGGTTACATTAATTTGAAACACCAGTGGAAACCACTTAATGAGGAATCYTGCCAAATCCTGTTTATGTTTAATGATGCCATATAAAAATGAGTGGAAACTAGCTCCTTGTTTTGTTAATGTGGGAAATGTGTCACTGTGGAAAAAGACTTTTATTCTAATTTATAGACTTCTAAGTTATAATAAATAACTGGAAAATAATAATAAATAACTTGCRGTATAGTGAGAAATTTCTTAATAGCAGAATTAATGCACACATATTTTCAACAAGACTAGTCCATGCCAATTTACAGTTTCTTAGTGTTCTCTTTTATTTTTTTGTTTCCTAAACAACATATTTTTATACAGTCCAGGTTCTGCAGATTCATATGGGGGCATAGTAACAGTGGGGGAGGGTGTTATAAATTTTATGTTAATCCTGAGGGTTTGTGAAGTAACTCAGTGATTTTGGCCAGTCCCTTCAAAATACTTTCTGTTTACTTCCAACTTTTCCTTCATTTCAGAAAACAAAATAGATTTTTCAGTCCTGAGAGGGCTGACCTTTGGCCAACGGTGAATGCCAGCCTGGAAAATACTCCTATTCACTTCCTCCTTGGAGAGATTGCTACCRCCACTCAGTGAGCCCCAGCTTACAGAGGTGTCTCCACAGAAAACTCCACAGACCTGTCTCAAATGGGTAATTCTTTTTCARTCAGTATTCAAGACTATCAGTGCTTATGCCTTGAAAAATTTCTGTATTATTATAATATATTCAATACATTGATTTTAACCCAAAAATTGTTTAACATATGGGATTTAGTAGAATGTTAAAGAACTGATTTTTCTTCCCCTTCTTGAGGAAAACTTACTCTACATCTTCTTTCCAACTTCTGYCTAGGATTTAAGTGACACTGATTTTTCACAGGCCTTTACTTTTACGTGCTACTTTACGAATTACAAATAAAAATTCATTAAAATGGAAATAGCTTCTGGTTTCATTTTTAAAATATACTTGGTCATTACATAATAGCAAAATGGAAGTTACAATAGGATAATCCATCARATTAAATGTAAAAGTATCTTTAAATGTCAAGGTTTCCTTAGTTTTATGTYCATGTGAACTATTAAAGCAAAAGTGAAAATGCAAGCAACATTTGTAAGAAACATCCATCTGACATCCTAGTAATGTTATATATTTAGGTAATTCTACTGCAGTATTCACTGCACTGACTCCATAATGGTAAAAATACCCATTAATGTTGACTTAATTTGTGTTATTATCCAAACAGACTTTTACCCTAAATGTATATTGAAACCGTGATTTGAAACCCTAAATTTTATCAATGATTCCACTGTTATGTTATCTCTTGAGAAAGGAATGTCTTSCATTATACTTTATAATTTCTGGAATATTATTCTTACAAGTGTTCTTGTAAGAATAAAGGTAAGAACCTGGAGATCCATTGCCTTTTGGCTGTGGCCAGATCATTATTAAACAACTATCAATTTTATAAAGGTTTTTTTTTTGCCTTTGGTACCAATGCAAAGCAAATTCTTATGCCATACATCCATGATTGCAATTGAGATTATGATTCTAATCATAAATCCATTTTTTTACTTGCCCTGCTTTGAGGATACCATGTAGTGTAAAGCATCATGTGTAACACTTGTCATGTATATGAATTGTAAAAGTCTAGTGCAGTGTTTTATTTTCTATTCAATAGGTTAAAAATTATGAATATATTTTTAAGTACTATTGCCTGTGAGATTTTTTCAATCTGTCTGGACATATGAATGGTGCATTTTTTTTTTTCTGTTTACAACAGGCAGAGCAAGCTCCCATAAGAATCTAAAAGATACATGCTTGTACAAAAATTACTGTACCTCACTCTGTGTGTCAGTCTGCAGCATACTGAAGATAAAGTAAGTAATTTTCTCAAAATCAAAGAATCAAGAAGCAATACTGACCAGCAGTCAGTCATCACTTTGGGCAGATAAAGAAGCTTTTGTTCCTTGCTCTATCCCTGACTAGCCCTTTTATCAATCTTTGCTGTTCTTTACCTGCACACTTTTCTGTCTCACATGTAAGTCCTTGAGGGTACAAAGCATGTGTCTGTATGCCTTGGTGTAAGATAACAGTAATAATTTCACTTGACATTTATTACATAAAGTATGTAGCAATGCATTTAGAACAAAAGCATGTGTTAATGTTTCACAGAAATGCCAGTGATCAAAACTGATTAAGTAATATTCTAATCACRCTGTTAMCTGTGATTCTTTTTCACATGGTTTTCACTATTTGCAATGAAGAATCAGTATTGCTGATTTTATTTAAGTGAATGRGTGTGTTAATTGTCTGAATGAGAAAAATAAATAGAATTTTGCTGTTGMGAAGAAATAATTGAGCCTCTATTACATTATAAATTAGATGCACTGCTACACAACTTCACAGAGCTCAAGATCAAGTGGTTCACCTGTTCTAACTTCTTGGCTAAGGTCAGACAAGCCATTGGATTTTTTTCCAGGAGCCAAGGAACTTGTGTATTCTTAATGCATATTTTATAAATAAACTGCTACTAGTGGTTTTAGACTTTCATTTTTTCTGGTTAAGTCATACATCAATCCCCTAGCAGGAGCTACAGGCCAAGACAGATAAAGATCCAGGAAAAAGAAGGTTCATGTTTCAGCAAAAATAAAGTATTCTAAAGTCATGATTTTAAAACTACTTTACTGAATGGTTAGACAAGGTTTTGGTTWACAGAAGGAAAAGAGTTCAATATAAATACAAAAATATATAAATACATGTTTAATATATTTTTTCAATTAGCAGGAATTTAAAAAATATTTTATTGAAATTCTTCCAAAATTTGGGATGTTAAGGAATATAAATACTTATCAATCCAGTAAGAGCAAAGAGTTGTCCTAAATTGTTGTCAGACACTAAGCTGTAAGAAATGAG
This sequence comes from Alauda arvensis, assembly GCA_902810485.1. Lineage (NCBI taxonomy): Eukaryota > Metazoa > Chordata > Aves > Passeriformes > Alaudidae > Alauda > Alauda arvensis. The sequence goes on along the minus strand of CADDXX010000170.1, from coordinate 626,000 downwards.
CRTTTCATCAAATCTGCAAAACAGAATTTGTATATAACCATAAAGTTGAAATACTAAATYAATTTTCTCATATGTAAGCATTTCTCATTTTTTCTCAATTTTAAGCTTCAGGTTGTTTYTATGTCTTGTGGCTGTTTTGTCCTAAGGACAAAACTGTCCACAATTTTGTCCTAAGGTAGGCCTTGATGTGTTAGTCACAGAATCACAGAATYTGGCAAGTTGGAAGGAATTCACATCAAGTCCAACTCCTGGCCCTGAACAGCACCACCTGCAAGAGTCACACCATGTGCCTGAGWGCTTTGACCAARTRTCTCTTGAGCTCTGTCAGGATGCTGCTGTGACRGCTTYKCTGGGGAGCCTGTTCCAGTGCCCAGCCACCCTCTGGGTGAAGAACRTTCYYYGGATAKGCAGCCTAAACCTCCCYTAAYGCAACCTCAGGTCGTTCCCTCACATTCTGTCACTGGGTTCCACAGAGAAGAGATCAGTGCCTGCCCCTCCTCTTCCCCTCATGAGGAAGCTGTAACTGAAGTGAGGTCTCCCCTGTCTCCTTTTCTCTGGGCTGAAGAGACCAAGGGACCTCAGCCACTCCTCACATGGCTTCCCCTCAAGGCCCTTCCCCATCRTCATGGCCCCCTTTGGACACTTTCTAATAGCTTAATCTTATTACAGCCAAATGAAGATGCTATTTCCTTTAATTCTTGTTTCATTTTAATTTCTTTTTGGTTGTTTTAGATACTATTCTTTAARAATTAGAAATATATCAAACCTTTTAGAATAGATAAAACTTTCCACAAAATGTCCTGAAATAGCATATTAGTGTCCTTGCTAATACTTTTCATCCTATCTATAGTATGTGTGTTTAGATAGCTATGGACATATACATATATATTTATACACTTAAATATGCATACATATGTGAAATGTGTATGTATATATTTTTTATATTGCATGTATGTCCTCTTTTATTCCCAGTAAATTTGTTTCTGTAATCCATCATTAGAGATTCATCAACAGTGATGTGAAGCAACAGATGCTATTTTTTCACTAAATATTCTTCTGTTCATTCTTTATTATAACTTTGATATTTTTTGTTGCTTCTTTCCAAAAATCTTTACAGCCTCTGATCATGATGTTCCATTGTCTTCCCCTGCAATATCGTATCTGTGGGCCTTAGTTTAATATCAGAAAACTTCTAGAAATAGTATTTCTAGAAGTATTTCAAACACTTTGACCGAGGCACATTCAACCTGACAGTCTGAGRACATTAAAGAGGAGCCTGAATCAACTGACACAGTGTCATTGTTTGCTGAGGTGTTCTGCTTGATTCATTTGGGGTAGAGAAGCAGTTGCAATCAGTTGTATTCTTCCAGCAGGGCTTGTTGGGAGAGCAAAAGATTCTGTCCTATTATGATTTAGCCCTAAAATGCTTTTTGGTGAACATCTAAAGCACGTAGCCTGCTCTAGGAGTACCAGAGCAAGAGGTCAGTTAAAAACCTCTCTTCTCCTTGGCCTCCAGACAACCAGAGCACTCTCCAGGTCAGTGCTATCAAGTAATTGGATTCTTCAGGCTTTCATTAGTCCATACTTTGAGAGACTTCCTGTTCTCTGGAAGRTGTCCTTAAACACTCCTGCACTTGTTTTGGTCCCTTGCCCCTGACTAGATTGTATCTAAATTCTAAACTTGATTTTTCCTGGTCACAGAAAGATGGCATAGTTTAGTGTTGGGTTTGGCCAGAAGGCTTTTCCCATGTCTCCACAGGCTCTCTGTACTCATTTATTTGATTGCTGAATTTCTTGTATTCTCTGATGGTGGCAAATAGTTAAATGAAAATGTGGCTTTGAGCACCTTGCTTAGRTAGTTCTACTTTGCTTCTGGAACTTGCAGTTTGTTGCATTTCTTCCTCTCATCAGAAATACCAAATTATTTTTCTGTATTGGAATAGGAAGACCTATGAGTTTGAGTCTCAGTTTAGGGCTCTGGCAAATACCTTATTAATGCAAGATTACTTTGTTGACTTTAAGTTATTCATTAAGTTCCATTATTTTTTTATATTCTCATGCAAAAGCATTAGTATGTAAATCGTGATGTAGAGTTTAATGCATTAAGGGATCCATTGACTGCAATGTTTGTGCAAAATGTGCCTTCCTCATTCATGTAAACAGTTAATATGATTATTTTAACCATTTGTATATTTATTAAACAATCTAGATAATTCTATTATAAGTTCAATATACATAATTCTGTTATAAATTCAAATTAATTTTATTGTATATATATGAAATACCTAATTATGGTGGTAGTAAAGAATTAGTAGCTGAATTAATGAAGTGCGTTCTAGATGCTCAGGGGCATTAGAGGATATGAAGACACAGTCAGAAAGTGCAGATAGCTAAGCTACGGCTTATCCTGTTGTTTTTTACACATCAGAACAGGAAACCAGGCCTATATTTGTTTGAGATAAAGTGGTTAAGAATCATTCTGCCAAATGAAGTGGTTGCTGTAAAAACTTTGCGTGTGAAAATCAGTCATGTTGCAGCTAGCCACGATCTTGGAGAAAACTAGGAAAAAAATGATGGAAAAATTTCCTTCTAGGCCACCAAAAACCATCATGGGATTGATTACTGGGATGGAAAATCTGAGTGAAAATGCTGAACACCTGGGAGAYGTTGAACAAAGCAAGAGACATTGTCCTTTATATAGGACCTAAAGGGCAGCGTGGCGTATCCAAATTTTGTTTTGTAGTACCTGTTATAACTTTTTGGTGGTGCATGACTTACTGAAAGGCTCATATCCAAAGGGTTAGTTTGCTAGGTATTTTCTGCTGTAGGCCTGACACTCAGTCAGTCTACCCTTCCAGGTAACTCCCCCAAGTCTACACATGTGCAATAAACCTTTGGTCAGCTTGGGTCACCTGTCCCAGCTGGGATCCCTCCATTTTTTCCTTGTACTTTCTCACTGACAGATCATGAGACACACACTCACACACACAAATGTCCTTGACTTAGAATAAACATGAGTTAGGGAACCCAAAATGATGTACTTTCAAACATCATTCTCATTCTGAATCCAAAATACAGCACTATAACAGCTATTGGAGAAGCCAAAAGCAGGGCAAGTTTAAAAAACTGTAGTCAGTCTCTGCTTTCAGTGAAATTCTACCCTATTAGTAGGTCAAATACTTTTCCACATTACATTTTGTGATGCTAATGGAAAGATAAAAGTAAGGCGTCCTGTAGGTATTTTTGTCATGGGTGCCAATTAGATAAGCATAARTGAAAAGCAAATTTTGCAGAAAACAAGTACAAAACACTTTTTTCAGACTTTTTGTAAAATGTGACATTTACCTTTTCTGGATTTACAGTGACTTGTGAAGCATGGAAATACATGATATATAATCTAGGAATGTAATCTGCTGATGTTTGAAAATAGAGCAAATATTTGGAGATAGATTTAGAAAATTTCAGATTGGAAAATGTTTTTGTTCCCATATACATCAGCATGGCCTGTGTTCCTGTTTAATAATGTCAATGGGTAACTTGTTTATGGCTGAAACAAGTAACTAATTCAGAGAAAGTCTTATTTATTGCCACATGTTTCCGGAAGTTCTAACAACTGTATTATTGAAAGAATTTATTTTTCGGATGTTTTCTCTAAAACACATTTTTTTTGTTCACGTTTTCTAAGCAGTTAGGATTTTTTAAGACAGAACTCATCTGCAATATAGTTTGTCCAGTTCAGTGGTAAAGTTTGAATACATAACTATCACCTTAATGTTTTTAAAATTAGTTTTAAGAAAACTGCAACGAACTTTCTTGTTTCTGATGGATTTTTTAATTTTATTGGAGTTATGATTCAACAATGAAGTACTGTGAATATTGTTGGGGTGGTTTCTAAAGAGAGTCTGAATGATTACTTCATCAATACAGCCATAATACTAATTGAGAATTTTCCACAATGAGTGACAAATTATTATGGACCATATCCATCAATGGCATATGAATAGCTGTTTACAACTTAAATATTCAGCCGAGTTATTTTTAAGTAAAGAGATACATTTCCTCTCAACTGCATATAAAAAGCAGCCAAAACCCAATGCCTTTTCATTGGAGTTTTAAGAGTATGGTATGTTTCTCAGAAACTGACAATAGAAAAAATTCTTATGAAATATTTGTTTACCTACATGTCATACAAGCATTAATATGCTGAAGAGAATTTTTGCACCTCATGTCATGCTGGGTTCCTGCCTCCTTAATGTGGGAGACAAGCCCGGCCGGCAGCACGGCAGGAACGCCGCAGCTCTGGGTGCGGGCTGGGGTCTCTGTGTGCCCCCAAGCCACTCGGGAGGGCTGCCAGCTAAGGATCACCTTCAATGAAGAGGGAGACTCTCAAGGGGGGTAACGAGGATCTTTATTCTCCAAGAACCTGCCCTCGGGAGCCTCGAGAGGCTCTGAACACAGGCTTATAACTGAAGCAGGCATCCAATTGCGGGACAGAAAATACTGACAGACAGCGACTAATAATCAATCACGGCAAGCGATGGGGGGAGCCTGGACCCAAAAACCAATCACCCTTAGTCCTGAGCAGAATTCTCTGGAAGTTTGGGAGTGTCTGAGGGTGACAGGCAGGGGACCCCGGGGAGGAGAAAGCAAGACTGACAGCTGCAGCGGCGGGTGGGGAGGAGAAGGTGGGMTGGTAAGAAGGCGGAGAGAACCCAGGAATGAAACAACRCAGCTGAACAGGGGGGGACGGGGCAAACCAAACCCCACCAAGTAAAAACAAACCCCAACAATGTCAGCTTCCCTAATCAGTCTTCCTTTYCTGTTTATATCATGAAGAAAGGGACAAGTAGTTTTTTAGGCTTGAATAAAATCTTAATCTGGGAGAGTCAGTATACAGGAATTTCAGGTACTYGTGTTTCTGAGGTAAATTCTATGTCCTACAAAAGCTGTTTATTTTCTAATGATTTTTAGAGGTTGCTTTTGTGAGTGACTGTCTCTGAAGTCTATTTGTTTCCATTTGATAATACCAGTTGAAAGTGGCKCATGACTTTGTTTTTCCCTTAGTTYTACAACATTTGGCCCCACCCAATAGATTGCAAGAAATTGCTCTAATCTAATCTAGTCAAGTCTAGTCTGTTGTAAGAAATACAATCCTTGTCAAGACATAACACGATGTGCAAGGTAGGATCGTCTTGCTCTTTGCTGCATTTTGGGTGAAGCTGCATATGCTGTGGGGGGCACAGCAACCTCCATTACTTTMTACAAGTACTTCTACGGTGAGGCAGAATCCTTAGGAGAATCCAGGCAGGTTCATTTACAAATCTTCTTAATCGTCTTTTAACAAAGAACATATTTTTTCCAAATCCAGTTAGAGCAATGTTTTGATGCAAGGACGCAGAGGTCATTAGTCCTTAAAAATTTACTTGTATTGGATTAATTTTCCCGTTTGCTTCTCCTCTCTGAATTAGAGCATCCAAACAAATTTTTTTCCTTATTTTTTTCTAATAATGTCTTTGTAATTTCCTGGTTTGACCAAGAGTTTCTCTTCAGAAAGTTAATCCATGCTGGAAAGAATTTGGTTAGTGCCACTGGGTTTTGCTTCTCTTGCCTCTGTAAGTAGTCCTCTTTCCACTCGAACTGCTGCCTGCAGAGAACAACCTTCTTTGCCATCATTTCAGCTTCATTGCCTAGAGAGCATTGCAAGAGCTCACTGTAAACTGAAACTGACCCCAGGGTAAAAGAGTGATATTTTTCACACATGATTTAGTCCATGACTACATTTCATACGGATTTTCAACAAGACAAAACCATTATTTGTCTTGAATGGTATGTCTCAGAGGCAGAATAATAATCTTACTTTGTTAGTTGGGG
>CADDXX010000170.1:581890-620104 GCA_902810485.1 Alauda arvensis | reverse complement strand
TTTTTTTAATATTGCAATGAAAGATACTTATTTAAAAAGTGTTTGGATTTTTGGTTGCTTATAATTTCTAAAGCTTTCAAGTGAGGCCAAAAAGCATCATAATGTCAAAATGGAGCTTTCTGTGCCCTTGTTCTTTTTTAATAGATGGTGAACCTACCCCATACCTCAAAGAACCTGAGAAGGAGCATAGCATATTCAAAGACACTATTTTTAATTAAACTAACAAATAGCTCTGTGTGGTGGATGATAAACTCAATAGTTTGTAGATATGGTAAGATGGGCACCATGACAGTAGCACAAGTATCACCAGATATGTGTAAAAAAATATTAAAAAGAACAACATTCCTTGTCATCTGAACTGTGATAATTTAAACTATCAGTTGTTTATTTATTGTGTTAGTATGGATTTTTTTTTTTAAATCCTATGACCAGGAACTTCAGTCCAGAAAATACAAAACATSTCTGCAAAATGATGGAGTATTGAGCTGTTTTTCTTTCCTCCCTTTTTCCATCACCCTGAGGTAGGAAAAGTCACTATGACCTTTCTTAGGGCAAATTAACATTCACATTACTTGACCTCTGAGCTCATTCCTCTCAGAACCTTTGTTCTTGACAACACTATTCAGATCACATGCATGTGATGTGCCTTGAAAGCACTATTTGAATAACTACCCAAAATTTCAAGTAAAATGGCACATTTTTTTGGGAGGAAGAAGTGATGAGAGMGAGAAAAATTCTGAATATGCACCAGAGTTATTTGAAAAAACAAAACAAAGTAAACAAAAAAGAAAAAAAAAWTAAATCCCATTTCTTGAAAAAATAAGGAATCAATAGCATAAAGCATTCTTCTTAGCACTTCAGCCCAGATTGTTTTGTCTCCAAAGTCATCCCCAAAATAATGCTCTAACACTCTGCTTAGCCTTTTGGCCCTGTCATATAACTGCATAGTCCAGTCTCTTCATCATGGTGTATGGCTTTCTGGCTTGGAATAATTAGCACTTTCTTGAGCTATTTCACTCTGTGTTTTGGGTTGATATTTTTCCACATTCCAGCTATTTCTATGGTATTTTAATACAGAACCTGAGGAAAAAAATATTATAGTGTCATCTTCATTGTCATATTCAACCACCTGTAATTCAACCTGTAATAGAAATGAAAATATGTTGACAAATGTAGTTTATTTCTATGAMAATGTTATTAATTCTTGGTTTGAAGGTTTAGTTTAACTAAAATAAAATGCTTCCTGTGTTTTAAGATGATATGAGAAAAAAATTAATTGTACTTTCAGGATGAAAACAGTATTTTTCTTTTAAGGAAAAYACAATGTTCAAACTTTTCATCCACTTTATTATCACCTTTTTATGTCAGGGGAGATGGGGATGAAAATTGGTCATATTTTCAATGGCCAACACTTCTTTTTCAGAAATCTACTAATCTGCTGGTTTTCATACTAATCATAATTAGTACTCTGGGAGGATCAAACTGATTTTTATTGGACTTTTATTATGTGCATTTTGAGAAGGAAGTGGTATCTCTGAATTGACATCTGAGCCATAGGAAAACAGTATTACTAAAGAGCTTTTTCCAAATATCCATTGTCTTTGATACCTTTTGGTTGCATCAGCACAAAAACATTGTTCAACTTAATTAATGCTATTCTGTTTCTCCACTAGTGTACACATTCTCATCCAAATTAAAAGCAAAAAACCCACTAGGCAAGTCTRAGCCTGGCCATGCCTTGGACATAGAGTTGAAAGAAGATACAAGAACAAAAAGGAGGTATGAAAGAGTTGAGAAATTACTTTAAAAGRGTGGTGAAAAAAAATTGAATATTACTATCAGACTAGCATATATTTAAGAAGTGATAACCCAAGCCACAKTAATAGAAGATACTTTAAATGTAAGCTTTGTTGTAGAGAAAGAAACCACAAAAACTATCAAAACCTATCACTTTATTATGATTTTACTACAGGACCCTGAATTGTAAATTTGATACTGTGCTGTGGAGTATACTTGTAGATGTTTCTAATAAAGCTCATGCAAGACATAGAAGGTTGTTTTGAAAGCAAATGAGAGTTTACACTACGTTTCCAACGCAATAGCATACCATAGACTTCCCAGGACTGAGTCAAGGCTTTCAGGTCAAAAGAAGAAAGATGTACCAGAATACTTTCAGCAGAACTAATGATACACAGAGTTTTACATAACTTTCTAAATTAGAATTACCTGTCAGAGGCATACAGTGCATGCAGAGAAAGAGATTTTTCAATACATAGATAAAAATTACCCTTGCCTCTGAGCATAATCACAGGATTTTRATGTGTTTACCAGAATGGGTAAAAAACAAAAATAGTGTTGCCCTTGACTGGAAAGTTTCTGCCCGTTTCTGAATATTTTACTCGGTAAAATGAGCTTCTGTTTCCTTATTAAAAAAGTATTATTGGTTACCAATATGACTYCACAGTAGATAAATAAAGTAACTTAGTCTCTGCCCAAAGAATACTGTATTCTAAATGGAAAAAAGGCACAGACATAAAAAAAAATTATAATATAAAGAAAATAAGAGGAAATATCACAAATCTTCCAGAATGATATTGTATGGTAGTGACCACTTTTTGTGGTAATTTTTTTCTACCTTTTTTTTTTAAGCRTGTTGTGTGGTTTTGATTTTTAGGATCATTTTAAAGAGAAAACGTTTAGCATTCTTGAAATTATGGAGACCATAATAAAATATGTGGCATGAATTGAATGTACAGCCTATAAAACTATAACAACATTGACAGGCTATTTAAACTGGTTATTTCCAGTGAAGTTGTTAGTTTTGATGATATTTCTTACAGATGTGCAACTAATGTTTTTTCTTTCTGATCTTTCAGTGTATGCTAGGATACTTCTGGTGTTATTTAACTTTCAGATTKTATATATTCCATGAAGCTGAATGAAATACAGCTTTTTCTACATATTTCTAGATTTTTCTAGAGATTTCTAGTTTTCCTAGTTATTTTAGTGTCCTGTTATTTTCTCTCTTTTTTTAGACCACTGWAAGTTGTTAAATCAAATTTTTTCTCATAAAAACGTCAAGTTTTTCAGAACTTAATTATCTTCTGGCAGATTATTAGGAAAATTCCAGTTTGATTGTATTATCATCGACAGATCTAAGGTCCTAGYGAACCTACAAAATCATGGAGTGTTACAAAACAATTTGATTTGAAAACTTTTCATATTGGATAACAGTGGTGTCAGTGCTCAACAGCCTTGCAAATTGACCTCACCACTTACATTCTTTCCAGTTTTTCAATTTGTTTGACACGTGTGGGAAAGGTAAGATTGTTCCACAAAAGAAAAACTAAAGGTCACCTGTCCAAGATTTTGCTTTCTACTTGTGTTTTGGTGGTATAAATTTGTAGTTATTCCAGATCTGCATTTCTTCTGGTATTTTATGGTAAATCTGGAAGTCAAATGGTGAATTTAAAGAAAATTGAAAATGAAAGAGTTTTAAAGAAGTTACATTTTTGTTGATCTTCATATCATCCATATAGTATCCATTGGAAAGATTTAACATGTCTTAGTAATTTTTCTCAGATACCTTAGATTTCAAAAGATATGGCTGCTAGGGGAAAAAAGGCTAAGGGTAAATAGAGAAGTRTATCTTTTTATTCAGAAGGTTTCTCATTTAAGCTTCTGTGTCAYAGACACATTATGAACAATATTGATTTTCTTGACCTCAGCTGAGCAACACGAAGACTTAGCCTACATTCATCCCTATCTTAAATTTATAATAAATCTCATATGTGCCAATATTCTATATTTCAATGTTTTGTGCACATTAGCTATGTTGTAAAAGCAGATTGTATTAAGTGACAGAGCACTAAATTTACTACACAACAGGTTAATCTTAGCACTTTGTGCATTCTGAATAATAAACCAGTTATTGATCCTAATGAAATATTATTATAACTTTTTTTTTCATTGTAGAGGATATTTGCCCAACTGRTATTGTACAGATATTTGCTAAAACAGCACAGCCACAGGAAGCTTTCCTTATTGTATAACAAGGTTGTTCATCATAATTATGTTGTGTCAGCACACCCATATAGGTCAACYCGAGTTCAGAAAGATAGGATTATATTTTGTTCTGAGTGCAAGCATGCGTTTAAATACTTCCCTGCCTTTAAAAATAATCATGGTTGTACAGCACTGTAAATAATGGCTAATCTATGAGTTATTTCACCCTATAATCTAGAAAATAAGAGCTGTCACAGAAAGCAATGAGTATAATGTATAAGCAAACGGCATTGTTTCAGTGACAGTATTTAGTCTTAAAAATGAATGAGAAATATATTTTAACATAATACTTTGGTATCTATTTACATGTATTTCCCATTATGAGTCATTAGCATTAGTAAGCCTTTGCTGAAGTGATACAAATTTGTTGTAAAGAACTGAAATATTTTCAAAAGACTCAGGAAAAATTGTCTTTTTCTGCATATCATCTTCAGTCTTTTTCATAATTAGTTTGAATATATTTAATTTCTTTCAAAACATGCCATGAATACCCTCGTTTTGGCTAAAAGCTAAGAGGAACTATTTTCAAATTCAGCAGACATTGTACTTTTGCATATTATTGTCATTACCACTGAATATAAATTATATCCCTTCCTTGCTAGGGAAAACAATGTTTCCAGGAAGCATTTTGTCAGAAATTTCTTTTTGTTGAATTATCCAGTGTTCATGTATGCTGGGATTTCTGTGGCTGTATGTTGTCATCTATTTAATGTGTGTRGGTTCTCCTCATTCCCATCATTTTACAAAAGCAGGTAAATTTCACTCAAAAAAAAGAGAGATGGGAAATGGCCCTAAAAAGTGATTGTGATTTAAAGTATATGTTGTAGCACGATGTATTTTCTCTATTTTTATTCAAAAGAAGAGGACATGGAAACAATATAAGGAAAATTTAAGTTTGCTGCARTAATAATAGTAATAACAATGAAAAAGAAGTATTTTTAAGCCATGAAAATCTCTGTGCACTACTTTAAAACAKCCAATTAACTTACATTGCATACTGGCTTAAATGAGATGATCAAACACAGTAGCATTCCATCAGTCTTCATCTTGAACTCCAGTTCTCTAAAGGTTAATGTATAATCCTCCCTCATTGATTTCAATCCTTTTAGTTGCTGATATGTTAATATATGTATTGGCAGTAGTTTTTAATTTCTTTCTCATTTCTATGTGATGCAAAAGACATAATACTCTCAATAAAAAAAAATTCATGAGGAATAATTATTGGGTGGTTACTCTTCTTTCCCTGGCTCCTTTTCTTTGTCCATGCAATAAATAAAATTAAAAAAACCCCAACCAACCAACCGAAAAAAAAAAATAAAAAACCAAACAACAAAAAAAAGCCTCTCCTGGGCTGGGAGAAAAGTCTGGGAGAAAAATCTCAGAAAAATCTGTATTATAACACTTCTCTTTTAGCCCATCATAAGTTAATTAAAACAAAATTATTAACACTTACTTCATTTGAAAAGATGGGTGTTATTTCAAGCTACAGAAATACAGTGAATGGAGATTTTATTTTAATTAGTCTGTATTTCCCACTAGTGGAGCTTGCAATTCTCATCAGTCCTCAATCTTTTTTGGCTAGGAAAGCTTGCACATTCCAAACCTACTCTGATGAAATGCTCCTTTATYCTAATGGTAGCGAGTGTTGGGGATTTCTCTGTGTATAGGTCTCACATAGTTGTCTATACTGATGAATGTCATTTTGAATGACATRTTGCAGCTCTCAGGTTGATTGGATGTGAGCCCAAGGGCATAGGTAGCAGGCAAAGATGATTTTACTAGGACAGTTTGCATAACAAGCAACTGTCATCTCATTAGCAAGCATAGGCATTTTTGCCACATGCTCTTTAACACATCATCACACCTGTTCACACTTCATTGTCCCAACAATTCAGTTAGGCAGGTTGTTGTTAGCTTTATTTTTTTCATTTCTTACTGAGAGTTGGTTATTTGGTGCCAGATTCAGAGGTGTGAGATAGATACAGTTTAGRGTTTAAAATATTCCTGTGAATACTGCTCTGAAGGGTGGTAAAGAYCAGGATTATAGTTTGAATAATAAGAATAATAACTACTATCAGTGACTGCTTTATAGTTCTTCTTGCTACCTACTGTTCTTTTGGAAACTGAATTACCTATCCTCATAGCCTATGAAATTGATCATATAACAAATGTTTGGTTTGATATGTAATCTCTTTTCTTTTCCTCTTCTTGCTATAAAATGCATGTTGGAGCYCCAGAGCAAGATTTTTCTACAATAGGGAAGTTAAGGTCCCAGGACTTTTTCCAAAAGTCATTTCTGTGTTCTGGAGATCCCAGTGTAACTTTACAATGGTAGCTCAGACTCTGCACCAGCTTCAGCCCCAGACTACATGCTGGTGCAAGACTCTCACCATCAGACTGGGGGTTTGGTGCACCAGTAGCTAAAATGCAACTTGTCACTGCTTCTGAAGTGTCTGGATAGCCAAAGAGGGCACCCRAGACTTGCCTGATCCCCCAGCTTAGCTGCTGGGTATGGAAGTATTCTCCTTTTTCAGTCCTAAAACCAAGGAAGAAAAGAGGTAGTACAGATTAGATGATCTGGGTCACAGAACTGGGTGGCTGGGATTGTTGCAGATTTGGAGAAAGTGGAAGGAAGGAAAATGAGGATATCTGGGRGAAGGTTGATTTCATCAGTAAAACAGATGGAGGACTAAGCTGAAGAAAAGAAGTGGGAACAGATGAAGCCAGCTTTGATAAACTGGAATTGCTCATAGCACACCTACTCAGTCAAGTTGCACTGCTTGTCCAACTCACCCTTTTCCTTTGCTGATGACTGCAATTGTGGAGGCAGCTGCATACCCCTTCATTTGCTCAGAATAAGCATGTTAGCCACAGAAGGAGGGAGGAAAAATGGTCTGCAATGTGCTCTGTTAATGGAAGTGTTTCTCACAAGTTTTTTTTGGTGTATGAAAAAAGCTAAATATCATCCCTATATGTCTTGTAGTGTTGTGCCAATGTAAAAATATTGCTTTATTCAGTTTAAYTGGCCCTTTCATGTACCCTGTTGAATGTACAGTACTCTGTACAGTGCTACAATATCTCTGCATTTTGTCATATCTTATTGATTAATCAATCAGGAACAAAAAGCTTTAACAACAGAATTCAGGGAATGAAACATAAGTCTTCCATTGCTCTTCTATAGAGAATCTGCTGTGTGTTGGTGCCTACCAAATCTACTTTGGTCCCCTCTAAATACATTGATATTATCATATGGAAAACATAAAAATATATAACTGCAAGTGACTTTTATTTGAGCTACATAAAATGTGGCATTCTTAACTCTCTTGGCAAGTGTCTGACCCCTGTTTTTTGGTTTTTTTGTTGTTTTTTTTTTTTTTGTATAAGTCTCAAAAACAATGAGTCATTTGCTGTCACTCTGGCAATATATTTATAATTTCCCAAGCAGTGCCAGAGACTGAGACATGCATGTTTATTTCATAAAGAGCCATACTTTGTATTGTTTCACTGCCATCTTGATGAATATTTGCAAATTTGTTCCTTGCAATTATTTCTGGATAAAYGGGGTTTAGTTGTTAATGAAATAGCTGTGAGGTATTCTATACCCTCAACCAAGAATGATATGAAGAACTCAACTCCTCTGTCTCTTTCAGGTTTTTTTCATATGTTTTTCATTATAGAAAACTCAGAGATGACCCATCAAAACAGATCAAGGGACCCACTTATTGCACACATGTTGTGCAGCACGGACTCTTTTAGCACATTTTCAAATGGAAGTTTTATGGCTTTTCTTTCAGTTAAGACTAGAATTTCTGAAATGCTCTAAAAGCATGTTACATTTTTTGTTCACTTGTCTTCATACTGGATCAGCAGGAGGCTGGTACTTCTAGGATGAGGGTATAGGACTGAGATTCAATTACTGACTGTGGTCCCCATTTAGAAGGAACTGAGCTGCTGCCAAAACTTCAAGACAAATAAAAGATAAATAGAGGATCCAGAGTGGTTTCTGCTTGCTGCAGGGTTCACACAGTGCTGCTGCCTGCTGCTTCAAAATGCTCTGTGAACCTAAGGAGGATGTAGCTCACTGTGTTACCGAAAGAAAAAAAAAAATCCTCAAGTACAAAATATGACTCTACATGCAGCATGATCTGCTTAGAATAGGGTAAAATAACTCAAACAATGCCCTATTTGCAAGGCTACCCATGGTGAATGTAGAAGGGGACATCATGCTGGTTTTGGAGTTGAATAATGCTGGAACCAATCTGACTCATCAATCCCAAAGTTAAACATCCTGATAGTGAGATGAAGATGTGGCAGATATGATAAAGTACACGGACCAAGAAAGAAATCATATATACTACTAATAACTTACCTAAAGCTGCTGAGCTGACACAGCTGGACTGGAGACAGTCAATCACTTTATACTATAAAAGCCCAATCCCACTTTTAAAGGCAGGGTTTTATAACATACCTCTTGGAGTGTATCGGCAGATTTCTTCCTTGAGTGGAGATACCCTTCAAGATTACTTCTTGTGACTTGCCCACTGTCATTAATATGTATGTAACATCAATCTCTCCTTAAAATTAGTTTTTTCAAACTTTAATAAAATTGCTTTAATATAATGGTTTCAATATTGCTTCAAAATTGTGCTTTATACTATATTACTAAATATAGCTTTTATGCTCTCTAGCAAATAATTCCGATTAAAATATTTTTGTCAAATCACTATCACAATAAATTTTTATGGAAATACATCTGGCTTGCCATCCTTAATACTGTGGGAGAAAGTTATAAAAAGGTTCAAACACATCTCTGGAATTTCTTAGACTTAATCCATTGACAGTCTGGGGCTAAGATTAGATCCAGTGGCATCTAGGTTGCTCTCTGAGGAAGAGTTTATAAAGTAAGGGAGTCCTTTCTGCACCTTGTGTTTCAGCAGAAAGGCTTTTCTGTTAAAGTTTGTCTGAAACTCCCATTCTGCCCCTGGCACTGCAATCCTCATTTATTGCAAAACAGCATAAAGTGAACAAGCACTGTACTTCCTATCACTAGTGTGCTAGTTGTGTAGCCTTTWGGACTTGATCTCAGAGAAGAAAATGCATCATTCCTTTTGTAGTTAGGAAAACATGAATACTTCGGGAAAGGTTCACCCAGCTCATTTTTCTTAACAATATCCTGCTATTACTATGTGTGTACAAAGGCAGTTGTCAAACTATTGCTTCCAAACTCATACGTCCTCTAATGTGTCATACTCTTATGCCTTTGGGACTGAYCATAGGATTTTCCATTTTCTGTTTCTTTTACCCTGGGTGATTACCCTCATTTATTTAGCCCCTTGCTCTTACCTGCTGGCCAATCCTTAGGAACCTCAGCTTCTCTTTCACCACATRTACATAGCATTAGTTTTGATTCTTTGTTTCAAAGTCACATAGGAACAATGAAAATTCTRCTGGTTGTGAAGAAAGTGCAATATTTTTTGTGAAAAGGCTGAGTCCACAGCACATTATAAATTATATGTATGGTCATTGTGTTATTGTTGCAGCCYCTCCAGAAAGGAACAAATCTCCCATATGAAAAGTTGATATCACTGCTTTGGAAACACACCTCAAAATTTCACTTGGTACCTATTTATGTTCATCTGGGTTGACTCCACAGAGCCATCCTSAAGGTATAAACCATGTTGATAGGTGTCGATTATATTGCGTGTTGCAAAAATTTCACAAGACAAATATGTCTAAATATGATATTTATTTCTGTGGAGAATTCAGTGGAAGTTTGAAGGAGTATATGTTGTTCCCTTCCCTTCTTCTCCATGTCTTCATTAGAGTATCACTTTCAAAGCATTATGTTTAAAATTTAACTGCCATTAATTTCTTCTGCCAGTCTCAGAAATATTGTCAGATCATAGCAGTCCTCTGCAGCAGTCATGATATTCTTTGTTTCACACTTCTTCCAGGGAGTTAGCRTGGTTCAAAAGTTTATTGACAGCTATGGGGAAAGAAAATTGTGTCTCATCAAGATCAGACTCTCTTATGGGATCAAATGCAAGAAAAACAGCCAACTGAGAAGTCACAGATGTACAAGCAAAGATCATGGGATATTTTTATAAAAAGCAGTAGTACTTTTCTTTGTATGTGTYTCTGATAGGAGTGTCAATGCAATACTACTTCCAAAAGCAATTCTTGTCCTTGGGAGCAAGTGAGAGGAGAAATGTTTTTTATCTACAAGGAGCACTGCAAGTGAAACTGCTCTCACATTATTGTGCCTAATTCTAGCATGTATGTTTTAGAAGTCTTCTTTAAAAATTAAAAAGGTGAGAAAAGAGGCTACAAAAATGTTTTTGAGGAATATAGATTCATGTGATAATTCACTACAAGGAGATTGAAAGATTGTACAGTTTAAGTACTCTCAATTTTCTCACAGGGCGAAAACTAAGTTTTTAAGCATTTCGTCTAGTAGAGAAGACAACAAGGATCAGTGGCTGGAAGTCAAAGACAGATGAGTTAAATTTTTAAGTAAGTGGCATCTGTTTTTCTTTTTTTAAAGGTGAGGCTGTTAAACTCCTGAGAACATTCATGAACTGTCGACATGTTACTATATGCACAGTGAAAACTTACTAGGAAATACAGTTAGAGCGAAAATAAATTGTGCTCTAACTAAATATAAGTTAATGAGCTCAATTTGAAACTAAGTAGATGAAATTTAAGAAGTTCTAATGATCCCTCTGGCCTCAATCTCTGTAAATTTTGAGTGTTAATTAAGTAACCATTTTTCCTGAGTAAGGACTTCAGTACCTAACCACAAAGTGAGAACATACAATTTCTTATTGACATTTAGAAAATATATTTGTCTGACATGGTTACTGTATGCTAGCATATTAGAGAATTTGCATAGCTGTTCAACACACAAAGTCTTTGTGAGAGCATCTCTTTTCTAAAAAACAAAATGAAAAGCATTTGTCGCTTGAAAATTATAAGAATTTGATTTAAATACCATTGGGGGATTTCCTCTCACATTTTATATTACAGGAGTCAAATGTGTAGCCCAGGAACTGTACTTGTGTTATGTTTGGTTTAGAAAACTGAATGTAGATCCCTCAGGCACTGTTTTTTCAGGTGATCCCATGTGAGACAGAGCAGAGGTGGAAAAGCAAAGCAAAAGCTCTCTCTGACAGATCCTCTCCAGACAAGTTTTTTCAACTGATAGGAGTAAAGGAGAGTCTATATTTAGCTTCCAAGCCAAAATCTGACTGCTCTGTAGTTTTCAGGCTATTTGGCTAAGCCACTTTCTTTCCCGCTGAGAAACACTCATAAAACTCATGTGGTTTATTTGAAGAGTAGTGTGGAAAACACTGAACATCTGTCTCCTATCTTCTGACAGGCTGTGTAAAGAYGTATTTCAACAAAGTGGATTGCAAAATTCACGATCTCAACTTATGCTATTTTATGCTGGCTATATCTTTGCAGAGAGGAATAAGTATGAGAGATGAGTAATTTTCTTTTAAAATGATCTTATTTTCAATTAGCCTTTGGGAGACCTCCCCTATGTATTGACATCAGTGTTTTTTCCTAACATGTCAAAATGATTTACTGAATTTATAAGAAAATTCTGGAATACAAGTAGAGGGGACACATAGTCTTAAAAAGCTTCACAATTAAAGGAGGCTCAGGGAGGACACTTCCATGGAGGCTTTGCTGGAAAAAGGGAAGAATTCCTCATTTTGAATAACAATCCTTAGTCTGGAATACCACCAAAGAGAAATTTATTTAGGTCTTTAATATTTTCCTCTAACTCAATCCTCAGGTATTTCTGAATAGAGTGCTTTGGTACTATTTATTGGATTTTCCAGCGTTAACTAGGAAAGGTTCATACCTTGCTAATGTTTATTTACCCTGCCATGGTGTCCTTTCAGTGATGCAACTGTGTGACTGAGGGACCAGGAGAGGGTTGGAATTTAAGTCAATGGGATTGTTAACTCACTCAACATACAGACTGTATACAGAGACATGATTATTATGACCACTTATCAACAGCTGTTGGGTGACAGAGGACACACAACTGACACTGAGAACGGTTTCAAGCATCAGCACTTTATTTTTCCCCAGTACAACCTTTAATACACTGTTTCTAACATGCATAATACCTTTATGCCCTTNGCTTTGGTACTATTTATTGGATTTTCCAGCGTTAACTAGGAAAGGTTCATACCTTGCTAATGTTTATTTACCCTGCCATGGTGTCCTTTCAGTGATGCAACTGTGTGACTGAGGGACCAGGAGAGGGTTGGAATTTAAGTCAATGGGATTGTTAACTCACTCAACATACAGACTGTATACAGAGACATGATTATTATGACCACTTATCAACAGCTGTTGGGTGACAGAGGACACACAACTGACACTGAGAACGGTTTCAAGCATCAGCACTTTATTTTTCCCCAGTACAACCTTTAATACACTGTTTCTAACATGCATAATACCTTTATGCCCTTTACCCTTTTGTGATTGGTCWATAGAAATCAGCRTTCCATGCTTCTTCTCCTTCAGTGCTSTTCACCTTCCTACACAGCTGCACCACATTASAGATGAGGCTCRGCWGCAGCCCCATTCCTAATGTCCCATAATCTATTCTCCTACAGCTGGGTCACTGGTGTGCCTTGTATGGCAGTTCAATGGTGCATTTTAAGAGTTAAATCAGGATATTTTTGGGTGAGCTTCTCAGTTGAGGGACTTTCTTCAAGACAGCACAGAATGAACATTTAAGGCARCATGCAGTTCAAATTATTACCGTAACAGATCATCTGAAAATGTGTAAATCAAATTCCTTTTTATTTTTGGAACTCCTAATACAGCTGTCACTGTAAAAATACAGACTGAGCCCACCTCTGCAGYAAGTTGTACTTCCTTTTGCTGGTAAGACTCCTTCTGCTGCTAAATTACCAAAGCGGGATTTTTTTTGTACTGGTGATGTGATGACAGCTCAGAGTTGGTCGCTTCAGTTCAATATTGAAAATAGTAGAAAATATATCCCTGATTCTACTACACATGTTGAAAYATCCAATTCCACAGGAACACCCAATCCTTTGGTGTATTTGCTCATCTGCCAAGTGATGAGAGGAAGATGTGATTTCTTGTGACTTCCATTATCTCTTCTTCTTTTGTCCACTGTGTGCTGGAGGCAAGTCTCAACCATTAGCCCCTAGGATTTTCTGTAAACACATATGGTTTTCATAGTAATATTTTAGGATGAGATCATCTTAGCAGCAAAAGCATTGCACAAAATCTTCCTTGTCACTAAACATACTGTAAAATGTAGATGATTTCAGAGCAGGCAAGCAATTAAAGGAAAAAATGATGAGCTATTTTTAAATGTCTGGATTTTAATTTTCTGTTTCTTGTCTGCTATTTTAGCAGCCAAGACTGGAAGGTAGCAATTGCAATACTTGTTTAAATGATGTGCTTTAAAAACAGCTGGCAATTGACTTTAGCTGTAATTACTGGCTTCTTACCAGTATTTGCAGCTGTATAGTTAAGATTGGTGCTTTGAACCTCATTTTTGGAATTTATCTATATTGTTATATTGCTTTCCTAATTACCTTTTCATCAGTTTTATTTAGATCTTGCACTGAGATATAATTACTTGAACCCAAAAATCTCTATAGATAGATTACCATAAATTACAAATATGTCATGTGTTATTTTACCAGACAAAAGGTCAGCAAGACAATTTTTCCTCCTGCTAGAGAATTGCTGGGGATTGTACAATGACCCTCTGCAAAAATCTGKCTTTGCTGTTGTAAATCTTGTCTTCTATTCTAGATAGAATAATGCTTTGTTTGATTGTGGAATAGAACCAAAAAGCCTGTAAAAAAAAAAAAAACATTCAAAGTTTTCCAGCAGTTCCTAGTGGACATGCTGTGAATGACTAACCTTTGCAATAACTGGTGAAATAGAAGCACACACACAATTGTTTTGAGAGATCAGTGGCACAGATTGATAATCCTCTTTTAAAACATTTTAAATCTGCTCCGGTTATTWCTCTGTTGTTATCTACTGAAAGCTTGTATTCACTGGAAAGAAATCAGTCATGTGAGTGAAGAACTCAGGATCAGACCCTGTAGAGACAGAAAATTATTTTGCTCTCAGCTGATTAAAATATCTTTGCATACAAGGACTAGGTTGAGAGGCTATGAGTTTAGAAAGAATAAATTTGTTGTTCAGGAACTGGAATGGGATTCAATTTCCCATTCTGCCACTCAGCACCTCGGTTCCTGGGCTCTCCTGCTGTTGAATAGATAATAGCACACATTCATCCCTGCATTTAGTACGTGCATGTTCCTTGCCATGCACAGTGTGCTGCTGATCTTGTCAGCTGAATGTGCTGATATAATACAAGTGACAACACTGATAGCAATAATAGYGGGGAATAGGGCTGAGAGACCTTATGAGGAGCAGAGCTGGAGAGGCAAGGGTCCTCTCTAGCAGGTTGCCCTTTGCTCTGTACCAGCAAGAGATGGGCAGCAATGTCAGAGATGAATGAGGATATGCTGGAGGTAGGCTGTGAAGGCGCCCAAGGTGAGCATCTGTGTCTTCCCAGGGCCTAGGTGTGATGCAGCCACATGCAAATTCAGTGTTAAACTCTTCCACCTTTAACAGGCCTGGGCTCCTTTTCCACCTTACCTCCTGTGCTGAGCTGCAACATCAAGATAAAATGACCATGCCGATCACAGACAGATTAAGAATGAATCATGGTGTTTCTGCCATTAAAATGACTTTTTTTTTAAATTTCAACTTAAAATATACTGCATTGTCCACAGAAGGATTTCTGCTATTTCTCTCATCAGCCCTTTGGCACTTAAAAGCTTCCTTTGTTTTATAAAAAGTCCAGATGCTGATTCAAAAGTACAATATTAATTGGTGCAATAGCCGGATGGTAAAATCCTGTGTTACTGACAATCCTGTCGTCATGGCTTGAGTTCTGAGCTTAGAGTCCTGCAGTGCAGATCAAAGTGCCAAAATGAGCCCAGTGGTGAAGCAACTCCTAGTTGGAGTGCTTTAAAAACCTTGTCTTGCTCTGAGTGACAACTGATAAAAATGTTTTCTCATGCCCCAGAAGCCTGACATTGTCAGAGGTCTAAAGGATGGTGCTGTGTTAGTGTTATAGACCTGAGCTTGGCCCTGCAATTGCTGCTGTAACAAGCAAGCTGTGAGGCTGCCTCTGACGCCTCTTTGTCTTCCCTGCTCTGGTGAATCTTTCATGTGCTTTTCTCCCCGATTTTCCTCCCTCCTTACTGCTTTACTAATTAAAATTCTAATCACTCTGACAGCCAGAGCTAGGGGGAAAAAAATCATTCTTCCATGCTGCAGAAGGTAATTTCAAGGTGTTTTAGCTGCCAAAGAAACGAATGGAAATTAGACAAAGAAACTGGTTGTCAGAAGGGGGTGAGTTAGCTGCTGTGTGCCCTTCTACTGTAATAAAATATTAAACTTCTAAAGGAAAAAAGTAAAACAGGATTCAGCCTATACATTATTGCCATATATTCAGAGCTAATATAACCTAATTTACCTTTCTGAATAGGGAAAGCTTTTGGTGTGTTTATTAACATCAGAATGATTTACTTACCTTGTAGTGAACGCAATGTCAAACATTTAACTTGGTTTGATGTGTGATTGCTGATGATATGTGCTACTTGCTTTTGCAAGCTGTGGTTAAGAATATTCATTTAAAATGTACAGCAGCCTGCAGACACTTATTTGAAATGATAAATACTTCTTGCAGTGCTCTGTGGTTCATGCTGCAGATATTGTAATATTAGAATTTATAAAACATAGAATATTATCATGGTCAAATCCCATCATCTGCTTTTTCAGGCATTTTTCTGGCTTCATAGAGGTAATTTTAGACCTACATATTTTTTCAAAGTGTGTGCTTTTGTAATGCAATTTAATAGTACACACTTGTTTTAAGATGCAAAATACCCCCCCAGTGGTCTCTATTGTACAAATATGTGGACTAAATATAACATCTCAATATTTTGCAGCAATTCAGTTTAAATAAACACTGCATCAGCTTTTAGCTACTGCTCAGACTAAATTCAAAGCTTACTGAGATGTTAACAAATATATGGCTCATTTCTGTTGCTAATGTTTTGTTTCAGGACTAATAGTGTGGGTTTTATAGATAGAAAAATCTCATGGTATTTAGAGCCAAACATGTTATTTTAACATGTTTGAAACTTTCTCTTCAGCTTCAGGATAAAATGGGACAAGGAGGTGATCATACTTTGAATATTAGGATTATAGTGTGATCTGCTCTTTGTGTCAGAGCCAGTTTTGAACAATGTGGAAATGCTTCTGCAACCCCACCCTTATAACCAGAAGAGTCACACCTTTCTGCCTTGCATCTGTAGATGCTTGCAAGGGCGGGTGTTTGGGAAATGCATATCCTCTTCCTTATCATCCCCCCAGCCTTTTCATAAACATACCATGACAGAATTGCAACACTTACTTTTGCTATTTTGACAAGTCTTAAACAACTTAGCTAGAGTCCGTCATTTGTCTTGTACTGATGGATGAAGAGGATCCTCGACTCAAAGCTATTTGCTTTTGTTTGTCACTCCCACAGCACTTTTTTCATTTGCAAGAGCAAATGTGGCTCCCAGTTTTATCTTGAAAATGCCAACAGACTACTGGACCTTTCACTTCTGGAACAGATACCATGTCATTGAGGTAATGCATGCTTGCTATAATCACTTCTAAAAAGCCCTCATGAGACTTTTGTCCAAATCCAGCTAGTTCCACTTGAACAGCTCACTTAGCCAGATGAAACTTTACCACAGCTACATGGTTGAACATATTTTTAATCAAGAAGCAGCAGTCAGTGAATGTACAACATACAGCAGTACTAAAAAAAAGAAATTGTTCTTCATTCTGCACAACAGAACTTTTATTTCTGAAGCTCTTTCATTTTCACTGAAAAAAAAGGAAGAAAATGAGAAAAAAAGTTGTGTGGAATCCTTTACTCCCCCGAAGAGCTCAGTGAAGCCATACCTGGGAAAATGCAAACCACAGATAGTTTAGGGTTTTTTACACCTATTTATAAACCAGTTTATACTTTTTCTTCACCCTAATTGATTTTCCCCAACACAACATATCAAAAGATGAGCATAAATATGTGTACAGGGAGTAACAAGGAAACTGAAAAACTTAGTTATGTGAACCACTTGTTTTTAAATGAAAGCACTAACATTGACATAGGACTTATTTTACTTGGAGAGCTGCTGATTCTGCCCTTACATGCAAGTTTTACAGAATGAATGTGTGCAGTTATCTTTGAAAATGTCACTTAATAGTCAGTGTTAAAACTGTGTGGGAAGTATTTAGATCATACCTTTATCAAGGACTCAGCACCATAAGTTAGTCAAAAATCTCTGGGTGGGAGGCTGTGATGTGTCCTTGGGTGAAAGTTACAGAAGTTAAAAAAAACAACACTAGATTTTAAAAATTAACCATGATTAAGGAAGGTGTTTACTTTGACTGATCTGATTCATGCATAATGACTAAAAATTGTCATAAAAATAAAATGCAAGACTAACAGTCATTGAGCTGTGGCCACCTGACTGACTGTTTCATGTTTGCCTCTGAAATCAAATAATGAATCCTACTTAAAGAGTATTGGTGTTTATTATGCAAAAATAAGTTTTTTTAACAGAATAATTATTTACTGGCGTTATCTTCTTGACACTCTCAGCAAAATAATATGGATGGCAAGGACAACTGATATCAACTACAAAATTTATTGCAATAGATCTGGTTCTCAGATGGTGTAAATCTGACATTGATGTTGTTTTCATCTATTTTCATCTACATCCTCAAGTATCACATGAGGGTATATTCTTGGTCTTATGAATATCAAAAACACTGTGTGCCAAACCTTTAAAGGATAGCTATGTGTTAAATATTAATTGAGTAAAAGCGATGAAGATGCTATGCATTGGAAAAGGAGAGTTTAGAGTCACTGAATTCTTGACCTAGAAAGTGGGTGGAAAAATAGCTCAGGAAAGTTCTAGGGAAAACGTTAAAGATGAAGTTTTGAGATATCAGCAGAGAATTCTTTCAAAAATATCGGTCAGCTTGGCATTTCCTTGGAGATACTGGGACACAGGAGGTCTAGGGATCCTAGGCATCTCTGGTGGCCATCTTTCCCATCCTGATACTAATAGCTTGGAAAGATGAGGTGAGGTTCAACAAGTCAGCCATGGCCTTATCTAGCAGAGTCTTAGAAGCTTCACAAGTGAAGCCTTCACCTCTTCTCTGCCTCAAAACTGAGCTTACAATTCCCTCACCTCTCAGGTAGGTGTGCCTGAACAGCATTGTTACGGGGTGTTCTGGCTAGGGTTCCCTTGGTCCCTGTGGCTGGAGACCTTCCACCTTTGCCTCAAATAAAGAAATACTCACTGAATTAGAAAGAGGAAATAAATCTCAGCAGTGGTGGCTCAGTCTAATGAGTCTTTAATTTTTTATACACAGGGAGATAACACTGACACCATGACTTGAAAGGTTTCTCCCCTTTGAATACCCTTGTGGTCTCTTAGACCAGAGGGATCTAAATGCCTTCAGGCAGAGGTCCAGGACAGAAGTCCTAATCACTGAAGTCTTAAGTAAAACAGAGCTACTACATCTACTCCCATTCTTGGAAACTGTGTCACTTAATTGCCCTTATTTTTCTTACAAACTGGCCAGAAATTACAAGTTTCCCTGAGAATGAAATATTATATGAGCATGAAGATATATGGGAAGAGTGGGAGAGGAGCAGATTTGCAGGATAGAAAACAAAGGAAAAATAGGACATAGTTTTATTTGAATGTAACAAATGCTTTCTTTTTTTTTTTTTTTTAAACCCATTGTTTGGACACCCATCTGAAAAATTGATTTTTTGCTCAGTCAAAATCAGGGCTACTACTATATTCATATCCTCATAAAAAGAGATAGTTGCATAATGAGTATTTAAAATCTGCCTTTTTTAATATCATGTGTAAGTTTGCTTCAGTATCTGGAGGGATAGAGAAAGAAATCTGCAGATTTGTGTCAAATGGCTTTTGCAAGAAAGGATTTTGGCAGCATTTCATGCAGCAGTTTCTGAATTCTCCTTCCCTTCATTTCCTCTCTCAGCAGCCAACAAAATGAGTTGACACAAGGCAAATGCCTGCCAAAGAACTTTAACAGGAGGCAGTTTTTAATTAACAGGGGCCAAAGAAGGTGATAACCCCAAGGGTAGCAAGGAGAAATTAACATGGAAAAGCAGTTCCACGCTTCCGTGGGTCCCAAAAGGCCATTCGTATTAGTGGTGTCTGTTCTGATTGAACCTTTTCCATGTCTTTTTATTGATTCCCTTGTCAGAGTCTAACAAAAACACTGCTGGCCGTCAGTTGTTTGCTCGTGGTGGCAGCTTATGGCTCCAAACAGCTTCCTTGTAAAACATTCAGCATGGTGAGGTCTGTCACTGTGGTTAGCATTTCCCAGAAACAATTAATTTTCTTAAACCTAGAATAAAACCCAACAAAATTAAAGCTAAAGCTTCTAAAATGAAAGAAAGTCAGTTTACAGTTTCTCTCCAAGTAACTATTTCATCCTATTAACTGTTTGCCTGGCTTAGAGTAAAATGTTTTAATTATTAACCTTTTTAAAGTGAGATTTTGGAGCAGATAATCATGCTGGCTGTTTCAGAAAGGATTTAGCCATTTAGCATATCTGGCACTTGCGGAAAGTATTTTTAAAAAATAATATCCTGTGGATAAATATTTCAAATTTCTCTTCTTGAGATGAAAATGAATAATAAATAAAGCTCGTAAGAGCTTGAGGAAAAACCTGCCTAGCAAGCAAATATAAATAAGTAAAAAAAGAACTGTAATAAATAAATGAAAAGCTGGCACCTTTATGTGTATCGGTGCCTGATCCAAATTCAACTAATGCCAAAAGGTGGAGGACCATTCTTTACAACATCTCAGGAAACTCATGCTTATTTTTATATATTTCTACTGCACAGTCAACTCCAAATAATAAAGACCATAATTCAATAATATTTGAACAATTTTATAGAGGAGTGCCAGTGTTTACCTTCCTGCTTCTTAGAGACATAGAAAAAGGGTGTCATTGTATGAAAAGGAAGTACTGTTCCTATTTTCTTCTTCAGAGTTGGAGCCTAGATGTTGATGTTCATTTGGTTAGCTGACTTATTCAAAGAAAGTGTGGTTATCCCAGTTCACATGAAAAAGTGTCAACCTCAGCTCTTCAGACAGGTTAGGTATTTGAGTACACGGACTCTGTCCTTGGAAAAGCAGGCACTCCCATCGACTTCAGTGGCAATGACACCTTCTTCAGGGTACAAAGTTGGACTCCATACCACATCCTACTTTCCTTTCAGCCCTCTTTACAAGAGGAATGGAGACTGATGTTTGTTTGCACTAATCGTTTCCAATGTTTTCAGAGTGCACATTATCAGGAGTGCACATTATTGTCAAAAGAAAAAAAAAGAAAAAAATATAGTCTGAGATCAAGCACTCCATCACACTGTTCATGAAAATATTTGAGACAAGTGAGAGTGGGAAAAATGCCAATGAACTTATTGGGGGAAAATCCAGTGCACACAGGAGACAATATGTACATCTATTTAACGAGATGTGTACCCATATATATAGCATGTTTGAGTGTTTCATGTAATGATGCAGAAATGATCACCTTTTTTGCAACGGGCTAGAAATGTAAGACATTTTATCTTCTACCTCCCTTTTTAAAACAACATGGGAGTCACAAATAATTTAGTCTATATTTTCCCGTTGGCTGACTGCAGACATGCACTGCATAGTAAGATCTCAATGAAGATCTGTGATCTGCTCACTGAGACTACTTGCTGGTCACAGTTTCTTTTGGTTGCTGACATTATATTAACTTATAATGTTCTCCTCTCTGATTGCTTGGCTAAAAAGTCAAAGTGGAAAGAATACAACAGATAGTAAACCATGAATAATTAATTTTTCAGATTGATTCTCAGCATATAATCATTACTAGGTGAAGTATTCTATTTTCAGGAGTCAGAAAGAATGGCAACTTTTTGCTCATGCTTTTGTTATTTACCAGGTTCGCATATGTAAACATTTTAACAAGAGAAGATTTCATGTTGCACAAAAACACAGGTCACACTTCACTGGGTTAAGGATGGGCTGGATGGCCAGGCTCAGGGAGTGGTGGTGAATGGATTTACACCCAGCTGATAGGTGTAAATCATGAGGGTTGTTCTCCAAGGCTCGGTATTTTGGACAGCCTTGTCTTTAACAACAAACTGGACAAGGGGATCAGGTGTGCACCCTTAGTGAGTTCACAGATGACCCTAAGTTGGGAGGAAATGTTGATCTGTTGGACGGCAGGAAAATTTTGCAGAGGGATCTGAAAGGCTTGATGATGGGCTGAAGCCAATTGAGTGAGGTTCAATAAAGCAAAAGCCTGAGTCCTGCCCTTAGGTCTCAAAGACCTCATAGAGAGCTACTGGCTTGAAGGCAGAGTGGCTGGCAAACTGCCTGGTGGAAAAGGACCTGGGGGTGCTGGTTGACAGTGGTCGAATATGAGCCAGCTGTGCCCAGGTGGACAGGAATGCCAGTGGCATCCTGGCCTGTAGCAGCAATAGTGTGATCAGCAGGATCATGGCAGATACTGTCTCCCTGTTCTGGACATTGGTGAGGCTAGAACTTGACTGTGTCCAGTTTTGGGCCCCTCACTACAAGAAAGACATTGAGGGACTGGAGTGAGTTCAAAGAAGGGCAGCAGAGCTGGGGAGTGATCTCAAGCACAAGTCTAATGAGGAGCAGCTGGGAGAGTTGGGGGAGTTTATGCTGGAGAAAAGAAGGCTCAGGGGACACTTTATTACTCTATAATTTCCTCAAAGGAGGTTGTAGCCAGGTGGGAATTAGCCTCTTTTCCCAGGCATCCAATGGCAGGATGAGACAACAAAGCCTCAGGCTGTGCCAGAGGAGGTTCAGTTTGCACACTGAGGAAGAATTTATTCACAGAAAAGGTGTTTAAGTCCATTGGAATGGACTACCCACGGAGGTGGTGGGGTCACCATCTCTGGTAGTGTTCAAGAAACAAATGTGTCATGGTTATTGGCACTACGTGTTACAGTTTTGTTGATGTGGTGGTGTTTGGTCCAAAGTTGGGCTCAATGGTCTTAGACGTCTTCTCCAACCTTAATGATTTTATGATTCTGTGACCTTCAACCCATTCCCAGAACTGCTATATTTTAAGTAGCTATTGTTAACTCTTATAATTACTATTATAAGTAGTATTACAGAAGAACTTTCTGGCAATCATCTTGAACAGTGTCACTGTTTATTTCCATTCAATTGCACATTACTGCCATCACTGTTAATATTAGTATTATTTGTACTATGATCCAAAAAGCAAAACTGAGAAATAGACTAAGATCTGCTGTTTATCTCACATAGCTGATTAAGTGTGAATTTAAATGCAGTGAACTTTTCTTGCTATTTTTGGAGTTATTTTCACCTCCAGAGGAGGTCATCCAAGGTAAATGTTTTCACTGATGCTTGGCTTGCCATGACTAAAATGGCAGCTGTATAACAGCTATGTAACAAGCTCTGTTTGTTTGTCTATTTTTTTATTTTTAGAAGAAATGGTAATTGACATTAAACAATAGGAGCTATCTTAAAAAGATTATTGAAGCTAGAGAGACTTAGATATCAGCATCAATTGTACACTGGAACCCATGAGACTTCATAGCAACTCTTTGTTATTTGGCAATATATATTCTCATAGATAAATTACCATTTCTCAGCCCAAAGAAAAGAGAGGTGATGTTGTGTTTGATTTTTTTTTAAGTATGTTTATTTTCCAAACAGAAACTCCACATAGTTTCTAGTTGAAAAACCCCATAATGCATCTAGGCTTGGAGTGTTTTTTATTATCTCCATATGTCACCATTTAAATAAAGACAATGAACACTGAGAAAACATTAATCTCCTCTTCTTCCTCTCTTGAAAACAAATCTCAGAGAAAATACTGACAAAGGATACTTCAATTTGTTTGACCTATAAAGTGATTAAATAATTATGAAACCTCTTTAACAACTGGTTGAAGTACTTTATATTTTTTCCTCAGAGAGATGCAGTTTCCAGCTAGTAGCAGTATGATTGATCTTTCCATATCAGATACATTGTTATGGTCTACTGCTTCCATGGCAAACCTATAACATCTGTCTTCAAACTCAGGCTGCAGTCCTGCACTACTCAGTAATTCTTTATGCAACCACATCSTTCCATTACAATACGAGTGGATTAATATTGATTTTTCCCTCTTGTTCAAGACAGAAGGTCCATCTTAACAGCCATAAATTACACACCTGAGATATGAGGACATGCTTGGTCCTCCTTGGTCTTCATGCCACAGATTATTACTTTGCTTTGAAACCAATTTCTGATGTTTTTAACCCATTTCAAGGGCTGATATTGAAAGTTGTCTCCAAGTTTAAACACTTATTTTGGTTATGTTGACAATAAAAATTCCCAGGTGCTGGTCCTAGGAACAACTTTTAACTCTAATCATGAGGGGTGAGAATGATCTGCCAAAGCTTGTGCACAGGCAGACTGGGAAATAAAACAGCAAAGAACAGCACTAGAGTGGAATGATAAGCAGAGAGAACTGACCACTTGCTCAGAAAGTCAGTCTAAGGAGGCAGTAACAAAGAGTGTAACAAAGTAGTACTGAGTGGCGGATGCAACACTGTTGGAAATGTGAGGATGCACTGAACTAATGATACACCTTTTAGGAATGCCATGGGTGGTACTGCTGTCAAATCCCTCTAGAGTGGTGAAACTTTGCACAGTTTCCTTTCCCAGCCTTACTTGGCTAATGAACAGACACTTACAATACATTTTCAAATTTAGAATTTGCAATGGGGAACAAATCTGCAGGAAATTAATTGTTAAATATAGACACTTTTATGGCTCCTGCTTGATTTCACATGGAACACCAGATTCCTCACAGTGTTCTGCATACTTTGTAGTGTGTTGCTGTGGTATTAGCTGGTCACTCTGGTGCTTTTAGGAAATGCTTCATTAATATGAGTTTTATTTTGCTGTGTTTTTCTGGTTCATCTGAAGTATTTTTGCAGCACGAAAGACATTTTTAATATGCTGTTAACAGATACAGGCTTTTTAGTCTGACAGAGACATGTATGTAAACGTTGAAATATTAATACATGGGGCAAAATTCTGGTGTGGAAGGGACAAAATCTGCCCAGCAAATGATGCAGCAGCAGGGAGATCAAACACAAGATCTGTGACTGTAAAGGAACTGCTGAGCCAGTGGCTCTCTATGGCCCTGGGTTACCACAGGGGTGGCACCTGTGGGTGCTCAGTGCTCATCTTTTCCCTTACAGGCAGCTCACCATGGGCCTGGGGTGACTATTCACTTCTCTTTACTGTTCAGGCAGCAGTATCATCAGTTTGCTGTCCAGCCTGCATCTGAACGGGTCTTCATGTACAACAATAGTTTTTCTAACCCAGAAGCCTATTTATAACTGCATTGAGAAGCTGTGTGGTTGCATTTCTAGAGGAGTTGGAGGCCAGAGGAGCAGAAGGCTAGTGAATTTGTTAGCTTGTAGAAACTAGAAAACATCATAGTCTAATTCTTTTCAAAATAAAATTTACTTTTTGCTTTGTCTATTGGGCTCTTTGATTGTTTTTTTTAAGCACATATTCTCTATTAACCACCAATTTCAGGTGGTCAGAACAAAAATCAACCGTAGCTTGATGATAGTTTTTCTCAGGTTTCAAGTTGTGCTGATGTTTCAGCACTTCTGCATCCCCTTATGCAAAAATTACTCTGATAGCATTTACTATTTGCAAGTATTAACTACAGAAGAAGCTGGTCTAGTATTTCTTAATAAATCAAAATTCTCCCAGATAAAGTAATGACAGAAACAGCAGAAAAAAAATAATCTTACCAGCTATGTCTTTCACAGAACATACCTGTATAGAACAGTCCTTTCAGTGAACTACATCTGTTACTTGGAAAGGTGTTCTCATCAGGAATCATTGTCTAGAGTTGAAAACTATCAGCTAGAAATGTCTCTAGTAGAATATGAACAAGAGAGATAACAAATTTTATCCAAAATACAGACTGGAAATCTATATTCAAAATCTTTTTGAATGCATATACAATACACTTAAAGAAAATCTGTCCATAAGCATGAGATGAGGATAGATATAGATAGAGTTGTTCTCCAAAAAGAGCAGCTCTAATATTCCTAGGGGAAAAAAAAAGAAAAAAAAAAAAACCAAAATGTTACATTAAGTTCTGCTAAAATACTATAATGATAACTAAAACAAAAAACATTAAGCCTGTAGAAATTTTAGATTCTGCAAAAAAACCTTGTCTAAGCATACCAACAGGTTTTCTGAAGACAGTTCTGAAGCTTTATATTTTCTTGAAGATTTCTATGCAGTTAGGCAGCTTAGATAGAAATCTATCTACTTACTGGAGAGGAAAATGCGTTTGGAGTGGGTTCAAAGTTCAAGCTAGGAAAATACATGCATGAGGTTGGAACATCTTACCTCAGTCATCTCTGAATTCACTGGTAGATGGAGAAAAGAAGGAGTAAATGAAAAGAAATTACCACCAATATCAAGGGAACAGGCATTTCTTATGTGGTTGCAGTGAACATTGAAGTTGAAATGTTTTTTAAACAAAATTGCTGTATATAAACCTCCTGCCATAGTTTGAATAATACTAATTTGGTAAAGGTTTCTATTACACTCTTAAGCAAACAAATAWCACACCAGTTTTTTGATATGTTTATAATCTGATTTTATTTGCAAGTTATTTGCAAATTAGTTTTTTCATCATTTTCTGTTTGGAGTTTCTTGACAGCATTTTATGTGAAGAAACTTCATTGTATCATGCAGACTTTTGACTGGGAGCAATTATTTGCATATCCATATTTGTCCTGTAATATGGATATTGCATAGGTGGCTAGCCTTATGTCTTAATGTGGCCCTCTGAGATACCTAGGGACAAAAGTGCCTTCTCTTTTCTCAGGAAAAGGCTAGAGCTAATTTTTTCTTTGTTTGTCTTTTTTTTTTTTTTTGAAATAAAGTTATTATCATGGTGGCTAAGTGTTTTGTCCTCATGGTAAAGCATTAATAGCTGTTATTCATGTCAAAGTGGTTCCAATGGGCCCTTTACAATGTTATTGTTTTCTCATTTCCAGTAGAAAAAAAAGATTTTTTTATATTAGTGTCCTCAAGATTTAAAAACATCTTGCTGGGCTGAAACATTTGTCGAGAAACAAAAACTGGGTAACTAAGTTTTTAAACAAATGTAGTTCATACAAGGRCAGGTTTTGGGTGATGAGTCCTTTTTGGTTAGGCCTATTAGTACTTAGAAAAATAGATTTTTGGTACAAAAAAATGTTTCTTATGCCATCAAGGTTTATAGCATGGTTTTGATATGTAATTTGATGATTTCCTTATGAAAGAATTGTTGGAGCTAATATTTTCTTAGATAGGTGAAAAATGCCTCCAGTCTTTTTCCTGCAGGAGCATTTAATTGTTTTCACTAGAAATACAGCGATTATTTCCTTCACAATAATACCATACTGTGATTTTGTATTTTATTAGCATGAAAAATTATTTCAGAGAAAATGTATCTGTGATATTTGAAAATATCATTAAACAATTCTTAAGAAGACATTGTGTCTTTTCTATTATATTACATTTTTCTGCATCTTTACTAAATGTTTTACTTATTACTTTATCATGTTGCATAAACTGTCAATATTCATAACTAAAATCTGAAATGGGAAAGAGTGACACATGATAGAAACTGCAATCATAGTTTCAAAATAATCATGCTATTTTTATTRTCATAATTGGTTTTAAAATATTTAAAGCATTAGTACATGAGATACAATATTATAATTTTATGAGTCTCATTAGAGCCTTCAATCAGTGAAAACAGCAAGGCTGAAGGGTGCATGAGATGATGCTGCTGTTTGAAGGCAGTGAGGGATCTCAGTGTTCTCTGAGACAGCTGTAATCTATCAGGTTTTGAAGAGGAGCAACATTTGTACTCTACTTCTAGCCAGGGGAAGAGTGGAGGTTCTATGACACCAACTTCCTTTGACTTTTTATCTTTGTACATCAGATAAAGTCAGCCCAAAATTTTCCTGCAAACTTGGTCCTGGCAAAGGAATCTGTGTCTCCTTGCATTTTGTGAGGAGTGACGTGCTTGGRTTGGATACCAAAGGCTGATCTCCTTCAGAGGCCCCTCCATGGCCCTGTGCAGGCTCCAGTGTTAGTGTACTGCCACCCAAAACAAGGATTAGCCTGGAAATTTTTATTGCATCAAATTATTTTCAACCTCTGTAAACAGAGGTGATAATGAGGGACTTTCATGTTCATAGACTCAAAGCCATTTTCCTCCAAGCTGTGGAAGAATGGTAAAGGGGTTATTARAAAATAAGGCCTGTGCTCTGTGTAGAAGTTCTGAAACATAGTTTCTTATTCCTTTAATAAAGCAATTGTTTTAGAGAAGTATATTTCATGTATGTTCGTACAGAAAACAAAGGCAAATTGGAATATAGCTTTATCTATCCTTATTAATATAGCTTGAAGTGTGTTCTTTCACRTTACCATTAAAATGACAAGCAATTTGCTGAAATGGTGCAGAAAAATTACTGTAAATAAGGATTCATTCTTCCTATGTATTACAATACAATCCTTAAGTATAATGATCAAGTACTACTTATTCTAAGATTTCAGTATGTATTCAAGGATATCTCAGCACAGTGTAGAAAAGACCTGAAAGAGTCCAATCATATCCAAACTTGCTTCCCATAATAACTTGTTTTTGCCCTGAGGCAGAAGCTTCAGAAAGAACTGAATAGATCCATTACTTATGAAAACTTTGAGACGTTAGAAGGAACTTGAGTGGTATTTCATAGAAGAAAAAAGCTGTGGCAGATTTCATATCRTGTATAGGCTCCCAAAAGACAAACACCATTTCCTAAAAGGGAATATATATACAAAGGCAGAAATTATAAATACATTACTCATATCAATTCAGCAGTGTTCCCTAAAATGACCTTGCAAATCAGAGAAGACAAGTTCAGTATTCCTTTGAGGAAACACTGAATGTGCCTACATGAGCCTTTAGATTTCATCAGAAGTGTGCATTTGAAGCAGATCTCCAGGCTGTCTCTACTTACTGCACTTTGGTTCACAGCACACAGACATCAGCWTGCTCAGTATGGTTTTCTTTTAGATTAAACTAAAGTGAAATACACTTGGAAAAGCCACTTCATGCATCCCAGCCACAGTCCAGGAGAATTAGTCCCCAAAAGAAAARTAGGAAAGAGCACACAAAACCCCTTGAAATGTGTGTTGTGTTTCAGGTTCTTGTCATCAGCTACCGCTCCACAGAGCTGTTTGGTTCCTCTGAGTGCTTACATGGAACCAGCCAAGCTGCTGCAGATTGCTGTTGTGTACGCACTGCAGCAAGAGTGTATCACTCAAAATAACAGATCCAGTGGAATATTACATTTCACAGTGAAGAAGTTTGTATAGGAGGGTGGAAAGCACAGCAGAAGAACATTTTTTTTTAATATTAAAGCTATAGGTAGCAGTCAATGAACCTTACAGTGGGATTAATGTGCATTATTAGTAACACTCCTTGTTTACAGTGATAAAAACTTTTCTAATATCTCAAAAATAATTTTGAATTGGCATACTAATGTCTATGTATGCACATTTTTCTTAWATTTTTTGAGTTTTTCTGTAAAATGGTGAATTAATTAAAACTAATGAGAATAAATTTTTGGCTAAGATATTTTCTGTAGGTGCTAAAATTAATACTAAACTGCAAGTATCTGTGTGATACAGAAATGTGTATGATTTGTGTGGGTAGAAATGACATGTGCCTTCTTCCACATGCCTTTGTTGAAGGAGTTTCTAGAGAAAGCCAAGTACCTTAAAGGACTTCACTGAAAAAAACAGCAAATGTGAACATATCTATGACATTTGCCAGATTGTTGATTATGTCCCATGGGGCATGAAATAAAACAAACAAAAAAACCCAACAAAAAAAAAAAAGAGAAATGGAAAAAACTTATAGGTTTTTCTTGTAAGAAGACTTTGTGTATGCTGTAGAATTCATGGTGAAACCCTTGGACTGTATCCAATTCTCATGCTGCTGTAAAAGAAGACAGGCTGTTTATTGTGATCATCTGAGTAAGTTCATGGTCCATCATGGGGTGGCCTTCCCATGTATGGTCATTGAATCGTTGATTCAGGTTGAAAGGGAATTTTAAAATCATGGTTCCAACTCATYATTTTGGGCAGGGACACCTTCCACTAGACCAGGCCCCATCCAACCAGCCTTCCAAGGATGGGTCATCCACAGCTTCTTTGGGAAACCTGTTCCAGCRCCTCACCACCTCCACAGGAAAGAGTTTCTTCCAATATCTAATTTAAATCTATCCTATTTCAGTTTAGAGACATTTTGCCTTGTGCCGCTGGAAGTAATCAGTCTCCAGCTATTTTGTAGACCTTACTGGAAGGCTGTAATCTGTAATAAAAAGAYCTCTTTGGGTCTTCTGTTCTCCAGATTAAACCACAACCCTCAGCCTGCCTTCAACAAAGGATATGATGCCAAAGCATTTTAGTTTGCTACACACTTGAAATAGTACAACTCAAAACATTTTTTTATGCCTATAAATATCTTTCTGCCACCTGGCAAKACTACCCCAACTAATCTTGTTGGAAATAGGCATAGATACAACAAGATTATCATATAATTTCTGCTGGAGTGGGATGTTTAAGTGATTCCCTGTCATTAAAGTCAACAAGGTCAATTATAATCATCATAGGATGCAGCAGCAGTGGGTTTAAACTAGAGTTTTTCTATCCTCTACGAATGGCTGGTAACTACAACAAAGAGAAATTAAACCAAAAGAGCCAGGAGTTGGTGTATTATGCCATATGCTGTTRTATATTGTCACACATAAGGGGGGAGAAATTACTAAGGCAGAAGAGAGATCCAGGGTGAATATAAGTGAAGTGGAGTGGCTTAAATACTGTGAAATTTTATAAAATCATCAACATTCATCAGGAACACTATTCATTATCAGGCAATGGTCATCACTCTTGGGAGTCATTTGGCGTAATAGAAACCCTTGGGAATCAYTTTTTTATAACAAGTTCTTTTCTCGTTCTGGCTCTGCCAAAATGAAGTGGTACATTCTGCATTTTCTGAACCTTGTAAAACTCACTATGGCTTCTTCTGGAGCATTTTAAAAGCTGTGTGCCTTGAGGTGCAATAAAAAACAACAGAGTACAAAAAACCCCAAAACAAGTCCAGAAACACAACCACAACAAATCAGRGCACTATTTTTAATAAGGTACTTGACTAAAATTATGTTGACACTGGAATGATGTCTCTTACTCCTACAGTACAAATTATTTGCATTTAAATTTTACTAAATCTGTCTGCTTCTACTTTCAGTGACACATCCTTACTAAATAAGCATCATAGAGAGGAGAAAGTGTTTTGATTTTTGTTTTTCTTTAACTCTTTGAATTTCAATGGTGTTTTTATTGAACAGAAAGAATTCTGCTCATTTTCTGTTTGTTTGCTTTTTCCATAGTGCAGTCATTAGGGCAAATATCTTGGCTCAAGTTAAATAAAACATTTAGTTGTTATCTTTGGCAGATGGATATTCTTGATGGTAGACTGAATTTGATACCCTGTGCTCAGAGTTCAGAGGTCATGTGTGAATTTGTTATGCTTTCTGGTTAACTCAACAAAATAAATGGATCTGGTGAAATTCTCATGAAGTGTTTATTTTGTAATGTTTCTATAATATATAGTAAATTATAATTTATGAGGTGTAATTGAAGAAAAGTCCAGAGGAAATTGTGTATAAGATTAGGGGATTATTAAATCAACTTTATTGTGTTTTCAAAACTTAAAATATTTTACAGTTACAATAAATTGTTCAAGAGTGTTATCAACCCACAAATTTTAATAATTTAATAAATATTCTGCTGTAAATTGGGGCATATGGCCAAATCCCTAGAGGGGTTTGTGCACAGAGTTTTATAATAGTAATATAATATTTTGTCTTTACCTAGATAGTGGAAGAGTGATCTGTTTTTATCCAAAACACATGGTGATTGGTCATTAGTTTTAATGAACTGCATCTAAGAACTTGCAGGAGTTTGGAGGATAGTTGACATCCCCCTCCTTTTTCTCCATCTGCTACAGGCTGTTAGCTGTTGACTACAAGGAGGGAGTGTCACTTATTACCTCTCTTGAAGCATGTTGACCTTTTAGGCTCTTGGCAAAGTGACTGCAATGTCAATATTCATCTTATGGGAGACTGAAGGCAATTATTCATCACTCAGTGCTTGCCCAGAAGGAAACAAATAAGAAAAATGTTGATTTATTTCTCTTGAAGGAGGATGAGACTGAGCAGAATGAAAAAGCAGCTGCTGCAATGGGGGAGCGTGTGTGTGTTCCTTAYTTTTAAAAAATTTAATATCACTATGTTTTGATCATAATTATGATTTTGAAACACTACCATAAAAATTATCTGTGGGAATTTTTTTTGCACATAGCTGTGGCAAACTCTGTTGTGACAGTAGAATGTAACATAATGAAAGATCTGAGATCTTCTCCAACAGTGGCTGTTCAGCACAGGATGGTGGAAGTAGTGGGGTTAAAGAGATTCAGTGCAGTACTCTTTCCAGATCTTAATAAGGAAGGTCCAACAAAATATGCTGTAATAAGATAACTGTTTTAATAGGAAGAGGAATACAGATACCCAGCAAATCTGMAGTCCCTTCAGTTTGTTGAACCSTGCATTTGTGCAGCATCAGTTGGAGCCCAGTTTGATGTGTGATTTCACACATCATGCCTTTCAGAGCTGATCCTATTCATGCAGGAAAGCTCTTCCTTTTGGTCATATCATTTCTTCACAAGTAAAAAACTCTGTTTAAATGAGAACTTCTTGCTGCCCTTTCAGGTAAAGGCAGGGCCATAAAGGCGGTCCAATAAACAGTGATCAGTGGAAGCTACCTACAAAATTCTCTTTGTAGGTATTGTGTAGGCTTAGCTTATGCTGCAGCCAAGGAACTTTTGCTACACAGTACAGCCCCAAAGGCCTCACATTATGTGCAGCTCAGTACAACACAGCTGAGCACAGTCCTGTGCTTCCTTAAGTTCTGTTTATCACTAGTTCCTAAATGTGCAACACTCTCTCCATCAGGATCAATGGAGTAGGTATCCAACAATGACATAACTGAGTGCTGAGTGTAGAGTGACATCTAATATAATTTTAATAAATATTTCAATAATACACTGTGKTTTTTTTCTGGGAATTTAAGTAACTAACTCTGAAATAAAAACAAATCCATCAGTATCTTCTACTTCTCCCATGTTAGAAAGACTCTACAGATGAGATGGATGAGATTTGATCCAATTCGAAGTGACTTAATAGAGGGAAGAGTTGTATGATAACTGGTAATCTATACAGACTATTTGCATCATATATAAATACAATTTTAAAATCTCTTGAAAGGATATGCACATGTGCATTAATTCATCCATTTACTGCAAAGGGAGAATCAGTTTTCTTTCAGATTATGCATATTTCATGTGAAAAGAATCCTCATTTATTAGTGGATAAGACCATGTATCAAGTGACTGTTCTTACCTTTGAAGCAAATTCATTTTGTGACTGTATATATATATGTATGCACACTTCAGATACATTTTGACTTAATGAAGAGCTTAATAAAAATCAACATTCATAGCTTCTGTGTAGTCAGATAAATTAGTTAATGCACAAACTGAGCTCTTATGTATTATGCAAAAGATTAGTTCTAAGATTTGCATAATGTGCTACAAATGACCTACTGTTTCAAACAGTAGCAGCTTGGGTAAAAGTGGGTTGAAAGCTGAAGTGACGTCAAAAAAGTAATTACTCCTAGCTTGGCACATCTCATTCACTGTTAAAAGTTCAAGTCCCTGTAGTGCTGAGAGAACAGCTGAAAGACATTGAAGATAGGTTAAAGCAAAAATACTACAACAATAGTCAGCAGGAAGGGCAGAGAATGGTCAGTGTGATTGGGATAGCACRGATTCTTAGCTCTTCAGCATTTGATCCAAAATTGCATTAAAGTGAGGAACAGCCCTTGTGCCTCCTTTAAGAGTGTTATTATTCTGAACCACAAGCTGCAGATCTGAGTTGRGTGATTGTACTAATTCAGACCTGACGACACTGTTAACTAAATCTTAAATCAGTGCAATTTMTGAGAAGGGGGAAAATACACTTTCCTTACAAACCCTGAAGAAATTAAGTTGATTTGATACATGAGAAACACCAAGTGCCTTGTAGCTGCCTGATGTAGTGACCACATGGTTTCTTTGTTCCCACTGGGAGCGGGAAATTCTAATGAGGACATGAATATGCATGGATGCCTGGAAAACTATTGGTTGCTGTTATGCTGTCCCTCCCCAACCCCTCYGTGTCTGATTGGACAGTCCTGGGTTTTCCACGCCCAGGACAAAAGGGTATAAGAATGCTATCCCGACCGGAACTCGAGGCTTTTTGGGGTACAGCTGCTGAATAAACAGTCTGTTCACCTGGAAGCCAGTCTCCCTCTTCCTACCTCAGAGAAACCCTATATATGTTAGAAGTCTCCCCTTTTTCTTCCCTCCTTCAGGCATACTTGCAAGCAGGGGACCGCTAGCCTTCCCCGAGAGGAAGAAGCAGGCTGGTCCCAAAACCACACTAAGCCTGGACTACAAGAGCTGCAGGAGAGGAGTAGGAGGGCTAGTTTCTAACAGTGCCTGAATTTACATAGTGAGTTTAATCATATCAGGGGGCAGCACACAAAGTGGATTGGAAACATATGGACTCCAGTCAGTCCTTTATTTGGTTTCTTACATGGTCAAAGCCCTTACTTTCTCTTTCCTCAGCTGTCATGTAGAAGAAATTTTTGTGAAAATGTCTCTCAAAACTTTGTCTTGCTACAGCAAACATCTTACAAGCACAAGTCCATGGCACTAACATTACTCAACATGGATTTTCTGAATCAGCCTTAGTCTAAAAATTTCATTCTCTAGCTATCTCCGGTATAGGTAGTCTATACAGAAGGCATTTCAGTCCCTCTGCACTCCTGGGGGCAAAAAAGCTCTTGAATTGGTGCTATTAAAAGRCCTTCTTAATTTACTCTCAAACAAAGGATTAAATGGATATCAGAATTGTTCACTCCAGATTGACTGAGGCATGTGAACCAAGCAACTAAAAGAGATACATACCACCACTGACTGAGAAATGGGCTTCCCTCTGTCAGAAACTGGAAGAAGCACAAAGGTATTTTGTGTTCTATGTTGACCAGGCATGCAGGTCAACATTACTTACTGTAATTTTAATCCMGTTTTTAAGGGGATTATTAATAAATTTGTAAAAGAAATCAATCAATATACAAAGTATTATCATTTTACTTATGTTGTTCCTATTGAAGGAGAAAAAAAAACCATAAATTTTTTTTTTACATTAGGGGCAAGGAGAGTTTGCAATCCAAAGAATTTTTGGCTGAGGCCATCTTAAATTATGGTATTTCTCAAGATAGAATAAGGCCTAATCCAATTTTTAGTATAAAAATGTGAGCTGTAACAGTTGAATTTCTGTGTTGCCAATTTGCGGAGTTTGCTAGCATGGCTCTTGTAATGCCTGACTGTTCCAGTGAAGCCTCAGGCACCAATGCTGTGTGAAAACATTWTCAAAAGAAATTAATAGGTTAGCCAAAAGAAGCTTTGAGAACCAGACTTATCTGTGGAAAAAGAAGTAATTTTTGTGGCAAGGGGCAGAAATGACCAGCAGTGCAAAAGCAGTGTGGAGTGGGGCATTGCAGCTTCTRGAGGAAATGGCTGCCGCATGTGTCCCGTGCTTTGCTCTTACCAGCACTCTCAMTGTGCCATGTGCCTCTGCCATCAACAGGGCTTTGTTTGGGAAGCCTTGAATGGCTGAGAGCCTGTGCATCCTCCAGAAGGGGAGCTGCAACCCAGCATGACCACCCAGGGCTGGTGAATGTTCTCACCTGCAAGCTCCMTTCAGCATCAGCACTTGTTCCTGACCTCTGCTATTCTTCTGATTTCTTACACAGTGCTGCTCAAATGATTGACTTTTAAATAAAACCTTGTGTTGCTCAAGATCAAATGGAAGAGTGAGAACCCCTCCCTATCATTAACACACACAGGCATCRCAGGTGGAAAAAATGAACCAGCTGCTTTCAATACTGAGGTACCTGGRTTTTACTCCAGCCACTCTATCAGGAGGAAAATCATGTGCTTGAATGCCTGGTTAAAACCTCTTTTGGGAAAAAGAAGAAAGAAATTTAAAACGGCATACTTTATTCAAAAATTATATCATTTCAATMTTTGATCATCATGGGGAGTAGTAGGAAAACAAGTAGGGTATTYAATAATGGTAACTGTTTTCAGAGACTTGGTAACAGCCACAGGCACAGTGGATTGAAGTCAGGTCATTTTTATCAATAGGATGAAGTCTCATTGTTTCACTAGGAAGCAGTGTTTATAGCTATCTTTATGACAGCCAGTGTTCTGTCTTAATTAGTAATATCATTTCTACTTCACCTAAAATAGCTGAAGGGTTCTCTTGGGATCTATTCTTGGATACAATTTTGTTTAATCTTATTATTAATGGTAATAATTTTTTTTTCTTGCTTGGATTATCATCTGTATGCCAATGTTTCTATTATTTAAACAAATAATTATTGCACATTACAATTCCATTTACTGCATGACAATAACAAATCATAGTTACAGCTCATTCAAACTAAATTAGTTCTAATACACTAATAAAATTAATTGCAAGATGCTTGATTGAAAATAGAAACAGTTAAAACAGGACCTCTTTATCATGGTCTTTGATAGTATATTACTTACTGGAATGAAGCWACTAGCCTTAAATATTTTGGTGATTGTTAGCAAACAAAGAGTAATTGAAACTTGGTTGCTAAGAAACATTATTTCTTATTGTTAACAATAATGATTTTCTTTGATTGCTGCTTCTATTGTTGTTCGTTGCACAAGCTAAATGTTTTCTCATAACATTGTGGAAACATTCTTCGGATTCCAATTGTTGTATGTGGTACTACTGGGTCTGTTTTAAAAGCTTACAGCAGCATGTTATAGAAGAGTGATGGTGTGGGATTTTCGGTGGTATATGTAAATTTTTAGAATGCCAGAGATAAATGAACGAAAGCTGGAATTGCAGTCCAAGGTCAGCAATGCTAGCCTTCTTTCACATACTGCAGGCAGAAAAATTTGTAGCAATACTTTTCTTGATTTCCAAATGTCTTAGCAGCAATAGATACATTTTTGAGGTGCTAACACTGGCTTTTGGGGAAGCAATTTTTGTAATCAGAAAAGAGGTTTTACTCTCAAAGTTTTTAAGTCCCAAAAATAGTGGCTTTAGTCCCCCTCAAATCATTAATCAAAATCCAAAGAAAATGTAGCCACATTTGTAGCTGGAAAAGTATTCTTTGGCAAAAGTCAGAGCTCTTTGATTGTGGATACAGGCAGCCATCTACAATTTTTTCCCCAAGCAATTCTGTTTGATCAGATCATGTAGCTAGCAGATTCTATTCCAAATTTCTTTGTGATTAATGCAAGGGATGAAAAATTAACAGCAAAAAAACTCACYTACGCTAGTTAATTATTTTGACCCATTAAATAGACAAGTATTGTTTTAGGTCAAAACTCTGCTTTGTGAAAATTACTTCAATATTCAAAAGGCAAAAGTTAAAAAAAAATTAAAGATTTTAATTTCTTTTAAAGTTTTGGAGTTTTTTTTAATGTATAAATTGTCTTTGAAATGAAATAAGATGGAATGCATGCATATTTTAATTCTAAGAGGAAATATTAGAAAGAGAGGAAAATCTTGGAATAAAGACTTGCACGATGAATTAGAAGAGTCAGTGAGGATTTTTCATTCTTCAGCAGATGAATGATTTTACTTGTAAAGAGCTATGCCATATCCCTTTTCTCTTGTCTGCTGAGGTGTCTTTTAGTTATTAACTKCAGGATGGCTGAGTGTTGCTTATATGTCTAAGAGCAAAGAGTCCACAAGTGCAGGAAGTGCATACTACAACAATTTACTTGACAAGATTAGTTTAAGGAGCAATATACAGCATAAATTTTCAGACTGGGAATGTATGTTTTGGAGTGATGCCAGCTGCAGTTTAAGGAGGAAGGAGGTATTACCTGTTTTGTTTTGACTTTGGGTTTTTTCAGATCAGGAGTTATAACCTTGTGTCTGTGAAGTACCCTGAAAAATTAAGTTGGAACCTATATGGTGGTACAAAACACAGCTGTTGCTTACATCGGTCCCTCTGCTGTAAAGAAAACATACATCATAAGAGAGATGTTTCTGCCAGAAAAAGAAATTAAATTTGTGTCTGTACGTGTCTGTGTGTGTGCATATGTGCCTGATTATTGGTTTCACATGGAAACTCATTGTGGCAGAGTGTTGTCAGTTTTAGTCCTCTGAAGACTGAACTCTCATGCTGAAAAGTTTGAGGTTGAACACTTTCAAATAATTTCCATGTTTGAAGACAATTTTTTTCCTTTTGATCTGTAAAGCTGGCTCTTTTCATGTACTTAGAGATGGATAGCTTCTTCTTCTTGAAAATGCTTGGAAGTGAGGTCTGTATTTATTGTGGAAAAACATCAGACCTCTTGATTTTCTTCTGAAAGGAAAACGACTTTTGCAATACATCTCAACAAGGATATCCTTTTTGTGTTTCCAACTGTAGTAAATATATGCTGATGTTGATAAAATCTGTTTTCCTAATGATGTTTTAGTATTCTTTTGTTCCTTTGTATTAAGTTCCAATAACTGGCTTACTGTTTAGGCACTGTGACTAATTCTTGGTTTCTAGTTTCTTAATTAATGGTTTCCAGAGTTCCAGAGTGATGGTACTTTTATAAATAGAATGCAGCTACCACTGTTTTTGAGTATGGCAGGAAAGGACTGAATGTCAGTCAAGT